>OX453241.1:26024467-26624467 GCA_949709985.1 Luffia ferchaultella | reverse complement strand
TTTAACGCGGTGTTGGGCAGCGGACGGGAGCGCGTCGCGTCGCGTCGCGGCGATCCATCAAACGCGCGCTCACACGTCAGCGCCAACAGCTATTCGGGTAACCATTACGTTGAAATAATACTTAGTTGTTACAAAGAATAAAATGAACAGAAATATTAATCAGAATAAGATTTTTTTCTGGTTTGGCATTTATGTCCACTTTTATTTGAACAGTAGCTGATCTATTAATCTGTCAACAGTTTTTATTTCCTCATGCCATTTAGCCTAATTGATAAAAATATAATTGTCTAGTAGCTCACTGTTTCCAAAAGCGAAAAAAAAATTTAATTGTGGAGTAGTAAATATATCCAGTATGAAATGTACTCCTTGGCATGTTATATCGTTAAATAGAAAATTCAAAATAAAAAAAAGTAACTACAAAATACCATGAACATAACTGACTGACCGATTTCTCTAGCGGCCGGAGACGCCGACTGCAAACCCAAAGATCGCAGGTTCGATTCTCTCCCGGGACAAATATTTATGATCATTAACATGTCTATTCTATAAAAAACTCTAATTACATATTTTTAACAAAATATTATACTGTTGGTTCTGTTGTTGCCTTGTGTAAAAGAGGTGTGCTCTATATCCAGTGCGGTTTCCAAAAATAAGGCGAAAACATAGTGCGCGCCTCAAGACGACACGTGTAAATTTTCAGGTTCATATCTCGAGCGTCTTTACTAAGGCACTGGCCTATCTTTAAACATCGATGATTTATATATATTTATATTTATTTATTTATTTCTCTTCACAATTTTTAAAACTAAAAGACAGAAAGACTACATATATATCATTTAGATAGTGCCCATATAATGAAGGCTCTGTCTAGTTTGGGATTAAGTGATTGTATGTGAAATCCTCCACTTATTATTATAACACAAAATATCTAAGAAAATCGTCGGAAATTCCGCAGTCTTTAAAATTGTGTACTTTAGCATTTACCAAAATCGTGCAGCTGTGAAGTAAAAAGCAACAAGCGCTCGTACTATTTTTTAAGATCTTAAAGCAGCATATAATATCGAAAGAAAATGGTGACCCTATGGTACAGGAGCAACTTTTTGTTTCTTACTCAAACCAGTCGCGCCGGTGTCGGTCCGTTTTTGTCGCCGTGTCGACTCGCGCGAGTAGCTCGTGTAAACATGGCATCGGCTGTCGCTCGTCGTTAATTATCGTTCTAAGGGACGACGCTTAGATCTGATCTACATAACGTAAAGGCGATCGATTTTAGATCTGTTTTTATTTTATATTAGACATGTTATGGAATGTATTACCTATGTTTAAAACCAAGAAAGTTAAATTGTGCTTCTAAGAATTTTTTTTTTTAATGGATCTTTCCAAACATAGCCAGATCGTCAGAAAAAAAAGGCAAGTCAAAAAATTATATTCAATAAGTGTTCAATATCAGATGTTCACACACACTTATTGAAAGTTCAAATAAATTGACTACGCGCCGGTTTGGGAAACTAGATGGAAAAAAACCGACAAGAAACTCCTCCCTCCTCCTATTTTATTTAGGTATATATATATATTTTCTTTTTTGAATATACTGCTTACTGGCAAATTTTAAATAAGGTTGTATTAATACAAAACTTGCTATCCATTTGGTAATTAATAAATAAATAATACCAACAATCATCATCGAAAACATTATTTTGTTCGATTTGTAATTATTCCACTACTATTTCACAAGCTATACCTACCTGGTAGTTTTACTTAAGTAATAAAACCGTGTACGTAGTAATTAACAATATGATTTTGCCTATCTCCCAACTAACACATTCTAAGCAGTTATACATCATTAAAGTTACACGATATTTGTGTCCGTCAATACAATTTATCAGTTATTACGTGGCAATATATCGCCATCCAATTATTGTTCGGGCATTCGTTTATTCGATGGATCGATTGTTTCGACGTAGGAGTGACAGATGGATTCAGTAGAGCACGTCCACAGTTCGATCGGACAGGTGACGATATTTTTCGATAATCGATGAAAAATCGTCCCTGTTCGACGAATGAATTAATAATAGTCCCTTTGTTTCTACTTTAACGTTGTTGTTTACAAAACTTTGCAACGTGTCTTTCGTCTGAAATTATAGACTAAACACTCTATAATTTTTTTATTTCATTCGTAGTTGCGATTATGTCGCCATCCAGCATTTTGAAATAAATCTACGAATGTCGACGTCCATTATATAAAATTCGCTTGTCGCTTTGACGCTGAAACTGAAAATGACGTGTGAATTTTATAAAAAAGGACGTCGAGATTCAAGGATTTATTTTAAGATGGTGGATAGGAAAATAAATGTTAATAGTCTACTATTTACATTTATTTTCATATTTTCTTATTTATATTTACTTGTCGTGTGTTTTACTAGAAATGACACAGAACCCTCTGTCGTAAAAACATCGGAACTGCATCAACGGCAAAATGGATCGCAAAATTTAGCGGCACATGAACAATTTCTAGGTACGCATGCGCAAGCAGATTTTATGTCTGATAAATATTTGTCATGCAATTGGTGCACACGATATGTACCCACCTTAATTTTTTGTAAACTCTGTACGAGTAGGATCTTTTGGTTTTGATCTGTGGTTGTAATAGGATACAATACACATTGAGTCGACAAAATCAGGATCACTAGAAATTTATTGCCGTTACAAATGAATCATAAAATATTTTTGAAATATCTTCTACAAAGGACTGTATAAATCCATGAACGTTTATTAATGGTATAAAATAAATAGTGGCGGCATGTGTGGTAGCGAGAGAGAGGGGTGCGCCGGCCTCGTGCGGTCTATCGTCGCGTTTTGCATAGATTTAAAAAGGCGATACAAATGCAAATGGGCCACTACCGTGTTTGCCGAGAGTGAGTTACGAGGTGCCCCATAATGGCCCACGCCCATACGAATTAGACGGCGGTCGCTGAGATCTGAGGTTGTTTGTCGCACGTCATCTGTTTTTTGTTGTACTTGAAATAATACCTGGGATATCCCACACAGCGCCAGCTAATCCTAAAGTAAGCAACTATTATGCTTGTGTTATGAAGTACTAGACTACATATATACATCAATTTTCTTTATAATACATACATATATAGATACTTTTACATCCAGCCACGAAATAAATAGATATGTTCATGTACACAAATATTTATTCTGGGCGGGAATCGAACCATAACCCTTAGTTCCGTAGTTGGGTCTCTAACCACATGACCAATCGGTCATCATGAAATAAATCTGATATTTGTTTTCAACTATGCTTCATAATATGGAGTATCGTGGAGTATCTAAGTAGGTATGTCTGAACACACATGTCACAAATAGTCTTCATCTTATCAGACCAGACCACCTACAACCAACGGCTTGTATGATGGCTCACGACCATATCCAGCTCATCCGTCTGCCTAGTTGGAAGCCGTTCCATGCTACGACCCGTCCCGTTCGTAGATGCCACTCGCGAATCTATCTTCCCTAGCGGTCATCATTTCTATCAGTGACGTAACCTGCCCACTGCTATTACAACTTGCTAATTCTCTGCTATGTGCTCTGCTGTAATGGTGGCCAATAAACATACTTTTAACTTTTAGTACGAATATCGGCATGTAACATGCAAAAAGATACTGAATCTCATCTCTAGGATCTGGTCTGATCTTTATTGTTGCATTGTTTAAACTTAAAAACCGGTGAATGCGAGTCGAACTTGCACACGAAAGGTTCCGTATCACCGAACAATATAGAAAAACAAGTCTCTTGTATCGGGACCCCTTTAATTTTTAACTTTATTTTTATTTGTTATTATAGACACGAAGCAAATTTCAAGTGTCTACCTAGTACGGTTCAGACGATACAGCCCTGTAACAGACGGACGGACTGACAGCTGAGCGTAATAAGGTTCCCGTTGATATCCTTTGGGTATGGAACCCAGAAACAACTATCGTCTCTACGGTAAAAATGAAGAATAAACTTTCAATACTATCATAAAAAAGTCTATTTTCTTCATCGCCTATGAGAACGAAGGTGCCAGGTTCGATGCCCGTAATAAAATAATTGAGTTGTGGTAATCGCAGATTTAAATGCAGAAAAAACTTGGCTGCGCTGACCCAGTTCCAGTGTATGATGTCGTAAGTGCCGAGTGGCGTGATCCGCTCGCATGAGAACGCATGTAACAACTGAAAAAATATTCAAATTAATACAATAATATAATTGTTTTGTATGTGAGTAGTTTTATGCATGTCGTGGTTAAATCAAAACCTTAGAAACTGCCGGAAAATCTGTGATAACGATGCAAAAATCTTATTTTCAAAGATGTTCCGACAGCAAATGATGTACACTTTTCATAGAAAGTGTAGGGATTTACTGGAAACTCAATTAATAATAATACTTTAAAATCCCACACAGCACAGTAAAGTTTAAAAGTCAGCTAATATCATGCTTGTATTATGGGTACTAGACAACTAATATAGGTACATACTAAAATACTCTTTATAATATATAAATATATAGATATTTTACACCCAGACGCGGAACAAATAGATATGTTCATTCACATAAATATTTGTTCCGGGTGAGAATCGAACTCGCGACGCTTGGCTCCGCAGTTAGGGTCTCTAACCACTCGGCCAATCGGTCTATCAATTTAATAACGTAATGATTAAGGCGAGGTGATTCATTGTTTGCCCGTATTTATCAAATTTCAATCTAGATTATAAGGTAAAATCTTTATTTAATAGCGATAAAAAAAATATTAGGAGGAAATATCTATCTTTGTTTATCCATTGACTATTTCGAAAACGAGATACAATTAATTTCGCTCGATAGAAAAAAATCACCAAAAAACCCTTAATAAAACACTTTATCTTGTGTTATATTAAATATCATGCATCTTTAACGATAAAAAAAAATTCAAATAGATGTCTTACTTATACCTATCCATTGGCTGTTTATTTTTGTCTATATAACATTTATTTAATTCGTAATAAAATATATAAGAATTGTCGCTTGCGTTTTTATTTACAAGCAGTAATGAAGTCTTGCATTCCGTTTGCATTAGAGTATGTGGCCTATCTGCCATCTCTATCGCACGCGAGTGGGCCGGCCAGGCAGCTTGCTCCGTATTAGCTCGCATTCCCGTTCTATGTGTCAATGTGAAACTACGCGCCTTCGCTACAGTTACACCTACCACCAGATTACGTACTTCATATTTATTTGTAAGATATAATGGGCAATAAATAAAATAAGAAAACCAAAAAAAGGAATTATAAAAATTATTAAAAACATATGCTTAAAGTACTAAGGTAGGTTCAATTCAATTCAATGTGAATAAATCGTATTTTAGTAAACTGAGCTGCATTTTGGAACAGTACACACAAAATATACAGATACGATTTTCACATAAGATTTTTTTTACAATCATGTTCAACTAGCGACCCGCCCCGGCTTCGCTCGGGTAGCAAAGCATATAAGCCGCAGTGTTTTTTTTTCTGTTGTAGTATCTTATCAGCTTGTTGCGTAGAACATGTGGATCGGATTTTTAGATTTAAGTTCATCTTACTTAGAGTATTTTAATATATAATTTCCAATTCTATAAAATTTTGAAAAAGTAAAGAATAAATACACAAAAATTCACAGATCTCATGCACCACATGACCTTCAAATAGCATTGGAAATGAGCTTCGATAATAAAAAATAAATCGAATATGTAAGAATATTTATTTATATTTTTTGACGACCGCTTAACCTAGTGGGTAGCGACCCAGCCTACGAAGCCCAGGTTGGGTCAGTATTTATATGATCAATATTGATACTGGTACCGGGTCTTGGTTGCTATAGAAAAAATCTATATATGTATACAAACTATGTCAATGATTGTTGACTGTATGGGTTCAAACAAACAAGGTTCTGGTTTTAACTTCAACTGGCCGGCAGATATAGTTCAGACTTTTTCACGATCTCTAATGTTCTATTCAGCGTTTTCTTCATTCAACAACTTCGTTGCTCCTAACAACGGTTTAAAATATTCCTTCTCTTTGCGGCCTATATCTGCCAGCCAGTTAGTATATTTATTAAACAACAATAATAATATAAAAACAATAATAATATAAACCCTATCTGTTGCCGACATATATTAATAAAGAATATTTAAGTATGTATATCAGTCGTCTGGTATCCATAGTCAAGCTTTGCTTAGTTTGGAATTAGATGGTGCTGTGTGGGATGTCCGAGGTATTATATTATTGTTTTTAACTTTTATTTACTAGACCGATTCCCTTCAAAATCGATATCTTAGAGTCCGCGTGGACTCTGGTCACGAATCTGTGGTCAAAATTGAAAGAAGTGACCACCATTTTTACCTTTTTATTTACTGGACCGATTGCCTTCAAAATCGATATCTAAGGGTCCCCGTGGACTCTGGTCACGAATCTGTGGTCAAAATTGAAAAAAGTGACCACTATTTTTAACTTTTTAGTTACTGAATCGATTGTCTTCAAAATCGATATCTAAGGGTCCGCGTGGACTCTGGTCACGAATCTGCGGTCAAAATTGAAAAAGTGACCACCATTTTTAGCTTTTTAGTTACTGAGTCGATTGCCTTCAAAATTGCTATCTAAGGATCCGCGTGGACTCGACTAATGTATTTATGAAAATTAAAAAAAAAAAAAAACAATTTTTAGTACACTGGATACACTGAAGTAACACTGTATGTTCACTCACGTTCTTTCAGTATATAATACTGTATATATTCAGTATATAATATTATATAGTATATATATAATACAATTCAGTATATAATAATAATTTATTTCAGTAACTTGTTTAGTAAAATTTTGCTTTCAAATGTGTATAATGATATATATAAATGTATATCATATTACAATAATATATATGTACTAGCGGCCCGTCCCGGCTTCGCACGGGTAGTATTCGTTTCTCATAAGAATCACTTTTTTTATCTCAGTCTTGTCTCATTCCCGTTCTTCGTTTCATTTTTTCGTTCCCATCGCAAAAATACTTTATTATTTCTGTTCTTGGCCCTAGTGTAGCTTCGTTTTCATTTCCATTCTCATCAAAAATAACTTTTTTATCTCCGTCTTAACTCATTCCCGTTCTTCCCTTTCCCGTTTTTGTTCCCATCGCATAAATATTTTATCGTTTCCGTTCCTGGCCCTGGTCTCATTTCCTTTTTGTTTCCATTCTCATCAAGTACAACTTTTTTATTTCAGTCTTTACTCTTTCCCGTTCTTCCCTTTCCCGTATTCGTTCCCGTAACACAAATATTTATCGTTTCAACAATTTCTGTCAGTCTTAATTAAATAAATTACACTTTTGCGAAATAATATTTAGTTATGCAATTATTAAATTACTAAAATGGCTATTAAAAAATAAGGGTTGATCGTACAAGAGTGAAAATTGAGGATTGTATGTATTTTTGTATGTTGTATCATAAAAAAATAGAAATTAAAAATTTTGTCTAAAAAAAAAAATTTAGGGGTGGACTACCCCTAACATTTAGGGGGATGAAAAATAGATGTTGGCCGATTCTCATAGATACCGGATAAGCACAAAAAATTTCATCGAAATCGGTCAAGCCGTTTCGGAGGAGTATGGCAACGAAAACTGTGACACGAGAATTTTATATATTAGATAGCACCAAATAATCACAATCATAACAAAGTATAGTGTAAGTTATTTTCATCATTATCTGAATTTGAACGCATCGAGCGTGTACTACGCTTGGCCGGCAGAAAGGTGCGAGGTGCGGCGTGCGCGGTGTCTCCCCGCGTATTTATCTAGCTTCGCCTCTGCTTCACCCCCTCAATTTTTTACTTTCCAGAGCTAACAGCGCCTTAATAACTTTTCCGATATTCTTTTATATACATTATACCATGAGTAGGGGAGAGCACTGTTCGATCGTGAGCGATCGTCGACTCTTGACTCTCGATTGTGTCTTCCTCTTCGTACACTGCGAAGTGTTCTTCGAAAAATATGATGATTCACCTTCAGAAGAGCAATTGATGATCGAGATCATCATAAATACGAGGAAACCGAAGAAGAAGTATGCGTCATCATAATTACGTTACAAGAACCATAATTTCCGCTGTCACATATTGTTTTCCTCTTCGTATTCTTCGTTTGTCATTATAGGGGTCATCCTTTGCTCGACTGATGATGAACACTTTTCTCATAGTATCATGATTCGAATTCCTTTTTCTTTCTTGAACGCCTTCTTGGTCAGTGCTTGTGTCATTTTACTTTTTAAACCTAAACAATTGTCTTTATCAAGACCTCCTTTATGAAAAAATTTTTTGTTTTTAATTTAATTAGGACAACAAACAACGTGTACAATGAAACTTATATATCTAACTATAAGTAAACAGTTTATAACAATTGTACAGTCAACCACGCTGTCCACGAATTCGTTATATAAAAACTCATCGAGAGCTGCCAACATACACAACATACAATATATAATATAACAAAGAAATTCATGACAAACACTGAAAATAAACAAAATTTAGAAAAGTAGAAACAAACACAAAAAAAAATCATAAATGTTCATTTATTTTATTATATTAGTAATTTATTTAATATACTATTATTCAAACAGTATCCGTACTTCAAAATAACATAATTTGCTTTCTATTAAAACTTAACAAATAATAACAATTGAGAAAATAGTCAATAGTGAATTACATATAGGTAAGTGGCTGAATATATACGTACGTACCACTTGGTAAGTGTGTATTTTAATTAATTTAGGCAATTGCAAAATTTAAAAAAAAGTCATCAGACACTGTTAATTATTTGGGATTCAATAGATGGATGAGTGGAGGGCAAATCTCTATTATCTCTAAGAAAATTGCTGATTATTAATATATACCTATATACGCGTATAATCATAATATTTCTGTTTTGTAATCGAAAACCTTAAAAAATTGTATAATACAATTTATATATATTATACCTACTTTTCCGCTCACATTCACCTGTAAGTATTTCACTGTATAAATAGGATTAAATGGCTTCTATATCATCTAAAGAGGCTGACCATAATTTTTTGATTGGTACCCAAAATACAAGCTAATGCTCAGTTTGGGGCCTAGATGTTGTTGTGATGTATACGTCATTATTATATGATTATTATTATTATCATTATCATTAGCTTTCGAAATTTGTACCAATCAACTATTTTTCTAATTGTAACACTTAATTTAAGCTTTAAAAAAATTATTATAAATTAACGAAATTGAAAATTTGCATATCGTAAGTGAAAATGGAAATTCTGACTGGAAATCCAAATGGAACGGTCCCAACCCTTTGTGTTGCCGAAAAACTGCTTAATTTCCCACTGCTCCCTTATCTGGAGTAGATCGCGCGACCAACTGTGTTTTAATTATACTATATACTATTTGACGACCTGAAACTTTCATGTCAGAATCAAATAGAATGGAGGTGGCAAAAAAAAATTATTTTGTTTTTTCAACCCATGGATATTTGTAGAGATACCGCATTGTAACAACAAAAATGTAAGCAAAAAATATACGCCGTAGATCAAATATACATCAGTTAATGTTTTGAAATATTCGCTATCAAGTAGAATCTTGTATGACCCACATATGTAATATGTACAATAAAAAATTATAAAGTTTCTGAAATTACATTTCAAGTATAATATAATAAAATGTTTAAAACAATTATTATGACGTGTGTTCTCTAATCTCTACCATCTATCATTTTGCTGGGGTTTACGATCGTTTCGAAGTACAAGATTGTGACCCCCATCTTGTTGATTCTGCTATCTAAGGTAATGTCCTATTTATTACTCTATTTCGCTATCGGGGATAAATTTTGAAAATTGAATACCCACAATATATTTTATTGTATTCAAATAAAATGGTAATCTATGATTTGCCTTGTCTAAACTTGTGTTAGTGCCATAGAGTGGAAGCCTGAGGGCTAAGGGGGCCTAGCAAGGGGAATGAGGGGCCTCATGCATATTCACTTAAACCACATCAATCACACGCGTGAAGATCCATGCCGCGATTGTACGCAGCCGTTCGCTGAAAATAACTACCTGCTTAGCGATAACCCGTAAAATAATAATGTATGACAAACTTTTTATTGTAGTAGGGTAAATTAAAATTATCCGTAAGGTCCGTAAGTATAATTCCGTTTATTTTAAAAGTCGCCCCCCACCCCCGGCTTTGAAAAAATTGTATACTCTGGCCTCCCCGAAATCATAAGACATAAGAAATTAAAATTAATTAAAAATAAAACAAAAACATTCTAATACGTCTAAAAACTTTTTCTAAACTTTGGTAAAAAAATTTAATAATATTGTGGAATTACTCATTATTTTATAGTATTTTCGTACGTAATATTTGTGCATCATCAATAGTACTTGAAATTATTTTTTTGAATTACTAACTTTCATAAGAATGTGTCCATGTTTTGTATGAATAAGACAAGCATTTGTCAGTTCTGTTGGTGTCGATTTGTTTCATTTAGTCAATGGTTTTATTTATTCTGTGTATTAAATCCAGAGTTCGTATTTCTATGGGCCGCGCTTTAGAGCATGCAATATCAGTTCCAAATATCGAATCTAACGCATATATATATAATAAGTTAAAAATTAACTAATGTAAACCAAAATGACGGGTGTGAAGGCGATTGTCGCATAAACTAACCGATGTAATTACATAATTTAACTATACATTTACTTTATAGATATTTACCTACTTAGAATATAAGTGTATACACGAAGCGCTTATGACGATTCCCTGAACACTAATCTAGACAAGAGATTTATTTATGTAGCAAGACAGGATGTTGGGTTTCTTACGACGGGACGCGGCTTAACGGTCTGCGTTGACCGTTCCCACCTCAGCCGTCTCCATTATTATATCCGATACGTTGGTATACTACGTGTAACAACATTAACCAAAAAGTTCATACACGAAATTTTCGTTTTACATCATTATTGCTCATTTATAAACTCAGTTTAGGATAATTGGTAAATTGTTAAAATTAAGTTAGTAAAACATTATTTGGAGATCTCCTGTAAATGCAATATAAACTTTGAATAATTACAATAATAAATAATACGAATAACATTAATAAGTTATAATTTTTGTGATTTTTGAGCTCTATTTTTAAACGAACATAAAAACTGGGTAAAATATCTACAAAATTAACTTTGTGACAATTCTTTAGACCAAATCCAAATTCTTTATAACGATTACTCAAAAATTAGAATTGTAGGTACCATAAAATATGAGATACAGTAGGGACCGTCTGAAGCAAATTTAAAATGCTTTTTTATTGGACCCCGCTTTTGAGGGTTTCTAAGGCTAAAATTAGTAACATTTTAAATGTAGACCTTATTGCCGCAGGATGTTTTGCATGAAATGTGCGTATCGTTCTTAGCAATGGAGATGGCTTAGTGAAGACAGTCTGCGTCATACGCGATACGACGTCGGAATCGAACAGCGATATGGTAATGTGCAGACGATCGTGACGCACGACTTACCGACACACCGACAAACAAATGTACATAGTATTTTATATTTTGATTATTTATATATAATTATTTACTTTCTAGGTAAACTACCCATTAAAATTTTGTTATATTAGGTCTTAACCTATGAAGTTGCCGTTTCGTATGAAATAAGTTAAAGTATTTTTTCTTAAACATCTTTATTTCTGACATTCACAGTAATCACCCGTGCAATCGATGCATCTTTGCCAACGCAGTTCATTGATGCCCTTCTTGTAAAAATCAACTGGATGGGAGGCAACAAACTCTTCAAAGGCATTTTGTACTGTTTCTTGGGAATTGAATTTTTCTCCCGTTAATTAGTTGTCTAAATTTTGAAAAAAGTAAAAATCGGTAGGTGCAAGGTCTGGTGATTTTGACGGATGAGTTTAGGGAGAACTTCTAACCTCAACTATAGCAGCTTGGAGACTGTTTGTTGTGCATTATGGGGTCGCGCGTTGTCGTGAAGCGGGGACGACCAATCGGTCGCAGACGTGCGAGCTTCTCCATCATTGTCTTCAGTTCCTCACAGTACACATATGCAGTAATACTCATGCCATTTTGTATAAAGCTGTGATGAATCACACCGGCACTAGACCACCAAACAGTGACCATCACCTTTTAAAGGTTATTTTTCGTTTAACACATTGCTTTGATGCTGAACCAAGATCTAACCAACTTGCTGAGCGCTTTCGATTGTCGAACAGAATCCATTTTTCATCACAGGTAACCATTCGGTTCAAAATTACATACACCAAACGGTAGAACCGTTTTATTTTCTGAAAATACGAAAATTTTACGAAGAGCGCCCCTTAATTATACCACCTACAGAGCATTAGAGTAGGTTAGAGTTGACATGTAGGCGGATACGCTGTCCTCTTCAAGTAGGTAATATAACGCATACTTAAGACAAATCTCACAGCCGAAACTCTAAAATGCGACATCAAATCATCCAAAGACGTAAGAGAAAAGGATGAACGATTCAATCGCTTTACAGAATAAGACAAACCTGAAACAAAACTGTTTAGGTTTTGGTAGTATTTTTACGTTTTTCATTGTGTGAGTCAATATTTTTGAGACGCGTGTCTCCGAACAAATACCTTCACATGGCATGTCTAACCTACTCGATTCTCTGTGGTACCGCCCAAGTAACGATGTAACTCAACGTCAAACCTGAAATTCAGACAATATTTTGTTTCTTAACTGAGAATAGAAATTATTTATTTTGAATATGTCCTCACACCAATGCCCAAAATATTAACAATAATAGGCACTTCATTTTAGAAAAACGTAAATGATCTATTAAAACACACAACAACTATCGCAAGAACAACGTACAGACATATAGACAAACGGTGGCACGTCGGGCGCTTATTATATGCTACGATGTTGTCACCGATAATCGAACATGTGTACGCGTGATGATGAAATGACCGCTACGTGTCAGATCTATCTATAATTGACATGGCATCTATCAAGATATTACGTTAAAAATGATGTACAAAAAGACGAGTTAAAATAAGACCCAAAACACACGGGTCTTTTAAAAAAAGTGTTTGGGTTTCGTCAACTACAATTAGGTATGATTCATAAAAACTTTCATCCATCGCGTTACGATACAAAGAACACAGTTCAGTATTGACCCACACTTATTGATTATTCGTTTAAAAATAGAAAGACTGCTCCCGAAGAAAATCAACATCAAAAATAAAGTTAGGCGAAAATGCATTTCGATTTTGTGATTTCCTATGACGCGGGATTTAAAAAACTCACAAAAAAGTTTAACCTTCAAAAATTTTGTTTTCACGATAATGAGACGAATGTAGATAAAATTTCGGGAAGAGGATAATTGTAGGTTTTAGTAATGATCATAGTGATACAAAGTTAGATAATTATTTTACATTTTATGCGTATATAGAACTATCATTTTTCACATTCAACAACACTTTTCGGTGTGCACGAAATTCACGAACACGTTCAGTTGATCTTTTTGCTGTCTTTTTAATAATGTTTTCTCTTTTTCATCGATAATCGCGACAATATTCTGCATTCGTTTTCGGCATTTTTGAAGAATTTTATTATAAATAATACGTACACATAATTATAGCAACTAATGCGATTTAAGCTAATTTTGCTGCGTTTATCGGATGGTTTATCTACTCCATCGGAATTTCACAACTTTTGAAGTGAAAACTTCTTTAGCATCATTGTGATTTGAAAGTGCTGAAACGAAAAAGCGACAGTAAAAAAAGACAGACACATAAATTCATAAGATTTAACGTGGGCGAAAATGAGATAGGAAGCATTTTACAGTGTTTCTTATGCTCGTGGTTTTCTTTGTGCTCTGCTTAGTGCCCCCTCCACGCGTGTTTACCAAGGCATAGTGGGAGTTTGCTTGGACCTCAGCGTTATACGTGTGTTAATACGTGTTTGTGCGCGCATGCGTAGTACAAAGCTTGAGAAAAAGCATCCCAACAACCGTGGTGTTTTGTATATTACAATAGGTGGCGCTATCTGATAACTAATTATCCTTTACAACAGATTAAGCTGTCACTAGAGTTGTCTTAAATAAACCTTAATCATCCAATTTTGAACAAAAATTATAAGCTTTCAAACACGTAACATGTGTTATTTCGGAAAAAATGTATTTTGCTTGAAATAAAAACATCCGAATGCAACTGTGTAACATATAAAGATGACGCCACATCTATAACTTTTAATATATCATATCTCAAAATCGCCGCTTTCTTGAAAATATCGTATTCTACCAACAATTCCCAAAAAATAGATACGATCCTTTCAATGATATAATATTTTGGTCTTGGTTGTGATATATAAAAAAAAATATTTATAAAAGTATATATTATAAAGAATATTTAAGTATTTATATCAGTTGTCTAGTAACCCATAACACAAGCATAATGCTTGCTTACTTTGGGACTAGATGGCGCTGTGTGGGAAGTCCCATGTATATTACATATATTATATTATTATATTTTTCAATTTGACGCAACTTATAGTCACGTAATAATAACTTGGGTCGATTCGATTGCATATGGCGCAATGAACATTGTTATTTAAAGAGCGGTGCAATCTCGGATTCATTAACGGGTTGCTAACAACCACATAGGGCGAGTTTACTTTTCTATTAGGGTCGCATAGCCAAATGCAAAATTGAAACTCATCATTTCGTCGATTCCCTTTCGAAATCGATTATAAAACAGTAGACGAAAAACCCTATTAACATTGTTTAATATACCAGTATGTTGAAACATGTTTTTGGCCATAAGTGTACCCACATTTTGGTATCACCGCGATCAGCTAATGGCGCTCACAACATGTGACGCTAAGTAGACAAGACGCGGTCGCTATCTCACCCGCGCTCCCATCTCGAAACAAAGCATTTCTAGTTTCCAGAGATTATCTATGACTTTCTTTCGACAGCTGGTTTTTATTATGGCTGTTATTATATACTCCTTGTTTTCTCGTACCCAGCACGGAGAGGAGAAAGTTAGATTTTTAAACTTATCTATTAAAAATATTTAAATAAACATTTTCGTTTGTAACATATAATATCACGTCACAAATACGGGGTGTTCGGCTGAACACGGTCCAAACTTACTGAGCGTTTAAAGATTACAAAACTAAACAAAAAATTTCAAATGAGCAGATGGCATGAACTAACGGTTACCGAGAAAAACATGTATAAAGTTAAATTTTTTCTTGCTTATCTTTTTTGAAACTTAAATTTTGTTTAGTTTAGTAAGCTCTACTAGCTGTATAAATTTAGATTACGTTAAACCGAACACCACATACATGATACCCAGAATCATAAAAGTTGCTGTCTTTATTTACTCTTTGCCCAGAATAATAATATGTTGTCACTGTATGTTGTGTAAGAAATGCGGTAAGTTGTCAATTGTTTGTCAATTGCTCACGAGTGCAGAATTGAGCACACGAACGAAAATACTTATTCGCTCGTGTAAGCAATTGACAATCGCACGAGTTGCAAATCAGGTACTATTTTTATTACGACATGAATACAATAAACAATTGACTGATTAATAATTTAAAAAAAAAAGTAGTAAAGTTATCGAGTCAGGCTTTAACATAGATTTCTATCGTTAAAATTTTGAGAGCGGTTATAAAATTCAAAATTCAGAATACAACCAGCAATGGGTGGACATTATTTATACAACGTAAAATCGTGTGCTTTCGTTATTCCACATTAGAAATAAAAAGTTATAACTGTAGATTTCAACTAATAGTTGAAAATCACTTTTACCAAATTATTCCGAATACCTTCTCATTATCGACATTAGAAAAATTCCGTTTTTACGATCTTGTTTCTCGATTCTTGTAAGTTATCAATGTTTCATCCATTATATTAAGTTCGGAGGCGTAGTAATTACTTTATAACATCAATCGTTATTTGTCGGACGCGCACCCAAGCCGAGGGAACGCCGCCTGCGCTTGCACACCCCAATTAGGATCGCCAGTCTCGTAAGTATAAATTATTATTTTTTAATCTAATAAGACCGTTGATATATTATTTAATGGATGCGACATCACCATAGGACCAAATGATCGGCAAATTTTTGGAGTTATGTGACCATCCATCACTTATACTCCAAAGCTGTAATAGTCTCGTTTATGGCCTTTCTTTGGTTTTTTTTTAATGAAATTTAACCCATTCTAGCTAGGTTGATAACAATAAAGATGAAACTATAAATCCTGATTGTTTTGCATTACTTTTTTACCATTTTTAATAAACTGACGTGCGAGAAATATAAAACAACCTGAACGTCTGCGTACATACTAGTGACCTTCGATATGAAGTTATAATCTGTGCGTCAGAATGGCGGTACAAGGTTGTACAAGGTTTACTATTTTGATCATGCTGTAGATTTTGTACCTAATTTGTACTATTTAGTATACATGGTACAATGCGAAATAACATAATTATCTTCAGCTGTTAGTTATTTGCGTCTTCAAGTTATCATAACCAATGCGGCATGATAACAATGAGCTTTATAGTGTCCAATGCCTTCGCTGTTCGGGGCTGTTTATAATTACGTAAGAATTTTTTTTACCACTTTTTAACCCTCTTCTCCCCCTATTTAAGAACAAATTAGATTTGTTCGAAATCTTATTTAGGTATTTAATGTTTTACTTCTAATCATTATGCGAATCAGCCCAGGCCCCAGGGACTCAACAACTAATCGCCAGTCAAGTGGATCTGCGAGTGGAACATATTTACTCTGCGTCGAATCTTGGGTTTCATTTATGCCAATACTTCATCTGCGTCCACCTATTTAACGATGTCGACATTAATTTATGTGTCGTATTTTAAATTCATTATGTGCAGTGTCGTGATAGCCCAGAGCACAACGAACCTGTCTTAAATTTATAAGGCCCCACAGGGCCATGGTTCGAATCCGGGCGTGTACCAATGAGTTTTTCTGACTTAAGTACACAATATCACTGACACCGTGCTTCGGGGGGCACGTTAAGCAGTCGGTCCCGGACGCTGTCAATAGGTGGCGGTCGTTACAGTTCCCAACCCGCAGTGGAGCAGCGTGGTGGACTTAAGCTCCAAGCCCCCCTCCTCACCCTGGGGGAGGCCTAAGCCCCTGCAGTGGGGTAAAAATGGGCTGATGATGATATGTGCTTCATGTGGCACATAACTTCATTACTCCGCTACACCGCTCCATCTTTAATATGCGGCTAAAGCCTGCTCTTTTCATTTTAGTAGCAATGTCATGAACTCTTTTATTTAAGAGCTGGTAACAGCAAAGCCTTTTTCGACTTAAAGTATTTAGAGCACACCGAACAAATTATTTTTGTCGAGCGTAATTGGACAAATTTTGTATATGGGCTCTTGGTGTAACTTATCATTTATTGGTCTATATATTGACACAAGTACAGTATACTTACTCCGGATATATATTTTTGTTAGGTACAAAGTAGGTACTAAATTCCTGTTTACCAACATTTGTAGTTTTTTATGTATTTCTTGTTAGGTTTGAGAATTTCATAAGCATCAGGATGGCGGTACAAATTTTGTATTGACGAATACTACTAAACGGTTTGACTTGGATATGTGGGTTTTATATATGTTTATGTACAAATTAGGTACTAAATAGCTGATAACTCTAAATGTGATTTTAAATAATAGAAGTACCTAATTTAGAAAATGTACCACCATGTCGTTCACTGACGTCAGAATGGCGGTACACTTTAAATCTCAAATATTTTTGAAAGTAGGCAGACACTAAATAGTACAAATTAGGTACTAAACCTACAGCATAATCACAATCATAAACGATAACCTTGTACGACCTTGTACCGCCATTCATAGTTACAATTAAGTGACATACTTTTTAGCAGAATCTCCTTAGTCTAAGTTATATTTTATTGCAGGGTTCTAAAGATTCCGATACCGATATATCGGCCGATGTAATCGGCAGGCCGATATACTATACCGATATCAAACAGTTCGAAAAGCGCGCGAAACGAACGACGCGTGCACTACGTTGCTTGCTATTTGGTCGCAGATGGGGGGAGGCAGTGTTAGCTTTGCTTAGGCTGATCGATGTTTTGTTTTACCGGGATTTACGTAAGAGATAATCTGCAAATAATTTGAATAAACTTTGTTTCCTTAACAAAAATCTACCAAAAGTTAACTTTGATTACTGACTTTGATAATTAATGTGCATTTTTTAATTACTTAGGTGTTTCTTAAAGAAAGTATAAAGTTTAGAAAGAAAGTTTCTTTTTCTAATTTTTCATTCAGAAAGTATAAATAAATGTTGTCTTTGAATATTGGTTGACGTTTTTATTTTTCATGCAAGGTTAAGTCTATGTTAAATATAGGTGACTTTTATGTATACTACATATACAAAAACGGCCGAGATACCTTCACATAATTCATTATTTATTTGATATTTAACGTACAATGTCATTGATATCGGTATCGGCATCGGTATCGTCGAATATTTCATAAAATAATCGGTATCGTATCGGCAGAATCGTGTATCGTTACATCCCTATTTTATTGGTACCACGCAAACAAATAGCGAACTTTCATAATAATTATGTTAATCGTTGGAATCTAGCTTAATAATAAAAATAATACAGGGGACAGTATTATGCTAGTATTGTGGGGTACTATAGACAGTTGGTAAACATACTTATACTTTTTATAATATATGGCTACATATTAGATACGTTACACCCAGACACCGAACATTAGGTGTTGTTGCGGGCTGGGCGTGTCAATTGGTGTCAATAACTGACAGGTAGGAAAGGACGTTCGTCAGCAAAAAATACGACAGAAGTGTACCAAATAGTCAGGCAAATGGCGCGGCGCGCGAAATATAGAACGTCAATAAAATGCACGAAACATGAAGTGTCAATAATAAGACGGTACGAATTATTTTTTTGAGATTTTCGATATGCTGTAAGACATTTAGATCGAAGTAGTTCGACGCAGGTCCATCTTACTACGACTGCATCGCTATCAGGCGATAATCGTCCGCGATGTCTCCTATCCACGTTGTTCCTCGTTTGTGGCAAATGAATTCATAATCTAGTAGACTTTTAAACAGTTCACATGTAAGCCGACTCAGTTGTTAGTATACGCGACAACTTAGCTATAGCTAAGTATATGTGATCAGAACGACTCGATTTGAAAATATTGTTAAGAGCCCTCGTGCTATACGTGAAACTCAGCAAAACCATAGACATATATATACTAGCGTAGGAGACCAACTGACATCTAAACATCGCATGACCGAAACGGAAATGAGTATGTGTGCAAAATTCACATGTGGTTGAGCCAGTTTTAGTGATGTACATGGGTGTTTTTTATATTATCGATAGCACGTAGTACTTTCATGATAATGTGTCGTTGAATTTACCGCGATATCATAAGTCGAAATCGGCAATCCTATTTATTATTTTGAATCTGCTATACTACATAATTTTTGTTTTGAGTTACTTTTCCTAACTTTTAGTTTTTTAAAATGACAAATCATCAATCAGTCAATTCAAATGCCATTTCCTTTACTACAATAAATATTTTTTTTTGTTAACAGTTGATAATAAAAAATTTGCAGAAGTAAAGAAAGCGTTAACATTATGGAAATGTTAATATTTAGTTGAATACAAGCCAAGTAATAAATAAAACAATATAAATAAACGATTTTTATTTTTAATTACAATACGTCACGTTGCAACGCATAACAACAAAATTTTAACTCTTTGTAAACAAAAAAATGAGAATGTACAAAACAAAAACATTTACAATAGAGAAGTTCATGATGTTCAAAATATACAATTTAACTCGATAGAATTGAAAGATAAACCAAAACTAATAAAACAGTGAAAGTTTTTTTCAAATTCGTCAATAAATGACTGAGAAATAAATTATTGGTATTTATTAATTTGACGACCGCTTAGCCTAGTGGGTAGCGACCCTGCCTACGAAGCTGGAGGTCCCGGGTTCGAATCCCAGGTCGGGTCAGTATTTATATGATGAATATCGATACTGGTACCGGGTCTTGGTTGTTATATGTATGTGATGTCTTCGCTTGGTACGCAAAACACAAGCTAATGCTTAGTTTGGGGCCACGACGTTGTAATGTGCACGTTATTATTATTATTATTATGTATTTTCGTGCGGTTTGACTGGTGGATTCTTACTGCCCATGACGTCACATTGTCTACTCGATTGAGTGTCGCGTCGTCTCACTACACCACAAATTATGCCTTGGATGCCTTGGACTAGTCTATAATATCTTTTGTTTCTTTGTGTAATAGGTAATTAAGTTTTATTTGAATATAAAGGAACAAGTTTTTGTAAAAGACATAGTGATAATTTGCCTAAAATTGATATTTTCACTGTGATGGACTTTTCTTCAAATCCATTTTATATTAGTGCTAAAATAAAGGTTTAGGCTCTAAAGTTGAAGGTCCTGGTGACATATCCCGGTAAACGTACGCTGACACCGATCGCTTGGTCTTCAGATTGACCTGTATAGAAATTACAGTTGGCATAAATGCTCTGACTTTAGATATTAAGTATTATTAGTATATTACTTAATATACTTAGTAAGCACATATGAAAAAAAAGAAACCCCTAACGGCACAAATTCAGTAGGTATAGATCCTTTCTTCAAAAGTCGTCGGTGATTTAGTTAGACAAAACAGTTATCCGTAAAATGTCTACTGCAAACCAAAGAATGTTTTCGAGGAGTCCCACCTGTTCTATTTAACATTTTTTTCCATTGTTCTATGCTAACCGTGTTTACAGGAAACCTGGATATTATGAAATAGTCATCATTATCAGGAAGCATTTTTTAACACCGCAGTTTCTTGGAGGAAAATGAGGTTAAACTATTGTATACAGTAGTTTTGTCATTCAAAGTTAAATTATTTACGACGTTCATAATCAGAGAACAGATAGAACGTCAGACTTTAAATCATAAATAAATAACGATTAAAATTAAATAGAGCATCAGATTTTAAATCATAAATAAATAACGATTAAAATTAATTGTGTATATATCTTATATTTTCATTTGAAAAAGTCTTGTATTTACATATATACCCTATGTGTAGTATATATGTATAGATGTCATACTTTCCCTTACAATGTGCTGCTAGGCTAAATAAACCTCACAATATGTTTAAAAACAGTTAACGACATCATTCCAGTGGAACAGGTGCAATTAGGTAATATCAAATTTACAAAATATTTATATTTGAAAATATCGACATATCGATACATTTTGTGCAATCCCTATGCTTCATTGTTTGATTGTAATTTTACACAATATTTTTGTATCGTACACATAATTGTTTAAAATAACAAATTATTTACAAAATAAAGTATTTACCGTATACTACTGATGTATAACCAAGTAAATTTAGGATTGCTTTTTATAAAAATAAGCATTAAGATAACAGTATGTTATTGGCAGTACTTACCGGTGAAATGTCTCTTTATTTGGATTATTAACATATGTTACAGTGCAATTTAAAACTGAACACTACACCATTTTTATCACAAGAATTAATTTTTGTAGAATTCAAAACGATTATAACACAAAATAGAAAACAAAGCTGGACCTTATTTTGACAAGTGAGTAAAGAAGACTAAATGTGTTCAAAGAGGTTTTATGTCAGATTTTCTTGCATTTCTTTCTCGCATGTAGGATTTCCGCAAAGAGCTGGATGTCATTCGCACACTGTGTTCCTCTCTTACGCTAGTATATATACCTTTATGAGCAAAACGCACGGCGTGTTCTTTACCTTTATTTCACTTTTCAATTGTTTAGAACGAAATTAATATATGATCACAAAGTAGATACATGATCTAGGCATGGAAATAATTGCTACTTTTAATTCGTTTTCATTTGAAGAAATCATTAATTTTTTCGCAGTTATAACCTGTGATTTCACAGGTAACCTGTGAAACTTCACACGTAGTGATTTTTTTTAAATTTATTTAGAAATAAACAGTCATTTACATCTTTTTTATTTTTTTAATTACTATGAACCATATGATCATACTTTCTACTAATTACTACTGAAAATTAAATGAATTATGATTTTTGTGGTTACGACCAATTGGTGGCGCTGCAGCGTGTAATACGAAATAAGGGTTGGACTTAGGTGATACGTATGTAGTACATACATTTGCTGCACATGAGCGTATATAAGGGGGGGTCCAGGGGGTCCGGACTCTTCCCCCTTTAGCATACGACGAAAAAAGAACGTGGAATATTGGACAGATGACACGGATAATCTATGCCACAACATATTTAGCACGCCCCGCGCGCTTGTCATAGGTAGCTATGCGAGAGCAGCGCAGTGTGAAGGAATTTACTTGTTACCCCTGAGTTATTATTATTTTATTCTTAAGTATTTCTTATGTAACTCAACTTTCGTTAGCAAATTTTCAAAAAAAAGATCCATTCTGCCGATTGACTTTTTCTTTCCGGTTCAAAGCAGTACACCCAGGTTTCGTCACCAGTCAGGATACTATAGACGGCCAATGATTGCCCTCCATTAAACTTTGCCATCATTTTGCAACACCACTCTACACTCACTCTGCAGTCGTTTCTGGTTTTCCGTCAAATCATGCGGTATCCATCGAGTGTAAAGCTTTCGTACCTTCAGATGCACATGTAAAATCTTTTGCACTTGACTCATTCCAATGCCTAATACAGTACAAATTTACTGACATGTAAATTTTTTATCAGTCTCAACTAATTGACGTACGGTATCAATATTAAATTCGTAACCGCAGTCGCTGATCAACCTTCGCGTGCGTCTAAATAGCTGAACCACGTATATCTACACAGAGCTACAAGATGGAGCTTTATTGCGAAATGTCGGTTGAAATCTCTGGCAACACTCTAACTAACTTAAGCCGCAGCGAAAATTATAAAAAATCATAACGCGAAAATTTTCTCAAGTTAAGTTCATTGTAATTGTGACACACAATTTTAAGAAACAAATGACTAAGTATCTCGCAATTTAAAAAAGTAACGTGGTCCCAGAGAGTTCCCTTTTCAAATTTCATAAATGGCTTTTTATTTTTTTATTATAAGTAGTTGAATCCAGAAACTTTAAGTACATCCTACGTATAATAATGTTATTGTTGATTGTGGAATATATAATATGAAAATAAATAAATGCCAAAGCGTCGCAAACGAAGATTGCAAAATAAAAATATTAAAAAATATTAATTTAAAACTGTACATGCATATAATAAAAATCAGTAAAGTATTATGTATACCTACATAATAATATAATAGTACCTACTACTTTGGTACTTAGTCATAAATAAGTTTTCTACCTATAATTACGGAGATTGACGTTTAAAATTCTGTCTTTTTCTGTGTCCGTGCAGTCCGTGAAGTCCGAGCAAAAACTAATTTACCTTTGCACATTTTTGTACTCGCGAAGTGCTCCCCCCCCCCCCCCCCCCCCCCCCACCCTTGTTAAATCTATAGCTACGCCTGTGGCTGCATCTGCATACCTATTTTCAATCAGTAAACTCTAATAACTCATAATAATGAAAAATTATAATGAAGTTGTTATAAACGACGTAATCTATTTGCACGATCTACAATTTCGTTGATTATTTGTAGCAGATGCGACGTATGATTATGCATTTCATATGATTTTACACATGCTAGGTACTCATGAAATGTTCGTTCCTTACAACCAACTGTATATTACAAAGAACCTCAGTCGATCGCTCAGTGCTGTGACACTCAAAGATCGATATCGTATCGATTGTGACGCGGACAGGCCACGACTATTTCAATTGGGGCCCGATCTCGCCGATCTGATAGCTTACGACGCGAAAGCACGTGGACAAATACTTCATTCCATATGAAGTTCGAGATCAGAATCAATAGCCAGAACACTCTGAACTCAATGGCGATGGACACGATAAGAATAATGAAATGAATTTTACGCTGTTTGTCTATAACCATTTGTTTTAATCACAAGAAATTGGAACATATGTTCTATTAAATCCGCGGTCAGACGATGTATTTGCCAGGCAACTGTATCGCTGTGACGAATTTACGTTGTATTAAAATAATATTATTAAGCAATTTAACGCCAAACCAAAAGATAGTTTGCATTGAGACGCACTAGTGTAAAATCGGTAATGATAATAATAAACACTTCGGACATTCCTCACCGCGCCATCTAACCCCAAAGTAAGCAAATATTTTGCTTGTATTATTATCGACTGACTGATTAACCGAGTACCAAGCGTAGCGAAGGGTAGCGGGTTCAATTTTCGCCCGGGACAAATATTTATGTGCATTGCTCCGTGTCTATTTGCTCCATGTTTGGGTGTAAAAGTATTTACATGTTGTATATATTATAAAGAATATTTAAGTTTTCTGTCAATCGCGAATCGGCAAAGGACACAATTTATACCGCTATCACTCAATCCGTTTCGTGGGCCGTCCGACAGGTTTATTTTATGTCGGCCTAAAAATCGCTACGTTACAATATCAGTTGTCTAGTACCTGTAATACAAGCATAATGCATGCTCAAGTACTTTGGGACTAGAAGGCGCTGCGTGGCATCTAAGGTATTACTTTAAAAAAATATGGGTACAAGACTACTGATACACATACATACTTAAATATCCTTTATAATTTACTATGTTTACTATGCAAAAATTGCCATGTTCAATCACACAAATATTTGTCCCGGAAAGCGAACTCGCGACCTTCAGTTCTGCAGTTAGTCTCTACCGCTCGGTAAATTGGTGACCTTGGCTTCCATAATATAAATATACCAATATTATATTTTAAGCCTTTTAGAATTTTAGTCGGTTTTACACGGCTTTGGCATTAAAAAAAGGCGCTAAGTTCGAAATTCTACCTATAATTCTGTACAAACAATACTGACCTGTATGCGTTGCCAGAAAGGTAGAAGTGTCTATACGCTTCCTCTTGTCGTAACTATCAAGACTTTCTCTATAGCGAAGAGGCCGGGAGGACGGTGGGATGGGGGGCTTTTTTACAATATTGACAAATCAATAAATTTAATTCGTATTTGAATAATTTCCTGGGTATTTATACCTTTTTTATTCTAAATAAGTAATATTATATTACCAAGCAGTAGTGGGTTTCTAAACTACATAATAATAATTTTGATAACGAAATGAACGAAGCTGCGGGTGATTGCAGTGGCTTTACACGAAAGTTTAAAAGCTGGTTGTTATATACGAAGCAATTGAGCTTACACCTGAGCTTTCAGTGGAGTTGACAACAGCTAGTAACGATATGCGGGAACGTAAATCGCACTAATCCTACACTGGAAATTATTTGTTCGAAATTGTTACATTATAATTTTAGTGTATTATTTTTTTCTACGAATCACCACTAGCAGCTGGTTATCGAATTGTAAACGGAAAAGCAAATACGTGTAGCTGTGAATTACTTCGTAGAAAGATAATTAAATTTTGTAAAGTCATTAGTCCAATTTGACCGTTTAAAATACACCTTGCATTTTTATTGCGGGACAATAATAATAACACAGATAATAAGATCACCTTATGTAAAAAGAAAATGTTAAAAATTATATTTATGCTAATACACGTATTACAAAGAGGAGAGATTTAATTTTTTATTTGTTACGGATACACTTTTCTTCTTCTTCTTCTTCTTCTTCTTCTTCTTTGTTAATGGCGTTTTCTGCTTATAGCAATTTCGCCAGAGTCGAAATTATTACTTTGATACTTTTACACGGATACATTCAAAAACTACTTAACTGATTTAAAAAATTTTACATTTTAAAAATTTTAAAAATTAATTTAATTTTAATAATTAATTTAAAAAAAGAAAGCTACGTTATTTGTTGATTTAATTGTGAAATGAAATGAAATATGTTTATTTGCCATTTTGATTATACACTAAAAGTTAAATTACTGACCCTCATACTAGTGTGGCGGTCAGTAATTTAACTGACCGCCACAAGTAAAGTTTGTTTGATAATTCATTGCCTTCCTTTAAAAAACCATGTATTAGTACTATCAGAACTTAAATCTTTACTAGCGATGGAATAGTGTATTTAATTCGTACTGCATTTTTAAGTAAGATAACATTATCTTGTTGCAACCTCTAATTCTGATAAATAACTTGAAATTCTTTTGATTGTTCCTAGCTTACTATAAATATGAGGCTTAAACTTTTTATCTTTTCTAAAACACAATGTATTTAAGTAAGTAATTGTTTGTTTCTGATAAATAACAATACATAAATAAACGAATAAATTATTTACGATTAGGATGGGGTATATCGTATTTTCAAACAAGCTTTCCGCCCGCGGCTTCGCTCGCGTGGACTACACAGTTATACCGGGACCGCTAAACTTTTTTGTATAGATAAGGGTTCCGATACAACTGTGTAGTCCACGGGAGCGAGGCCGCGGGCGGAAATCTAGTTAATATTTAAAAAAATGTTTTTTGTTGTTTTGCAGAGACAAATCATTAATAAAATATGATTTTTATGATTTAATAACTTTTTAAATAGATTTTGTAATTTTAGTATTTTAACTTATTTGTATTTTTTAGTCACTATCCCATATTCTGTACTACGATAATCCAATAGGTATATACCTATATATGGACAGCGTATTTTTTCATTCACGGCGGACATTTTAATATATATGGAAAACTAGTTTATGTGGAGGAATAATATTTTGCCTAAAAGTCATTAATTTATCAGATTTGCAATATTGTTACACTAATGAAATTCTTCATTAAGAGGAATTTCACTGACAATCAGATAACAGACGGTATTCTTTTAAAATAAAGTTGCCAATTTATGGACCACGTGAAGACGGATTAAATGAAACTAAGTCACGCCAAGTGGGACAAGAAAAATGTTACATAAAAAAAAAATATTTAGATTGAAACACGATATCGTGTTCGCTTGTTTATAACTATCAGCTAATACAAATTAGTTTAGCGAAATTTCGGTAAATATGCATAGGTTTCATAATTATTTCTGGCTGTTTTTCGTTTATTATCAAAATTCCCTCTTACAGGATGAAAGGATGAAGTATTAACAATACTTAAAGATTTTTTAATCTCAAAAAACCTTGTCCTAATGGTTTAACATGTTCCGAAAATTATTAATTTTCGGAGATTTCGGCAAAAGTGGATTACAAATTTATTTTTATTTTTTTTTTTCAGTGTAAATGAGTAAAAATATTCAAATATTTTTTTAACACGATTGTTAATTAAGAACTATTCTTTATTGTAGGATTAGGTTCATAATGATAGACCTTAATCCAAACTTCCTACAGATGTACCTAAACATGCCATTATTTTGTAATTGCACCATTAACTATTTTAAATTAATGAGTTTATTTCATAAATACAAATGGAAAACATTTTTTTAAATGACTTTATGGGTGTTTTAAATTTCCTATTATACAGAATGAGCGATAATACCTACACTGTGACGCCTGTGACGTCACACCGTAGTAAGGCCATTTAAAAGTTATAAACGTAAAACTTTGTTTTCCAAAAAAGAAACAGAAACAAAAACATACACTTTATACGCTTTTTATTTCTGAACCGATTTCGATTTTGTTATTAGATTTCGTTGTATTACCTAATACAAATATATTTTCAAAATTACTTATTTTAATATTTGCAATGTCAGCTCCATTAAGAATGTAACGACAAACAAAGATAGTTTCCAAAAACAATAAAATAATTAATTTAAAATTACCTACTTAGAATTCTATCTATAGAAAACCAATTGCATTAATACTTATTAGTAAATATCTTAGTTCATCCTGTTCATAGCGCATGCGCAGCGCAAGAACAAGGCTGTAGTACTTGCCGTAAACACCCCACACCGTTCAGCCGATTCAAGCAGGCCTTCAACTTATTTGTATGTTTGGATAATTAATTTTACTTGATAGGTAATTACGATGAATAAAATGTTAGAACTTAGATGTCTTTGGTTCACCGCTAGATGTGCACACTTGTACTTTGCTACGGCAAAGAGCACAGTGGCTAAGCAGAGGGCGTGCGGCTGAGGCGAGCTGTGCAGGCAATCGGCGCTTTGATCGCACTGTCGTGCGCGTATAATGATCTGAACATGCGAACTGAATGAAGTTGAGCCCTCATTAATTGGCGTTTTTGAGCCGAGATCGGTGCAAGAAAGATAGGTTAATTCCTCTTCGGTCGAGATCGTTGTCGGTAAAAAAGAAAGACGAGCGAGCGCTTTCTGGTAATCAGATCCAATTACACGAGAGCCCGTTAAATTTTTGTTCTGTTTGTACGCACCGGCCCCTCCGTACCGCACTCCGCACCCTCCGCCCCATACTCAAACCATCAGACTAGCCTACATTGATTTACTGATTAGCGCACCTTTTCTCGCCAATGAAGAGTAGCCCGACCCGGCAGCACCGATAAATCCGACGCCACCGCCCTATCTAATCCTCGGAAAAGGCTGGCGAGCCAGCCGCCATTTGGTGCACTCATTAAAACAAATAGCAAGCGCACTCCCACCCACGCCGAAGGCCGGACTGGCACATTTACATAGCGCCCGCACGTCTCAATTAGGAGCGCTAATATATGCCTCGACTCGCGTCGCGCCGGCTGACAACCGGGCGGCCGATAGCGCGACGGAAACGTGACGCCGTTGCTGCTATCGACTTCACAAACGAGAGAGTCTTACTCACCCGCGAAAGCTCCTTCACCGGAATGCAATACTGATTCAAAATTTGACTTTTTTTTCAGGTGAAGACGAGGAATGGGGAAACGAGAACGAAGCGATGACCGGAGAACCTCGCACGCCCAGCTCGGCGGGCGAGCGGGCCACGTCCAGCGGCGGCGTCTCGCCCGCCTCCACCGGCTCGCCTGCGCCGCCTGCCGCCTCCCCCCGAGCTGCCTCCCCGCCCCGCCTGCGCCTCAACGCCAGTCTCGCCACAGACCCTGCGTTAGCACCTGCCGCGGCACCACTCAAACGAGAAGCGCCTTCGCCGTCGCCTCCTCCCGCGCCGCCTGCGCCATCCGCTACTGCGCCTTCCGCACGCGACTACCTCACGCTCAGCGCGGCCTTCCCCGGTCTGTTTACGGCGGCGGGTGTGCCGCCCTATATGTGTTTGCCTTGCGGCATCCGCTACTCGTCGCTGAGCACGCTTGAAGCTCACCGCACCTACTACTGCTCGCACCGAAGGCCCAAGCCTCCCGCTGAGACGGCCGACGCTGGTGCTGAAGCCCCGCACGATGAGTCGAGCGGTGACGGACCGGCCAAAGCACCGCGCACTGGCAAACAGTACGCATGCACGCATTGCTCATACAGCGCCGACCGCAAAGTGAGCCTCAATCGGCACATGCGCATGCATTCAGCATCGCCGAGCCCGCCCACGCCCGCCGCTGCCCCTGCGGCTCCAGTGCATGCTAACGGAGATGCGACGGACGCGCCGCCTCCGCAGGATCGCTACTGCACCGATTGTGACATTCGCTTCAGTTCGACTAAAACTTATCGCGCGCACAAGACACATTACTGCAGCACGCGGCAAGTTGTCAAAACACTGGTGGCAGGCGCCGGAACGCGAGGACCTTCTTCTGGCACCTCAGGCTCGGCGCCCGCCTCGCCGCGCGGCACTCCGCCTTCACCCGCCACCAGCCAACCAGTGCTTGCGCTGCCAACGAATCCGATTCTCATCTTACCGTATTCACTGATCACCGGCGCCAGCGTGCTCCCGCGTGCGATGCTGCCCGACCCAGATGCACCTTGTTTTCTACTGCCGAACGGCACCATTCAACCGATGAGCCGCGCCCTCGCCGTTGCTGCCGCCGCACCAGCTGACGACAAGGAGCCCGAGGTCCTCAAATCGGCGAACCGGCCTCGGGATACCTCGAGGGACGGGGTCAGCAACACCCCGCTCGACCTCAGCATCCGACGCTCTCCCGACACAGGGCCGCCACGTTCCAAGGACGACCACGAAAAAGAGAACCGACTCAGATCCGCAACCCCTGAACAGATCGTATGCGCACCCTCATTGCCTCCATCACCGGCCGCACGCACACCGTCGCCGCGCCGCTCGGTGTCGCCGGGTGGCGAGAGCTCGCCTAAGCGACGGCGGCGCGACTCGCGCGGTACCACTCCGAAGCCGGCGACCGCACCTTCGCCACCGGAGGAAAAGTTCACTGCACACCTGACTTCAGCGCTGCTCGCTCCGGGGCTGGCGCTGCGGCTCGGTGGGGAGGGGTTGCCTTCAACTCCCCAAGTGCTAGTTAAACAGGGCGTATCTAAATGCAAGGAATGCAACATAGTGTTTTGTAAGTACGAAAACTACCTAGTGCACAAACGCCACTACTGCTCGAGCGGTGCCGTCGAGGAGCGGGCGAGTCCCGCGCCTGAACCGGGCCCGCGGCCATACCGCCAGCTCATCTGTTTCGCGTGCGGCATTCGGTTCAACTCGCTGGACAATCTCGCGACGCATCAGTCGTACTACTGCTCGAAGCGGGAGACGCGTTCACCACGCGGAGGCGCCGGCGGGGTGGAGGCGGCGCGGCCCGCATCGGGCGGTGGAGACGGTGGTTGGAAGTGCCCTTGCTGTGACGCCGTGTCGGCAACGGCGGCGGCGGCACAGCGCCATATGGAGTCGCACGCCGGTGTCAAGGCGTTTCGCTGCACAATTTGCCGGTATCGCGGCAACACGCTGCGCGGAATGCGCACACACATCCGAATGCATTTCCCTAAAAAACCGATAGACCTGCAGGTACATACCTCTCGTTGTGATTTTCTAACCAAATCGTATTTAATTTTGAAAAATATTGTTCTTATCCTTATATTTTTGTCGTCTCAGGAGGAGAGTTACATCGCTTGCGTCGTAGAAGATGAGGGGCGCGAGAGTACCTCGCCGAGCGGAGCCGGCACCGGCGGTGGTGCGGGGGCTGCGACGGCGGAGCGTGTGCACCGATGTGGATCGTGCGCGTACACGTCCACGTACCGCGGCAACATCGTACGTCACGCACGGCTCGTGCACGGTGCTGACGAGCCCGAGCCGGACGAAGCGACCGACGCGCCTCCACCGCCCTCTGCGCCTCCCGCCCCGCCCCCGCCAGACATCAAACGTGAGCCGGACGCCGAGGACGAGACACCCGGCCCCAACTACTGCAAATCATGCGATATATCGTTCAAGTACGTGAATACGTACAAGGCACACAAGCAGTTCTATTGTCCATCAAATGCGCATGACCCGCCCAACAACAATGTGCCGCCCGCTACCGCCGCGCCTGCTCCCGCGCCCACGCCAGCTGCCACACTCATCTGAAGGACAACTGAGGAAATCTGCCGAATTTCAGCGAGACTCATGCGCCGGTAATATAACACCTCGTCCAGGACAAAAGCATTAACTTTGCAAACGCTCCTACGACGTTCACGAGTATGATGATCCGTGCCACTCTATTGTAGGGCCGTCATTTGTTATTTGAATCTTTGCCTATTATAGCTAACCTTAGTGCAATATAAAACATTAAATCGAGTGTAAATTTGAATTCCATTCAAGTTCAAACCGAGGCCGAGCCAAGGTTCTCGTAATATATATTTGTATTTTGCTAGTGTACATAATAATATGCTCTCAATTATTTTTTGTTAAATATTGTTATCTAGATTTTGAGTATAGTCAGTAGCGTTGATCTTCCCTCGTCTTGTATTATTACGTTTACGTTAAAGTTGACCAGACTGTACATAACTGTAGATATTATTGTAGCTGTAACTAAATTTTATTACCATACCTTTGGTGCGAAGTTGTTCATTAGTTGTTGTTAATTATTTGAATATTATTATTTTAGCGATCCGTTTTGCTGATTTAAACCCTTTGGCAGAGGGTCTGAATTCAAACAAATGTTTTAATCGATTCGTTTTCAACTATGGTCATAATAAAACGTGGTAAAATTATTTCAATAAATTGTAGACTCAATATTAACCAATAGCAAACCGGTGCGAGTGTTCTATCGGTCGTTGTCACCAGCACATTATCGACAATTATTACGATGAAATTAAGTCTTTAGATCAAAGCTACTGTTGTATATAATGAATTATTAATAATTCTATTTACACAAAAAAAAAAAAACAATTGCTGTCAAATATCTATGATTTTTGAGATAAACGCGCCTACCACAGTCCGTGAATGATCCATACGAAGTATGAGGAATTCTCACAGTTGAGCGTACGTAGTACTATTTATCTTGCTGGCACTCGTTTTGCGGACAGGCCGACCGCAGAGCAAAACCAAAACGAATCGTTCTGGTGAGTTAATTGGTCCGAGGCTAGCTCTGAAATATTATATTAACCAGGGTGTCCACTGCTAATGCCCAAAAAATTCCCTGACCAGCTATATTAACTTTAAAGAGAGATAATGTAAGTAGGTATACTATATATTTTTGAAACTTTTATTTTAACAAAATAGAGTAACTTTTATTATGGTCAAAATTACGTCTAGGTAAATCTAATAATTATTTACCCCATAAAAAAGGAAAACTAAAAAGGAGTAATCTCATTATGACCCAAACTAATGCCATAATGTATATAATTTCAAATCTGGAAACATGCTTCAAAGCCAGGATTGATAGACAGATTACTACTCTAGTAAACATTATATTCTTTATTTTCCAATCACTGGCCAATTTTGGGACTTTCCAGGTGGCTCCACGATTTCACTGACTTTTCCTGACCATCTTGAGCTTCCCTGACTTTCGAGAATGTAGACACCCTGATTAACATATCACGTTACCAAAATTCAAAAACTAAGGCAGTAAAATTTTTTTTAGTATAGTGCAATTTTATAGATGTCAATTTACACACTATGGAAACGCAATATAATCAACCGAAATAAATCGGCGGCGGAAATCTGCGAGTTAGATTTTCAAAATATTTTCCTAGTTTACGCAGAGGATTTCGCCCATAATGGATATCTATATTGACATATCCCTGGGTGCCGAAAAAGGGTATATCCTATTTAAAAATTAGAAAACGCTATCTACAACGCCACTTTTTGTCCGTTTTCGCGGGTAACCGTAATATTATCATTTCAATAACAAAACAGATGTTGCTAGTTTTGTTATTCTCAAATAGATATTATAGATATGTACACCGTTTAAAAAAAATTATGATCTTTTTTCACATTAAACAATACGGCTGAAGATACTGCATTTTGTTCCTTAGAAATGCAAAATTTCTATGGCTGTCGTTTTCTTAAGGTTTTTATTTTTTTATAAAGACTAAAGAATATATACTTACTATGTGATCCCACTTAAGAGATATCAATTGAATCGGTTCAGCCAATTTCAAATATAATCAACGACTACTGTATGAAAATTTCCATTTTGGTGCGTTCATAATTTGACATTACCCCTTAAATGCAAGTGAATCCATTGAGAGAGAGAGGACAACCAGATTTCATAACATAATGTAAAATTCTTTTACAGGGTGTCAACTGCTATGTCCATAAAAATCCCTGACGTTTCACTTACTATTTTTTGAAATTTCCCTGACCAACTATATTTACTTTAAATAAGGATGAAGTATAGGTAATATATATATTTTTCAAACATATAACAAAAAAGAGTAATAATGGTCAAAATTACGTCATAATATAATTCCCTTAGGACCATAATGTTTCATTCCTAAAATGTTGAATTTTCAAAATACATAAGTGAAAAATTCAACATTTTACACCTCGTTTCCACCAAGTATAATACACTGTATTATACATGTATTATACATTTTATGCTTGGATTGTTTCCACTAGAATACAAGTATTGTACAAGTCTATATAATAACAAATATAAATATTACACAAGTCATTCGTATTATGCATTTTTCGTTTCCACTAACACCACATAGAAGCAGTTCTATGCTTATGTACTACTTGTACAACAAGTTACAAGTGTTATGTTATATCATATGTTAGTGGAAATTAAAAATGGGTAATACTAATGACTTGTATAATATTTATATTCTAGTGGAAACAAACCAAGCATAACATGTATAAAACATGCACAGTATAGTGTATTATACTTGGTGAAAACGAGGTATAATAATGAGTAATCTAATTATGACCAAAAACAATACCATAATGTAGATCACTTCGAATCTGGAAAAAAATGCTTCAATAGCCTGGACTAACGATCAAACTACTGCTCTAGGAAACATTTAATTACATCCCACATTTTACAATCACTGAGAAATATTGGGACACCCTGGCTTTCCAGGTGGCTCCTCGATTTCACTGACTTTCCTTGACCACCTTGAGCTTCCCTGACTTTTCTCTAACTTTCCAGAATTCGGACACCCCGATTTAGTTTGTTGGTACTGATTTTAAAGATCTTAATAATTTGATCTTTCTCACTCTTGAAAAAATTACCAAAATGGGGATTACTTCCACCGTTAGATCACGAATCGACAGGGTACCCATTCATAGTAGATTTTGTTTACTAAGTTTAGAAACGCGTTGGTTTCGTACACGCGCTAGATGTCGCTGGTGTCTACGAATAGATTGAACAGTCTTATCGTTTTGTGTATAAACTCATATTTGAACAGCTACATAAAGATTTCGAAACTCGCCGTAGATTTCCTCAGCCCGAAAATCGGCGACGCTTCTATGTAAAAAAACAAGTAGGCATCTGGGATGGATTGGAACGCAATGGTAAATAGAAACGATTTTAGAAGACACTAAACTTCGTAAATTTTTTCCCGACTCTTATTTCGTTAAATATATATCCAATATTATCAGAAGGTCACAGCGATTGGCCATATATATGTGAAAAGTTCTTCAAAAATTGTTTTCAAATTTCCTAATGTTTCTATTCAACCATGTTTACAATAGGTTACTAATTGTATTTCGAATAGTAATCGTTTTGATGGTTATGTTGTATGTTATTTTAAATAATATACAGTCAACACTCACTAACAGAAGCGACACATCTGATCTGACAACTAATTTAGCAAATAATTATCCTTTATTTTAGAATTTATTTTGTCTTCGATAGAATTTATGATTAGGTGAAAGCGGGCTGTATAGGTACCTCACCCACAGTGGGTCATTCTCTAGTAAAAATAAGTGACTACCGTGTTTTGTTCATGCCAAAGCATCGCTAGGATTATAGTGTTTTGCATTTATAAGCGTCTCACTAATTTTAAAATTAATCTTAAGAGAAATTAAGCAAGACTTGTATGTACTGTACTTTTATGTATCCATTTATGTTTGTATTGTCTTCAAAAAAAGGTTATGAGTCTCCAATTTCAAAGATGGTAAAGTTAATTTCGTAGGTACTTAATTGCTTTTTTACGAATTTTTCAATTTTTTGATTTAAATTAACATTTTTCAATAGTGCTTTTTATTTTCATTGACAGACTATATTAATGGAATGCAATATTATATTCAATTTTTTTTTTTAATGTTATCCAATAATGGTGCCATAGAAAGCTGTGTTCCACATTCAGAACTAGTTAATTAGAAATTTTTGTAACTTACAATATGTTCCATGCTTTAAGATTGCAAAAATTGAGAAATAAATTGTTGCCAGTAAAATTTGCATATTATCTCGAATATTTCTTGCCATTACTAATCAAATTAAATTCAAAGGTTAAATCACAGAGAATTTGTATAACAATAGCATTTATACCAACCGACAAGATGCAAACTATATTGGCTAACTCATTTTTGCACCTGGCAACACTTGGTAGTTATAGGATAGTTCCATACATGCAGAAGAAACAAATGGATCAGATCTTGGTTTTTAAGAAACAGCAATATTAGCTTTTTTAAAATATATTTTACCTACTATTAAAAATTATTGTACATACCTGAAAGTATAATTTTCATAATTTTCTTCAACCTTTTCTTTTGTAATGTTTGCATTAGCCAATGATTAAGCTATATCAAAATGCAAGTGTCTTTTCTGCATATATTGGGCAACAAGTAGAGATACTTTTGAGTGAAGTGATATATCTATGATAATATCTGTCTATGGTAGGCATACAATGATATTGTAAAATACGCCAGACAATAAATTATTTAACACAAACTATATACTCTGTGTTTTATTAGACTGTGGAATAAGATTTAAAAAAAAAATGTGTATTTATTTCAGTCAACAAAAACTCCAACCATCCTAACAAATAAATCCGAAAGTGCGTTTGTTTGTTTGATCTTTCTTCCTGTTGTCATAGTGGAGCTTTTGTATGAAGGGATGAAGATTAACATAAGCTACTTGTAAAATTATATTTTGAATAAAACAGGACAGGAAAATGTATTACCTCCAAATATATTTCATTTTGACTTACAATAACATTGTTCCACATTTATTTCTTACTAACTAACACACACTATCTCAATCAGGGTCATATTCATCAGAAGATTCATTAAGTCTGTACTGTTCTTTGAATTGTTCTGTATCTTCTTCCTGGCCATAATAGAATCCATCATCACTGTCATCTTTATAACCTGAAGACTGTTCATCAAAGTTATTCACTGCGGAATAATGTACCAAACTATTTCTATCTATTTCCGGATGTTCCGATAAAACACGAGCTTTATATTTCGCATATTCAACTCCATACTGATTGGCATCTTCTACACTAAATAAGTCTGGAGGTTCATCATATATTTTGTCTTCTCCACCATCGCTAGATAGATCATCTGAAAAAAGTTTTTGTATAAAAATCAATAATGGATTTGAGTATCAATGCTAGACTATCATGATACTCATTTTCTAGGATTTGAAGAAAGCAGATTATGAAACTGATATTATTATACACCGTCTTTTTGTTTCTGTTGTCGTTTTACTTATATTCATTTCTAGCATGCTTATTAAATATGGATTTCATTCACCGTAAAGACAAAAAATTTTTACACATGTACATAAGTACACACACTTAATATTTTTTAAATTTATTTATTTATTTATTTATTTATTGTAAGAAACAAACAGTCTTTTACAGGCATTATTGCTAAATAAGAAATTTTTTTACAGACTAGACCTATAGTTTCCTTAATTATTACTAACAAATTTTTTGTCTTAGCCTCACTTATAATAATTATATCTGTGAGACTTCTGGCAAGCCAAAATTACAGTTATCAAAACCTTATCACTATCCAACAATCAATGCACATTGCATTAATTTTATACAAGATAATCTAATCAGCAAACAGATTGCAACACGAACTTTTTTGATTGTTTTTTGAAAACAGGAAGGGTGCAGGAAAACATATCTATTTCAAAGCTGTTGTGTAACTTATTATAAGACCTGCAAGCACGTCGAATAAAACTATTATTTACATAACATTTTGAACTACTTGCTATAGAGAATAAGTCCTTCCTACGACATTTCCTTTCACGTTTACGAGGGACTCTTAAATTAATGTGTTGTAACAATTCTGGACAGTCAATAATATTATTTATAATTTTGAAAACAAAAACAATGTCAATATAGATACGCCTTTTGTAAAGATGCTCAATATTATGTCTATTTACCGATATTTCATAGTCACTGTAAGTATAACCTGTTCTATAATCTAACGCTTTTACAAATTTCTTTTGCAGCCGTTCGATCCTATCAATATGTACCTTATAAAAAGGATTCCATACACTACTCGCGAACTCAACAATGCTGCGAACGAAACTGTTGTACAGCACTTTATAAGTTCGCGAATATTTAAATGGCTTCGCTACTCGCAATATAAACCCTAACCGTTTGTATGCTTTATTAAGAATTCTATCAATGTTCGGCACAAAAGTTAGCTTCGAATCCAAAGTGACTCCAAGATCCTGAATTTCTGTGACTCTCTTAAGAGCCTTACCGCATAATGAATAATTATACAAGATGGGATTAATTTTTCTGCTATAACTTATGACATGGCATTTCTCAGGATTCAAAAACAGGCTACTTTTACTGCAATAATTTTCAAAAATAGCAAGGTCACTTTGTAAGGAAATACAGTCTTGTGTGTCATGAACAACTTTAAAAATCTTTGTATCATCAGCATACAGTAATGTATTAGCCCCGTTAGCAATACTAGACAAATCGTTTATATAAAGCGTAAAAAGCAGTGGGCCCAAATGTGATCCCTGGGGAATTCCCGAGCTGATCGTTTTGTAATCGGATGTATAACCAGCAAGAGCGACAGCCTGGCTTCTATTTTCTACATACGATTTTATCCAACGCAGGAGATCGCCGTGTATACCAAATCGCCAAAGCTTCAAAATTAAGGTACTATGACATATTTTATCAAAGGCCTTAGCAAAATCGGTATACACCGCATCTACCTGACAACCGGCATCCATGGCATTCAATATAAACTCTGTAAAAGTTAACAAATTAGAATCCACGCTACGTCCCCTATAAAAACCGTGTTGATAGGGAAGTATACACTGACGAGCTGAATTAAATACCTGCGTAGTTACAATTTTTTCTAATATTTTACCAAACAAACATAATTTTGAAATTGGTCTATATTTGGATATATCCTGGCTGATTATTCCTTTGGGTATCGGTGTGATCCAGGCACGTTTCCATATAGAAGGGAACAAGCCCTCATGCAGAGATTTATTATATATTATAGTTAAAGGTAGGGTAAGAGAAGAGGCACATGAACGAATAAAGACTGGATGCACACCGTCAGGTCCCGCACCTTTGTTGACATTAATTGAAGTTAAAAACCTATATACAAGATCTTGCGAAACCACAATAGAGTGCATATCTATCGATGCGGCCTGGCATAGTTGAGATTCGTCAAACATATGATTATTTGATTTTGCTGGTTCAAACACAGAATGAAAATGTTCATTAAAACAATTACAAATGTCCTTTCCTTCATTTATTGACGTTATTTTAGATTCAGCTAACCTTATGTAGTTTTTATAACACTCCTTTTCAAGTTTAGTTGCTCTTTTTCTCAAAATACTATAACTATCATAGTCCAATGGATTTCCATACTGTTTCCATAATTTATGGAATTTTCGTTTCTCTCTCAATAGTTTCCTTAACGATTTAGTGTACCAAACTGGAAAAGAACTCGATGATTTAATCAAACGTAAAGGCACATATTTAACCATCACACCTTCAATGAGGTTGTAAAAAATCGAGACACATTGTTCTGTGTTTAACGAACCAAACACATATGGCCAATCAGTTTCGAGAAGTTCTTTATTTATTTTTTCATAATCAGCTGTATGAAAATTATAAACTTTTTTCATGACAGGTTTCAGAGAAGCAACACAATCCACAGAACAACTTATCAATAAGGAAGGGTGATGAGTGTCCTCACAAATAAGTGGCCTACTGCAACGATATATAATATTATATTCACAATTTATTCTTTTAAAGAAGAAACTGAATTTTATGTTACATAAGTAGCATTCGTGGAGAAAATTATTTTAACAATGATAATAAGAAAAAAGTCACTATATATCATCAAAATGTTCAGGTTCTTTGTGGTAAAATTTTGGAAGTAGAGTTAGTACTGAAAAAATATCCATTTGATATAATTTGTTTTACAGAACACTTTTTAAAGGAAAATAAAGTATCTTTGGTAAATTGTATCAATTATACAATTGTTAGTTCATTTAATTGGAAGGGAATTCCACATGGGGGATCTTTGATTTTGTTAAGAAATAATTTAAAGGGCAAAGAACGTAAGGATATAGTACGAATGTCAGCAGAACAAAACATAGAAATATCTTGCACTGAAGTAGACAAATATATCATATTGTCTATATACAGACCACCAAATCCTAAAAACTTCAATTTTTTTTACAAGTGATAGAGAACATGCTTAGAATTGTATGTAAATGTAAAAAAATGTTATTGTATGCGGTGATTTGAACGTTAACCTTTTTGAACAATGCACATTTGGTAAAAGGCATAGTCGTGATTTCCTCACTATGTTTGAATCGTTTCATTTGACAAATGTATTCTTTGAGCCGACTAGAGTGTCAGAACACAGTGCAACAGCATTGATATTATATTCTGTAAATGTCAATATTATGAAAAATCCATAGTAAATATATTGGAATCAGACCATAAAGGTCAGTTAATAAAGGTACCTTTAAAGTATGAAACTATTAAGTTACAAATCACAAAAAGACCGATCACAATTGCTCGATTGAAAAACTTTAAAAGTCAATTGATTTGTAACATAACGGCTCCTGTCAATATTGATGACCCCAATAAGTACTATGCAGATTTATTTGAAATAATAATTTATCAATTTAACAAGATATTTTCCCAAATTAAGAGACACTTTAAACACTAAATTCAAATTTTGTGATTGGGCTACTACAGAAATACGAAAAAGTAAAGAAAATCTGTTCCAGTTATATAATTTAAGAAACTATGAGAAAACAAAACTATGGGAAAACAAACAACTTTAAAGAATATGTATGCAACTACTCAAAAATATTTAAAAAAGTATGTACTCCAGCAAAGTCCCTACATCACACTAATACAATAAGATCATTGGGTGATAAAATTAAAGCTACAAAGTTATTAATGCTAAAAGAGGAAAAGTAAATTCACATGATAATAGCTTTAGTTTACAAACAAACCGTGGAATAGTAACTTCTCTTCCTGATGTAGATCAAAAATTCGAGAATTTCTTTACAAATGTGCCGTTTGAAGTAACGAAGTCGCTAAATTCTTCGCCAAATTAGGCCTTAATTATTTAAAAAAATAGTATACCCGCTAGATGTAACACTGAACTCCTTTTTCGGTTTGTCACTGCGGAAGGTGCGATAAAGCGTTCAAACAAATAAAGATAAAAATAACTGAGGACTTGTGGGGTATGTCCGTCAAAATTTGTAATGAAGTGATAGACATATTAGCACCATAAGTTGCTAATGAATTTAATGCTTGTTTGAATAGAAGCATGTTTCCGGATTTGACGAAATGTAGCAAATTAGTACGTATATTTAAGTCCGGTAGGTAGATCCTTGTAATTTTAGGCTGGTATCTATTTTACCAACGTTAAGTAAAATTTTTGTAAAAAATATTTTTAAGCAACTTATGTTACCTTTTAAAGTGAACAAATTGTTTAATAACCAGCAGTATGGATTCGTCAAAGGCCGGTGCACAACAGACGCTGGCTTTGCCTTAGTAAAACATGTATATGATGCCTGGGAGGAGTCGCATGACGCTATTGGAGTTTTTTTGCGATTTGTCTAAGGCGTTCGACTGCGCAGATCACGAGACCTTGCTGTTGAAGCTTAAATACTATGGCGTTAGAAATTAAGCTTTGGAAACTCTTTCTTCGTATTTTGGAAACAGAAAGCATAGTGTAGAAATTAGTGGAGTCAAATCTGAAGGGACTAAAGTAAAAATTGGTGTTCCGCAGGGCTCAATATTGGGGCTATTACTGTTTTTAATATACATAAATGACTTGCCATATTTATTGCAAAGTTGGACAAAAATAGTTTTATATGCTGATGACACTTCACTGATTTTCAAAGTGAATAGACAAACTGACAATAATTATGACATGATAAGTAATGTTCTTGTTCGCGACGACGAGCCGACAGCCGAGCTACAAATCGTCGATAGGAAATAGCGTAGAAATAACATAAATTTGAAAATCGAATAGAATGATAGTCATATAAGATGTAATGTTAAAAAATGCAGAAATCGAATAAAGATGGGCTATAGTTGTGTTTTCCTTCCCGCCAACCCTTAGTACTTGCTGAAAAATAGGGAAAATCGTGGAAAGTTCGCCCAGCGAGGGAAATCGGTGCTCGTTAGAGTACTGCCGCGGAGACGTGCCAAACGGCCAATCGAAGCTCTCCATGTGGTACTGCCTTCCGAGGGTGCCTAATTCTTGATGGCTCTCGTTTGGTCTTGCCCTCGGAGGGTACCAAAATTAGCTGAAAGAGCTCTGATTGGTCAACTGAAAACGGGCGCGAAAAGCGTGAAAACGCGCCAAAATCTCCGCGGGAAAACAGTACCTAACGAGCACATAATAAATTATATACAAATATCGTATAAAAAGGGCGGACGATCCACGGTATAGGCACTTCACTTCAGTACTCCGTTCATACGCGACTACCTGCAAGAGATAGGACCATACTGGTCATAGTCAGCAAGTACAACAAGTTGGCGGGAAGCTCTGCCCGGAATCAATACTGGCATTTTGTCTCTACCCCGAAGAACCAGCACCCGGTACAAACGTCGCCCACCGTGCCTTCGTATAGTGGCAGGTTCGACGCGTACAGTTCTTGAACATATTCAGGACTGGTTTACAGCAAACAATTTAGTATTAAATGGTAAAAAGACAAAATGTATAAAATTTACGCTACGTAATGTAGAATGTAAGGATCATAACATTGTATTAAATAATGAAAAACTAGATTTCATTGAGAACACAGTTTTCTTGGGAATCACGCTTGACGCAAAACTCCTATGGGACACTAATTTAAATAACTTATCAAGTAGACTAAGCTCAGCAGCCTATGCTGTTTGGAAGATCGGACAGTTGACGGATGAATCAACTGCAAGAATAGTTTATTTCTCATACTTTCATAGTATGTCACACGGCATCCTTTTTTGGGAACGGGCTGCTAATATAGATTCTAAATTTATATTGCAAAAAATAGCAATTAGAGTAATCAACAAGTTTCAGCGTTATGATTCCCTTAAAAAAACTGTTTAAGAGTATTAATATTTTAACATTACCTAGCCAGTACATTTATGAAATTATTATGTATGCTAGAAAAAATTACAACACATTCTCTAAAAATTGTGATAACCACGCATATAACACGACGACCGCTTAGCCTGGAGGTCCCGGGTTCCAATCCCAGGTCGGGTCAGTATTTATATGATGAATATCGATACTGGTACCAGGTCTTGGTTGTTATATGTATGTGGTGTCTTCGCTTGGGACCCAAAACACAAGTTAATGCTTAGTTTGTAGCCTAGACGTTGTTGTGATGTATACGTTATCAATATATATATATATATATATATATATAAATACGAGTTAAATATACTAACACTAGAGGCACACTAGAGTGTCACCGGCGCGAAGATGTCGAGAAACCCCTAAGAGTTACTCAATGCGAAATAATTCCGTTGGCGCGGGCCTCCGGTTAAGATTGACGTTATTAATTTAACGTGAAAAGTGTTTTACTGTTCACTCATTTGAGATGAGGTCAGTAGGGGTGGGGAAAAAAATATTAGATAACGATTAAGGGATGTCGAAAAATAATTGTTTTTATTAAAAATCAATATTCGATCGATTTCACTAACACATTAATAAAAAAAGAGTTTTGATAAACTTCTTCATACTAATACCCCTCTGTGCAATGCCACAATCAAGAAACAAATGACTACCTCGCAATTTAATAAGTAATGTGTTCCAGAGAGTTCTATTTCCAAATTTCATAAATGGCTTTCTATTTTTTTTATTATAAGTGACCAGTTCCAGAAACTTTTAGTATGCCATATGTATAAATTGTTTAACTATATAATTTTAGTATTGCTATCACAAGACTTAAACAGAAGAAATTAAGTTGAATAATAATACATGGGATAATAATATCCTTTGAATAATAATAATAATACATGGGACTTCCACACAGCGCCGTCTAGTCCCAAAGTAAGCAAATATTATGCTTGTGTTATGGGTTACTAGACAACTGATTTACATACTTAAATATTCTTTATAATATATACATATATAAATATTTTTACTAAGACGCCACATACATATAACAACCAAGACCCGATACCAGTATCAATATTTATCATATTAATACTGACCCAACCTGGGATTCGAACCCGGTACCTCCAGCTTCATAGGCAGGGTCGCTACCCACTAGGCTAAACGGTCGTCATGATGATTGACCACTAGTATTACAATATGTTAACTACAATACCTAAATCACATCTCTCCATAGCCTTAATCATGTCTTCTTCATCTATGCTGCTGTTCTCTGTATCGGGGTATTCATTCCTCCAGTTGTTTTCATTATTTGAATCGTCTGAATTTTCATCACCACAATCGCTTGAAGGACTCTGGTGCCCATTGTCACGCTGACTTCCAAAGACTAAATCAGTCTCATAATTTTCTATGCTGCAAGTAATAACAGAAATGAGCAAATACAAAAAAACTCAAGGCCTATTCAGAATGTGTATTGCTATGGCCGCTATAACAATAAATAATAAAAATAAACTAAAAATTAAATGGGGTCCCCACACAAGAAACATGTTTTTTCGATGTTTTTGGTGATTGATGGTTATGAGATCATTTCTTACACATGGAATTTTCACAGAGTATGTACTACTATGAATGCTACAACAAAAAATAAAAATAAAACAAAGTTAAAATTGATACAAAAAGTTTTATTATAATGTACCGTGGTACGGAACCCTTTGGCGCTATTCAGTGCGACGCGGACCGTCCACGCGCGGACTAGCGCATTTGTCCGTCGCAGATTAATTCATCGCTCAGTTCTACGCGGATCGTGATTGAGAGTGGTACAGTCACAACAGTATGGATTTGTAGTAATTTGCACATTACTTTGTCTCAAATGAGGGATCTGTATGTTGGCAAAATAATTGTATTCACTAAATACACAGCATCATGATACATTATAAAATATATAACTTTTTACGGATTTGTTTTCTTTCTTTACCTGAACTATCTTCAAAGTTTGGATAAAATGCTTTGCAAACATCAAGCCAAGCCTATAGTTTAGCATCTTTATTTTTTATAAGGATTCTCGGAGATTCCAAACATATGGTCTAAGTCATACTTCTTAACTCTCTCAGTTTGCACGTTTGCAGCCATGATGTCGACAGTACTACATGTTCGCCTCGCATGACCGTCCGTCTAGCACTAAATAACATTAGGAACAATAGGCGTCCGCGCACGGATAGCTCTCCGCAACGCGGGCGCTCCGCGTCGAACTGAACGCGCTGTATAGGCTAATACATTTTATCGTCCGTCGCGGACATCCGCGTAGGTCATCCGCGTCGCACTGAATAGCGCCTTTGTGTGTGAGTTCGACTTAAGAAATACATTTTCACTAGAGTATTTTTATAATTTGGTCGGTTAGTTTTTGAATTGGTTGGTTGAATAATGTATTCTGATGCTATCCTGATCCAGACTGATTTTGATGTATCATGTAAGTGTAGAAAATTTAATATGCAGTTATGGACCAGGGGGCTCTGCAATAGAAATGTGCCTCTAAAATGACTAGGCTATTCTTAGTATTGCTTTTTACGCTACAAAGGTAAAGAGCAGGTTGTCAGATAAGCTTTGTAGTTATGGATTGCCCGTTTTTTCGGTTCCCTTTAAAATGTCGTGAATCGATTTGCAGATGGTTATTTGGGTATCAACTGTTAGGTACTTCAAGCAATGGCGCTATATTTTTTATTTAAATAACCAGTTCATATGTAAGTAAGACTGAATAATATTAATATTTAATCAGTATGTGATTTATATCTCAATATGTTTTTCAAGAAATACCATGTTTTCCAAAAAAAATTAGTCCAAACACTGGAATGTTGGAATCTGATGAACGCTGGGCATCAGTATAAATAAATACCAGCATCGCACACTTTCGGTCGCCCGATTTTAAGTATTTAACCAAGCGATTCCTGCATCACTACTGTGTATAGTTTATTAAATAAATTAATATACTGTACTGATGCAGGAATCTTCTGATGGAAGAGTCAAATCAGAATAACTGATCAGTAAACATGAATATATAAGTTAAAATGTAATACTAACCTCACAAGATTGTCTAGCATTGATATGTCAAAATCTTGTCTAGCTGCAATATACAGGTCAAATGCATATTGTGTATTTTCCTCTTGACATGATTTCTGTTGTAAATCAACTAAATGATAATTATTGTCACTGCTGTCACATTTGTTAAGACCTCTACTACAGTTCACCAATTCGTAGCGACTCTCTGTAGAAATTTCCTTATGTTTCTTTCTAATCTTCTGTATTATGTCATTAGCACTTGATGGATTCTTTACACCACATTTAGACGATAAGCGTTTAACTCTGATACTGTCCTGTTTGTTAAAAAATTAAAATGTTAACTCATGTTTATATAGGTACAAGATATGGCAGCTCTTTATTTGAAAGCTGGCTTGAACATATTTGGAGCTGAACTAGGTACTGTAATAGTTGATATCTTCTCATGATTGTGACATGTACTGTTAGATACACTATTAAAGAAAGATAAATGAATATGTCACCGATTGTAAACTATTGATAGATTGTAAACGAACACTAAAATTTGCAATCTAATAGGTATTGATTGTGTTTGTGTCAGTGCGAAGAGCGAAGCAAAGCGGAGCGCCAAGCCACCCAGAAAGCACAAGAAAATAATGACTCAACTAAAATCTACCAGTATAAAATTTGCAATCTCACTAGCTTGATTGTAAACTAAAAGTTTTTACAATCTTACGGTGAACTCATATAATTGTTAATCAAGAATTTACCTGATCCTCAACAGTTCCTTGAAAAACAAACAACGTTGAAGATAAGTCATCTTCATCAGTTTTAACACGCTTGCACATAAGCACAAATGCATCTTGAGGATTGTCTTCCAATTTTCGTTTAACTCGTAATATAGTTGAAGCAGACATGGTAGATTTTCAACTAAAGCAAGCTATGAATTAGTACCTATCAAACTATGTATTTTGTACTGTGATTTTGTGTATCAAGCTCCATATTTCACCGAATGTATTTTGTGGTATACATACATACTGTGGTAGTATATTGGTTAAATGTGGTTAGATTGATTCATTGTGATTGATTGTGATTGTGAAAGAAAAGGGTCAATACTCAACTGTGCTCAACCCACTGTGGCTCAATCAACCATTAATAGCCCCACATATGCTAGCTATCAATAGCGCTCAATCTTGAGGGCAGAGGCAGGCGAGGGCGCTAGAAATTATTATCAATTATTATTGTAATCAGTGGTAATCAGTGCTTGAAATCTAGAAATTGTGGTGTGTTGTGTGTGCGTGCACAAGTTTAACTCTTTGGAAATTTATGTAAAATGAATGATTTGAAGACTTTTCCAATGGGACCAGACGATAACGCTTGGAAGACACCGAATTTTCGCCAAAATGTTGTCGCAAAAATGTGAGCAATTAGAAATTAAATATACTTCAGTATTTTCTACTTCATCTTATGTACAATTTAGTTTATTATGTACTAATATTAATATTGGTTATGGTGTTTAGCGAGGAAGCCATACAGCGTTCAGGAATGCAAGTGGCACGAAACAGCAATGAGATGGAGAATCATGTTTTTATGAAAGCCAAGACGCGAGAGGACTACATGAATATGGTTGCTAAACTTATACTTCACGTAAGGGAAATGTGTAAGTAAAAAAAAATATGACTTATTCGTGGATGTTCATAGAGATACCGAGTTGTAACACCAAAAATTTTTGCAAAAAAACATATGCCACGAACCAAATGTACACCTGTTTATGTTTTGAGATATTCGTTGTGAAGTAGAATTTTATGTGACTCACATGCAAAATTCGTACTACAAAAGAAAATAAAAGTTCTGGATATACATTTCATGTGTTATTTAAAAACAAAATGTTTGTATAAAACTATAATAATGTTATATGGCCTGTTTAAGCACTGAGCGATATTTCACTTATATTTTTGTTTGCAAATTGCAAGAGCCATCCTAATTATTATGCTATCTAAAGTTTTATCCTGAATTTTCAGGTATTTTATGTGATAATTAAGTATAAAAATAACTAATATATGGTTGTCCGAGATAACAACTCGGCTTACTGATGGGAGAGGGGTGGTGTAATGGAAGTGATGGCAAAGATGGGAAGGTTAGAGAGGGGAGGAAAAGGGTCCATGCGAAACCGGGGTGGGACACTATAGGATATATGTGTGAAGTGGTAATACAAGTGAGAATGAGAACAGGAAAGAATCATATATATTATAACAGACAGATGGAAGCAGGAGTTAGATGAAAGTAGAAGTGTGAGAGGGAATGAGAACAGTGATGAGAGTGGAAAACGACTACAAGGGCGTAACATCTATTCATGTGGGTGAAGCCGTGGGTGGAAGCTAATATGTAAATAGTATAAAAAGAATATTTAAGTATATTTACCAATTATCCAGTACCCCATAATACAAGTATAATATTAGCCTACTTTGGGACTAGATGGCACTGTGTAGGGTGTCCCTGGTATTATTATTATACAATGATTAATAGGTATGTCATAGCGTTATCAATAAAATTGATAAAGCTATGAAATGGAACATGTCACTTCTTTTCTTAGTGAATCGAATCTTTATTGAAGCATATGCAAAATTTTCTCAGACAAAAACAATAGAAAAATAAAATTCTTGATTATGCAACAGAAATCTCTCCAGCAATTATGTTCTTAAAGTCCTTATAATAATTTTTAAATTAAATTTACTTTTAACTAATAATTTTATATTTATTGTTGTGCCAGTTCATGGTTGTTAACATATTTTTTCTTCACTTATCTATGTTTAATCAGGGGTGTGCATACCATACAGACATATAGGTACTGCCGACCCTGGTAATTGAAGACCACAATCAGATAATCATTTATTATAAGTTTTAAAATCGCGCGCCAATTGATATTTCCCTTTCTCGCATTTCGCACCGAACGAGAAACACTCGATAGCGCCATCTAGCGGCGAGTTGTACAACTCGCCACAAGTCTCGTGCAGGCACTTCACGTTCGCCGAGTGGTGGCGAGCGCCGAGACAGCTGTGCGGGTAAAGGAGAAGGGGAGATGCCTTCTCTTTTACATGCATGGCGTTGTCACAGGCACTCGTCTCCACTCGGCGAGAGTGAAGTGCCGGCTTAAGAATATTTCGATGTTATTAACACTTACATGCGACAACAACTTGCCGAATTCTAATTATTACTGATGGTCGCATATCACTTGCTGGGTATTTCTCTGAAATACTTAGCAATTTCGTAAAAACTTTTAGATAACAGGCTATTTGTATACATTATGGGTAATAGATGTATTTTGCAAAACTATTAAGCCATGGTGCACTCATTATGTTCATGTATTCGAGAAATATTTAGCAACGATTAACTGGTAAAGACACGTCAGAAACGGCTAAAGCCACGAATATACCTATAAAACATTCTTAAGTTAAATACTAGGTGATAGAAAACCCCCAAAGCTATCAAAGAAAACTTTTTTTTATATGAACCTAAGGATTTCAAATAGATATATAAGGTTAAATAGTATAAATGGTAAAGACACATCAAAACTGGTAAAGACAAGGGCAAAGTAAAAGTGAAGTAAGTAAAGGACAAAAGAACCAAAAAGGACAGCATTTTTTAACTAAGTTTGTATAATACTTGTTGCACTAATAAAACAACACACCTCCATTGACGGGCATCACTCTGAGCACAATGGAAGACTAGCGCGTCTTTCGCGGGCGGGAGGACTCGTTAGAGTAAATGAGACATCTATACATAGACTATTTTCTTTCAAAAGACAGTAAAGACAAATTAATGTCCTCAAACATATTCCTCCGTATATAACGTGCGCTTATTTAAAATTTGTTAGTTTGATCTTACTTAATTATTAGTACAGAGTATCAGTTATGAAGAAATATTAATTTGATAGAGGTTTTTATACGTGTTTTTATATTGTCTGACTTTCAAAATAAAATAATGTGGTTGCACCCACCGGATACCTTGAAAACGTATGATTTAATGGTATATATAATTTATAAATTATGTATTTTAAAACAATTATGTTAGAATTATTCAAAAAAGAGTTATATACACATCTTGTAAAAAAGAAATAAAATTTCCAGTGCATATTTTTCAAATAAGATCAGTGCAACCCTGTTTTGTGTAGGTCGTAGACATGCCCTGATGTCAGATATGAAATATGGGGTTTTTACAAATGGCCGGTTTTTGCACGATAAGGTGCAATCTATTGTGTTATACCGCCAATCGCCATATTAAATGTTTTATGAATTCATTTAGTTTTTATGAATGATTGTGATTCTTAATACTCGGATAATCTGTCGTTCATAACTGTTCATAACTTCATAACTACGTCTATGGAATTACAGATTATTACCTATTGTGGCATTTGGTTGTTATCGGTTCATGTGTAATTAAAGTGAATTATTATTGTTTTAATGCAAAAAATTATGGAAAGTTTCATATATGAGGTTTGTAACGGATCTGTTTGAAAGTAAATAGTGCAGACAAATTAAATATGTTTTGTTATACAGATAAATTGAAAATTGTTAACTGTCGACCAGTATCTAATTCAAATTTAACCCAAAAAACTGGCATGCAAATGAGGAAATTTAAAAATAATAAAGTCATATTTTAAAAAAAAATAGGTATATCGATTTAACAAAAGGCGTTATAGTTTTTAGTTTTTTATTTATTAATAAAGAAACAAATACATTCATTAAGCATACAATTTCGTTACCAACTGATAGTTTCATTGATGTTTTTCTACTGAGACCAAAGCGATTTCATCAGAGTTCCGGCCTTTATGAGGCCACTTTGTTTATCCGGTACCTAATTGATTTGTTTAGTAATATATCAGTTGATTGCTGGTTATATAAGGTGGCTATAGCAAAGGATTTGGCATGACTTGCATACTTGCCAAGAAAACAAAAGGACAAGCTGAAGAAGCATGGTATAGTTCACCTCAAACTTTATGGCGGATCGGAATACAACGCTATAGGCGTGCTTGCGCAGGTACAGTCATATACCCCTCGCTCCACTGCGTCCCACTACACCTAAAACTGGTTACTGCCACGCGACTTGTGCCTATGTTCGGATCCGCCATAAAGTTTGATTGGAACTATACCTATGTAAAAATATAATTTCATCTGTGCATTTATGTGCATGCATTATTATAATTGTACTTTGCATACTTATCCAATAATGTACTTGTCTGTTCCTGAAAATCTCTATAAGGCTCTGTAGCAAACAAAATTCAAAGGAATTAGAATTAAAAATGTGAGAAAGGAAGTGCAGTGTGGCTGTACCTTTTAATCTTTTTCGGACTGCCTACCCTATGAAAAACTTTAATGCACGCCACTGTGTTTAATGACTATGATACATTGACATTTCACAGACTTGACTAAAATTACAAATTGCTGATTTGACATTTTTCAGCTGGTCAACAAAAGCCAAATCAAGTAGCTCCAAATATGCAAGGTCCAAACCAAAGTCAGATGGGAGCCAGCCAGCAAGTTCAAAATCAAACAGGACAGGCCCAACAAGGCCCTGGAGGCTCTCAGACCGGCTTGGCTCCAGACCCCATCAATGCTCTTCAGAATCTAGCATCACAGGGTTCTAGAAATCAAATTATGAATATGGGTGGGCCTCAAGGACAAATGCAACAACAAAATGTTCTAAGTCAAAATCCAGGAATGGCCAGCATGCAAGCTCAAATGGGCCAGCAAGGGCCAATAGTCTCTCAGGGTGGGCCACAAGGTCCGCAGACTGCCACGAACCTACTGCAAACCTTAACTCAGAGACCCCAACTTAACATGCAAATGCAAAGTAAACTTGGCGGATCCATGGGCATGGTTCCCAATCAAGGCCAGATGGGTAACAATATGGTTAGTGGAATGGGAGGCATGGGAAATCCTATGAGTGCCCAACTTCAAAACCAGCTTGGTGGACCAGGTATGCAGGGTCAAATGATGCCAAATATGTCAATGCAGAACTCCATGCCAATGAGTGTTGCTAACACAATGGTGGGCCAGATGCAATGCAACCAAGTAGTTGGAGGCATGGTTGGACAATTGCCTACAACCTCCATGCAAACACAAATGCCTGGTCAAATGGGTGAGTTTAAAATATTATTATTAATAATAATTTATTTAGAGATATGATAAAATTAAAAGGTACCATTTAAAAAACAGCAAAATATTCCTTTATACAACACAATAGTGTTTACTTTATACTCTTTGCGATCTTGTATACTTGTTTGAATGTGAACTTTTTAAAATAACTCATGTGTTCTTCTCTCGCTTCACCAGTGGGCATGGGCGGCAACCAGATGGTGGGCATAAACATGTTGCAACACATTCAAGGTCGGAGTCAAGGAAAACCTGATGTCAGTGGAATGTTAGCTAGTGCTTATGGAGCAAGAGGACCACAACCCTCACAGTTCCGTAGACAGAGCCCATCGCCATCTGCCCCTTCACCTAATATGGGAGGACCAAGCCCTGCTTCTATGGGTCTGTTAAATGTTTTATTATGAACTTCTTGTATGTTGATGTTCTATATTATTTTATAATAATATAATTAGTTAAGTAGCTTACAATAATAATACCTACAACAATACATCTTCAAACCATAAAACAAAACAGAGTTTGTGTGTGTATGTAAAACAAAATAATTGGATTGCTATTTGTATTAAAGTAACTGTGATTTTTTAACTCAGGTGTTATGAGTGGGGCAATGTCATCACCGATGTCGCTGGGCGGCTTGAGCTGTGCTGGTGGCGTGGGTGTCGGTAGTCCCGCTCATGCCGCGTCACCCTCCGCGCCACATTTATCACACCACGGTCAACAGATGGTGCCACAACAGAGGTATTTTATTACTCTGAATTGAATAACTGATGTGTATTATGATTCTATTACTACCCAATAGTGTTTAAAAAGCTCATTCCAAATATAATGTCATCTTCTTGAATTCAAAGAAATATTCTATACATCTATGATGCTCATGAATTGATTGATACCATATATATAACAATTGGGCTGATAAATTTACCAATTTACATAAGAAATTGTGGTGATTCATCAAAATTCTTTGTTCATTTATAATGTACCCCTCTAGCTCTCATTGTATATCTTGCTCTGAACTTACATAAAATAAAAGAATTTTAAACCCATTAATGGGTGTTAAATATCTGTATATGTATGTATTATAAAACATAATTAAGTACTAGCTGTGCTCGCGACTTTGTTCGCTTGGACTTGATTATATCTTTGAATACCTAGATGAAACTAGACACAAAACTAATAACAATGGTAATATTTGCATTGTTCTTAGAGGAGTCGGTATGTCCATGGTGGCATCTCCATCATCATCACTCAACACGCCGGTCGGCGCTGGGGCAGGTGTGGCCTCACCTGGCGGTGAGGAAGCTGCGTACCGCGAGAAAGTTCGCCAGCTCTCCAAGTATATTGAACCGCTACGCCGCATGGTACACAGAATGGTCAGCGAGGGGGAGAGTACGTATTATGCTAGTTTATTCACAGATCTCACCAAACTTTATGGTCGGTTTGAACATGCGTACGAGTAGCGTCAGTGTATAATAGGAAATTTTAAGTGTCAGCAAGCGGGAGCTGCAGTTCAGTACTGCAGCAATTCACGCTCAGCTCTTGTTTTGTTAGTTGCTGATCAACTGACCGATTGGCTGAGTGGTTAGAGACCTTAACTGCGGAGCCAAGAGCCACGGGTACGATTCCCGCCCGGGACAAATATTTGTGTGCATGAACATGTCTATTTGTTCCATGTCTGGGTGTAAAATATTTATATATGTATAATAAAAAATATTTAAGTATGTATATCAGTTGTCTAATAGACTATAACCCAAACATAATACAGTAGGGCCTCGCTAGTCCAGACCCCCGCTTATTCGGTGATCGCGGTAATCCGGACGGACGATGCGGGCGAAGCGGCGGGGGCGTCGTCGTCGGAGGCGTTCGCGGGCGTTTTCACTGCTAAATAATAAATAAACTTGTTTTTTTAACTTCACGTCAAAGACTTTTTTATTTATTTATTTATTTGGAGAAAGAACAGTTACAGTTAATGTTACAAATACATGGATATAAATAAAAAACATTAAAATGATTAACCACAACCTTAACATTTCTCACTAAAAGATCTAACCAAAAAAAACACACATACACAGATGCCATTTGCATGGCAAGCTATACAAAAAGAAAACCTAACTTAATTAAAGTACCCTTAAAATTAAACAATTAAAACAATACGGAAGACACCACAATGAATTTAAAAATTATGGAAATCGAACCAGTGAAACAATATTAATTGAACATAGTGCTAAGTTCGCGTCTGTAGGTCTGCTTACTTCTATTATAGAAGTCAGCGTCGCTAAACACATCATTAAAGCTGCTACACATTCTATACAAGGGAGCTCTCTGACCCGCATTCGTACGACACTTAGGTAAGGCAAATGAATGCGGCAATCTAGAAGCCATATGTGGTACTCTTAACTTAATTTGTCCAAGGAGCTCAGGGCAATCTACGTCAGAAACACAGATGCTTCTCAAGGTAATAGCGTCGAGAATTTGCCGTCTTATTTTCTAAGGTCAGAAGTTTTAGATGTGCCAGTCGATCACAATAAGGGCGTTGCTGTAATTTTAATCTAGAAATTAACATTTTAGTAAACTTTCTTTGGATAGATTCTAAATGATTTATATAAGTTTTATGAAATGGATTCCAAATGCCGAGCCATATTCCAAGTGAGATCTAACCAAGGTCTGATACAGTACTAGGTAGGTGGATGTTAATTTTAACTTTTTTGTGGCGCGGTACACGAATCCCAACATTTGATAAGCAGTACCAACTATTTTTTGTATATTGTTACGTTATTAAAAAGAAAAGAAATGTGGAGATGTTCGTGCAGCGTAACAATAGATGTGAGTTCTAGTTATTGTGAGGCGATGATTACCTCGTGGTTTGCTCGGATAGGTATCAGCAGCGGAGTATAGACCTTTGGAACAAGGGCCGTGCTGTCGGGATGGGATCTCGCCGTCGCAAATGAAACTCACCGGTACAATAAAGAGCGTTTAGTATATCTAAATCAATTATGAGAATAAAACTAATTACAAAACTACGCCGCGCCTTCGGTGGTCTTGTCGTCGGTCTGTTTGCGCGGGCGTTCGAGATATATAAATTTACATTAATTCGAGTATTCGACCTTATGATGGAAGTTACGTTATATGCGCATATAAAAAAATGGGAACAGGCCTTTTACGTTTCGACGTGAAGGGTCGGAGGTTCGTTTCGCTCGCGTCGTCCAGTCTTGAGCTCGGCCTCGTCGCAGGGGCGGCGTGGGGCTGGCGCTCGGTCTAGTGCAGGCCGGCCGTGGTGTCCCGCTCCTGGGCTGCTCCGTCTTCTCCTGGTCTTCGGGCGGCGATCTTTCGACTCTCCTCCCGGGCTGTGGGTATTTGGATAAAATAGTTACCGAAGATACAATATTGAACGAACAGGAAGCCTCTTCAGCCCACGACCGCGACGTCGAGAACGAGATATCTCGCCTTGATTTGATATTCCCGTCTATCGCGATGGATGGTCGGGTACTTGAGGCGCGGTGCGAAATATATTGAATTTACTGTGGAATGACTATACTAAAGGTAGATCGACCGCCGCTTTGCTGGCGGTATAAAACGTGCCGGGAACCCATCTTCTCTTCTTCCCGTGGGAGCTACTCGTGAAGCGATCGTCTACATCGCCCGCCATCTTGATCCTCCTACTTTTCGACTGCTTTATAAAAATCGACTCTCTGTCTCGACTGCCGGATCCCAAGTGTTGCGATAAAATTCAGCTCTGCCTATCGCTGAGTGGGTCGCTGGCAAATCGTTCGCGAAGACGCCATCTATCGACATTCCACGTCGCCGCGTTTCGATGCGCTTCTACGTTCTGCCTTGCGACTGTGGTTTGTCAGCAGATGGCGCCCGCGACCGATTTTGCCGGGCTAGGAAATTTATGCTACAACATTTTGGGCAAACAACATTTTTGAGTCGAATACTATGCTTAAATCTTTATTAAGACTTCTTACATATTAGTTTTTCACTAGTGTATCTTGTTTGTCTCACATGTATCTTTCGATAACTAAAATGTGGAAATAAGTTCACATAAATAAGTATTTAAATCTTTCATTTATTCGAGTTTTATAGCTATTAAAATTTTGCAGACGATAATTCGGACACATTGATAATCTGCCAAGGGTCTGTTTTTTGCCTTTCCGGATTAGCATGGCCCTATTGTAAGTATACTTTGGGACTAGATGGCGCGGTGTGGATGTCCTAGATATTATTATTATTATCATAGAAATCTATTTTGAGTCTATGTAATAAAAAACTGGCCAAATGCGAATCAGAATTGCGTGGAGAGGATTCCGCACCAGAAATCACTGTAACTACATGGTATATTGTTTTTATAATTTGAATCTTCATTACAAAATTTCTATTGTTGGACTGTTTATAGACATTTCGTAATTTCGGCTCTGTACAAACCTACTTCTAAACTAACTGAGACTAATTCGAAACAGACCAAGATTAAAATGCGTATTAACATCGTAACCGTTTAAGAACGTTTATATGGGCCTTCGCGCGTCCTTCTTAATTGCTATTACTCTTGACTGCCCACAATTGAATATCAATCCCTTGTAAATAAATAGGGTCGAATGCATGTTTTAACGCCGACTGGCAATCGACCCTAATAGGGTCGCTCGGTAAATCACTTTTTTAAAGACTATGAATGCATCCAACGCTGTTGTATGAACGTAAAATGTGTTCCGTTGGTAAGACGAAACGCAACACTACATTTAAAAAAAAATCAAGTTTACCTTGTCTTAAATGTGATTATTCTAATAGCAATTAGTCCCCCTCTTCTATCAAACTATGATATTTAGGGGATCCTATAGATTTTTCCATACAACCTATTGTAAATGGATGGAACACCCCAAGTATATGAGTTTTATGGCTCTTGATCAAAATTCAAACTTTTGTATGGAACAATTGGCATTTTTTCTTTCGCAGATGTGGAGAAGTTAACTAAAATGAAGAACCTACTTGACATTCTCTCCAATCCTAACAAGCGCATGCCGTTAGAAACATTGATCAAATGTGAAGTGGTGCTGGAGAAGTTGGATTTCAAACGCAGTGAAGGTGTGGGGCCAGGGTTACAAGTACCTACATCAGGAAAGGTAATCGTCCGTTTTGAATTATGAAAAATCTTTTTGAGTGCCAATTATTGCCTGCCACATTGTTGAGTGCCACAATGTCTGAAGACCAAGGTCTTCAACCAATACGTCCTACCTACAATGACTTACGGTGCCGAAACATGGACTCTCACAGCAGGACTGATTCACAAATCTAAAGTCGCTCAGCGTGCTATGGAGTGGGTTATGCTCGGTGTTTCTTTGATGGATAAAATCAGAAACACTGAAATCCGTCAAAGAACCAAAGTTCATAACCAACCAAACATAGCGTAGAACGTAGAACTGTAACCCATGGGGTAGACAAGTTCTCGTATGGAGGCCACGTACCAGAAAGCGAAGCGTTGGACGTCCCCGGCCAGGTGGACAGATGACCTGAAGGACCATACCGGGGGTAGTTGGATGCGAAAGGCGGAGGACCGTGTGTGGTGGCGAGCCTTGGGAGAGGCCTATATCCTGCAGTAGAGAGACAGGGCTGATGATGATGTGTCAATTATTGTAAAGTAAAATATATGCTGTAGTTGTCATAACACAGTTCTTTTTCAATAAATTTTATGAGATTTTTTTGTTGAGAAGCCATATCAATTCAGTTAATACAGTATCATTAAAAAATTAAAAATCAGCCAAATATTTCTTGTATGGGGCCCCCATTTAATTTTTAACTATATTTTATTTTTATTATTTGTTGTTATAGCGGCTGTAACAGTACATACGTCATGAAAATTTCAAATAAGAGCAATGTTCTCACAACCACCAATCACCAAAAAAGTCGATAAAACATAAAACACGTTTTTTGTATTCCTTTAAATTTTAACATTATTTATTTGTGACGCCTGTGAAGGACAAGCAAACGGCGAAGGTTTAGTAATAGGGTACCCTAAAAATGAATTCGCTTGTTTTTCCATCAACATTGCATCTGATTACAAAACCTTCTGCAGCTAACGGCGACTCATATATCGAAGCATGCTTCGTGACGGGATCTGGCTCAGCGACTGCCGCCACCGAGTTATTTTGATAAACTGATCAATTAAATGCGTTTATTATTTTCCTTGCATAAACATCCGGACAACGAAAGTACAGAATCAGATATCACCATTCAACTTTCCTTACCTTGTAAAAAATAATCACGAGATAGTAATGTTTGCTGATGATACTTCTTTAGTATTCAAAGTTAATAGAAAGAAATTTGCCTACGACGATGTCAACAATGCTTCTCTTAAATCTTTTAAAGGGCAATGTATACACTTTTACAATAAGATCCCAGCTGACATCCAAGATCTACCCCTTAACAAGTTTAAAACTACAATAAAACGAAAGCTTTATGCAAAAGCTTATTATAAAGTATCAGACTACTTAGATGATAAAAATCCATGAGTGTTAAATTATATTAATTTAAATTTATATAATTTAACTTTCTAGGAGCAGATCTTCAATCCGTTACTTGAGGTAGTAAACAATTGCCTGCAGTCGCCACTCGCGAACCACACTCTAAAACGAACGTTCGCTTCTACGCTGGATGCATTGAATGGACCGGAAATCAAGTGAGTGAAGTATTTTTACTTGTTTTCGATAAAATTTAATTTTCCTTTAGGTAAACAAATGACTTGACCAAAATTGTAAAGTTCCTGTAAAGTTCAAAATTTACCTCAAGAGTAACGAGGTTCTAGACGAAAATTGTTCAGATCGCGGTGCCCTGAACGACTTTGAAGTAATCGTTTGTGGACCGCCTGTCAGTGTAGTCGATTGACATTATTGTGTATTTTGGACAATTATCCAAGTAAAATGCCTTGCTGTGCCTTTAAAAAGTATATAAACAACATCCAGAACTCTAAAAAGGCGGAGGGGGTTACAGATGACACGTTACTTCATAATATTTTATTAATTTAGTTTTTACGATTTTAATTTTTGACTATTACAAATTAGACAAGGGGGTAATTCTCGGACCAATCGACTTTATGTCTCATGACACATTTTCGATGAAATTCAATATTTTTCTAGCGAAAACGTATTTCTGTATTCTCAAAAGCCATATGAAACATTACAATTTTCGAGAATCATATGAGAGATATCAACTTTTTTGATACAGAATTACGTTTTGACTAGAAACAAGAAATGTTTCATTGAAATTGTCTCATAAGACTAAAAGTCAAGCGGTACGAGAATCACCCCCACAAAATTGCAATCGACTCTTCGGACGCGTTCGCCCATACTTGTATGCGTTCCGTGCGCCGTACAATGTATAGGGATCTTCGCGTCTAGTACCTAGGTACATATAAGTCGGTGATAGTTTCCCTCATTTTGTCTAGCAAAAATAAACAGGACAACAAAAGTAAATAAATATTAGGCTAGATCACTATGTCAAATGAAATTTGGCAATCTTCAAGCATCAATCAAAGTATTGACAAAGTCATAGTCTAAGATAATCTATCTAGATAATGTCAGAAGGTGAATTTCTAAAACAAATTTTAGGAAAAAAATTACAAATGTAGACCTGAGATATTTCCTTTTTAACAAACGGGCTCGCCCCCACCATATTGTGTAAATATTAGTGGTACATTTTATATTTTAAACTATGGTATTATTATTCATATGATATTTATAGTGTTGTGATAGCCCGAGCCGCAGCGAACCTTTTTCAAATCTATAAGGCTGTGTGGTCATGGTTGGAATCCGGGCATGCACTAATGAGTTTTTTCTGACTTAAGTACATTAACTCTCACTGACTCCGTGCCTCGGAAATCACGTTAAACAGTCGGTCCCGGTTGCAATAGATAGCGGTCGTTACCATCCACAAACCCGCATTGGAGCATTGTGGTGGATTTAAGCTCCAAGCCCCCTCATCTTGAGGGGAGCCTCTGCAGTGGGGTATGAAAAGGGCTGATGAAATGAAATTATTATTTAATTGAGAGAAAAATATTTCAATTTTATTTCCATGTGTAGGTACAGGGTAGTCATACGGAAGAAAATTTCATTAAACTATTTTAAGCAATCCAAAGCTGTTATCAATGTTCAATTTATGTGAAAAACTTTGGAAACTGAAATGCTTTCAGACTTCACAAAAAAATCAAATAAATCAAAAACATCTTTATTTTTTTACTACATCTTGTTACACGAAGCAGATAAATTATAAGTAAAACATTGCAAAAAATGCTATTTAAAAAAGTCTGATTTTTCATATAAGCGTGTTATCTTTCATGGAATCCAAAAAACTCTTAATATGCGTAAAATATATTAGGTCTCAACCTATGAAGTTGCCGCTTTGTACGAAATAAGTTAAAGTATTTTTTTTTTTCAAACATCTTTATTTCTGTTATTCAAAGTAATCACCTGTGCAATCGATGCATCTTTGCCAACGCAGTGGCAGTTTATTGATGCCCTTCTTGTAAAAATCAACTGGACGACAGACAACAAACTGTTCAAAGGCATTTTGTACTGTCTCTCGGGAATTGAATTTTTTTCCCGTTAAAAAGTTGTCCAAATTTTGAAAAAAGTAAAAGTCAGTAGGTGCAAGGTCTGGTCAGTATGGCGGATGAGGGAGAACTTCCAACCGCATCTCTAGCAGCTTGGAGACTGTTTGTTGTGCAGTACGGGGTCGCGCGTTGTAGTGAAGAGCAGCGGGGACGACCGATTGACCAAAACTGATCGCAGACGTGCGAGTTTCTCCATCATTGTCTTCAGTTCATCACAGTACACATCTGCAGTAATATTTATGCCATTTCTTAAAAAGCTATGATGAATCACACCGGTACTAGATCACCAAACAGTGACCATCACCTTTTTAGGGGTTATTTTTCGTTTAACACATTGCTTTGGTGCTGAACCAGGATCTAACCAACTTGCTGAGCGCTTTCGATTGTCGAACAGAATCCATTTTTCATCACAGGTAACAGTCCGGTTCAAATTTTTTTCATTTCTGTGCCTGTTGAGCAATGCGAGGCAGGTCTCGACGCGTACGTTGCGCTGGCGATCGTTAAGTTCGTGGGATACCCATCTATCAAGCTTTTTTACTTTCCCTGTTTGTCGCAAATGGTCCAATATTGTTTTGATGGTAACATCAAAAGCTGTTGCAAGTTCAGCTGTAGTTTGAGTATCATCAGTTTCAACAATCGCCTTCAATTCATCATTGTTGACCAAAGTGTGCAGACAACCACAAGGTTCATTATTCAAGTCACAATTTCTAGAATGGAAGCAAACCAATAACGGGTTGTGCTTTCGTTTCGTTTCGTTTCTTTCGTAATTCATGTAAATATTCCATATTTACATGAATTTTTAAAGTGTCCATCATTACAAAAAATGTTCAAATGCAATGAAAACAGAACGCTAATCAATAAACAAAAGACTGACTTTATAAAAAGAATGTCATGTTTTTAAAACAAAATTAATTTGAACTTAGAATTCACAGCCAATCAAAATTTTTTTTGTTTGAAAGGTCAGTACTGAAGAACGGCAACTTCATAGGTTAAGACCTAATATGTATGTGTCACTGTATAAAATATTATTTATCTTTGAAACCTCTAGAACCATCCAAAGATCCAGATAGCCATAATTAAAAAAAAAAAAAAAACATATTTTTGTTTAGATATTCTGGAAATAATATATCACACTTAGATATTAGTATTAATTCTGAAATCACAAATAATTAATTTACTTTTACTACATATTACAGAAATTTACCGCCACCGCACAAAATACTTAAAGTAGAAGATTCTGCACCCGAAATTCCCGATGTCCTGCAGGGAGAAATCGCCAGGCTGGATTCCAGGTTCAAGGTAAGTCAGTAAGACTGTTTACTTATTATGCGAAAAGAAATTAGATACTCAAAAATCATAATATATTTTCGTTATTATGTGTATCGGTCTTTTCAAAGTATTCACTCTGAGCATGCATATACTTTTCCATATGGCTAAACCACTTGGAAAACACCTCTGACTATTCTTTAGACACTTCAGATATCTCTAAATTATAAGCAGCCAGCAAAGTTTCTTTGCTTTTAAGCCTCTTGCCTTTCAGTTTTTCTTTAGTTTTTACGAATAGGTAAAAATCACACAGTGCTAGATCAAAGGAATATAGTGGGTGAGGTAGGATAAGCACATTTTTTTGAATGGAAAAAGTCTAGTTTTTGAACACACATGAGGCGTTGTCATGATGCCAAAGTAGGTGCCGGATTCCAGACTTCGGCCGCTTGTCACACAAAGTTGATAATATTTTTGGGACACAAATTGTCACATACCATTCTGAGTTAACCGTTCTTTGATCCTCTAGCGCCACAGTAGCAATATGACCCGTCTTGCAAAAAAAATGAGGCGACGACCATCTGTTTCTGTGTTGTTCACGCACGGCGACATTTTGTTGGATTTGACTCACCTTTGACCCATAAACCCACCCACCACTGACCCACCAAAAGACCATATCGTCGACTGTCGTTTACTTTCGGGATCATCGTTATTTTTGTCACTAGTCAGTAGTATATCATGAAACATTTTATTTCTCACCAGCATCGAATTTATCTATTATAAATTGCCACCAATCCACGCGACAACCTTTCTGTTCAGCAGTTTGTGCCGCCTCCATCTTGCACAGCGCTTAGGGAAAGAGAGGTGGTCGTGAATGTTTGCGTTGCTGCTGATCCAATGCCCAGTTCTTGCTCAAGATCTATATATGTAATTCTTCGATTTTCACTAATAAGCTATTCGATTTCTCGCGCATTTTTTTGAGTGACCGTGGTTGGCGGCCGACCTGTCTTCGCCTCATTTTCATAGCTCCTCTTTTAAACTCTGCAAACCAATTAAAAACTGTTGTTTGTGAACAAGCAGACTCGTCAAAAGTACTAGTTATTTTTTTATTATATGTAATTGGAATATAAGTTATATAATATATATAATTCTTATATATATAAGAATTTTATAAATAACTTATATTCAAAGGTTCACTCGTTCTATTGATTTCCAAAAAGATTATGACATTTAATTAACAGTCATTAATTTTTCATGAACCTTCTGACTTAACACCAGTGATGGAAATATGTCGATTATCGATACCTAGTGTGCACGTAACCTATATTATTGTCATCATATATGTGAATACTTATTTCTCAGGTATCTCTTGAGACGATGCAATTATCAGGCAGTGGTGGAGCAATATCGCTGATAGCTCAGTTGGATGACGCCCGTTTGCCGTGCGTGCCGCCGGTACATGTGTCGGTGCCGCGGGACTACCCAGCGCGGGCCCCCGCTGCCCGTTTGAGACCGCGTGCTGCTCGTTCTGATCCTCCAGACTCCTTCTTATCGAGAGTCGAGAGAGCCATGGAGGCCAGGTGTGCTAGGTATGTGCTCAAAAGATAGTTGACTGCTGGAAACAATAGTCATAATAATTTGAACAGAACAATTGTCATTAAAATTATATCGCCAAAGTAAAACGCATTTATTAAGGAGATACCAGCATCTGTCGTCGAACGACCCCTTGTGAATCCGTATTGTTGTTCATGCAACAAATAATTCATGCCAATGTGTAATAACAGTTGGCCAAGAATTATTTTTTCAAAAATCTTACTAACAACCGGGAGTGTGGAAACCGGTCTAAAGTTGTTTGGATCAGTCTTATCACCCGACTTAAAGAGAAGCACCACCCTGCTATGTTTCATCAAGTCAGCAAACTTGCCTGAATCTATACATGAATTAAAAAGAAATGCCAAATATGGGGCCAAAGAATCTATTACTGTGCTCATAAGTTTTATTGATATCCCGAATATATCTTCAGCATTTTTGTTGCAAACAACTTTGATTGTGTTAACTATTTTGATGAGTAGCCGTAAAGATCCCAATTTCATTTATTTATTGAATATTTCGCCGTAGGTCGTGATAGCCTGAGCGCAACGAACCCGTTTCAAACTTATAAGGCTGTGAGGCCGTGATTAGAATATAGGCGTGTACCAATGAGTTTTTTTGACATAAGTACATAACTATAACTGACTACGTGCCTCGGAGAGCACGTTTAGCAATCGGTCCCGGTTGCTGTCAATAGATGGCAGTCGTTACAATCCGCCAACCCGCATTGGAGCAGCGTGGTAGATTTAAGCTCCAAGCCCTCCTCGCCCTGGGGGAGGTCTAAGTCCCTGCAGTGGGGTGTAATGGGCTGATGGAATGGATGTCATCATTTTGCCAAAAGCTGTTGACGATTTACAAATTTTTATGATCTGTTTATAATGACATGACGCTAGATGATTCAGTCATCTTAGGGCAAATGCTAAGATGTGTAAACACGAGCCCACACTGTTTCATTTCACTAAAAAAATTTCCCTATGCTGTTTATCGCATAAATCGATTAAGAAATGCTTTTTAAATGCAGGAGTAAAATACCCACCTGTCTATTTAACATACTTTTTTTTTAAAAAAATAACTTGTGTGTCGTGACTTTGACGTAAAAAAAAGATTAAATAAATTCTGTAAGCGTGTTTGATCAAAATATATCTTTTTGATTAATATGGTTTGATAAAGGACCTTCAGGCGCATATTTTCCAGTTTTTATTTTTTAAAGATCACTTTTGGCTACCGAATTATTAATTTTTATTCAAATTTTTGTTTTTATTTTTTTTCTCCCAAAAACCGCAAAAGTGCGACTTGTGACTGGCACTCAAAGATTCCTCATAAATGCGTCTATCAGTGATAAAAAAATCAAGTCGCACTATGGAAGCGTTTGGGAGTTACGGATAAAGGTTATATAGTACATTTTAGGGTTGTCACTAAAGGTCAAACAATTGTAATATTTGTAATCAATAAAAAATGTAAGACTCATACAAATAATTTTCAATTACGAGTATCAGCATGCTGTCGTCAACATTATCATGTTGGAACTTCGTCAGCCACTTCTTCCAACTGCAAGTTTTCTTTATTAACCGGCTTCAGAAGTTCACGAACAGCTGCTGGCAGACAAATCCTATTGGACAATCTTTGGCGCTGTCTATAGTGTGCCATAGACACAAACGGACCCGACGATTCAAGTGCATGGTGGAAGAGGTCAATCATAGTTTTTTTCCTGTTCATTTTCCGGCAGTGGCGTTCCCTACCTGAGCGCCAAAATTTATTGCGCGATTCAGCCGCTTGTTCTGAGAGCATACCTACAGGAAGAGAACATGATTATACGATCTCTATACCATGGACTAGAATTTTGTGTACCGTCACAGTCATCGACTGCCAATTAAATGCCTGGATGTACTTTTCCGCGAGCGTGCGACAGAAAATGTCAAACTTTACAGTGTCAATAGGAAATTCACAAGATATGGCTACAAAGATAGTATGCAGCCCGTCAATCAAACATGCATCTAGACCTAATATCTCTGCAAATATAGCACGGTATTTGTCTGATAGTGCTGTGCGGGCTGAATTGCCATCATTTGTGGTTCCTGCATTGGGTTTAACAACGTCTACCAACAATCCAATCCGATTTCTTATATCAGCCTGGATATGTTTTTCCGTTCTTTCACAATTTGACTTTCTCTGCTATCTTTTTTGATTCTCCATTTCCGTACTAACGAATCGTTTTTGTAACTGAAATGTAATAAAAATTCGAAAATACGTATCCATACATGAAGTGGATTGATGCCGTGTTGCATATTTTCTTTTACAGTTCGTCTTGTTTACGATGTTGCCAAATCATTGAACTGACTGGCAGTAGCTTTGCAAAATGGGCACCTTAACTGTGAAGACGTACCAGTTTAGGACTTTGCCGTTGATCACACTCAAAATTAAATTAGAAACAAACGTAATAAGTATAATGCTCTTCCGAGGTTTAGGTCGTAATTCCTATTACGACCCAAACCTCCGAAGGGCATCATAAAAACTTTGATAGAGAAGCAAATTAAACGTTTGACTCCTGTCAAACGTTTAATTTGCTTCTCTATCAAAGCTTTTTCCTTAAGAATAAGATTAGTGTCTTTTTTTCTATACTGAATGTGGAGCGGCCGACAAAATCTATACGACTGGGGTGCAGGATGGTGCCATGAAATATATTTTTGTCCATTACTATACTTAAAGGAATAAAAGTCGAGGCAAAAAGACTATTTTCGTTCACGGAAATGTCTTCGTCTGATCCTGAAAAGTGTTGTTTATATAATGCTTGGCCTGTGCTTCCATCAAAACCCCAGGACCCTTCAAATACGCATGAGACTTCTTGCTTGCCTGTTCTGTTACAATACTCGATAAAATTCTCATCACAACTTCGAACAATTCGTCGCAAAGTAAGAAGTTTATGCAACGAAACTGACGCTTCTATTTCCGAAACATCTAGCTCTTTTGCTGGGTAACATGCTTTTCTTGCTCTTATTAGTATTTCTAAGAAGGGTGGATAAGCTGAATAAACTCGACTTTTCAAATCCTGTCTTAAAAGTTTATATGTTTCCACATTCAGTCTCCTGTCGATAACGAAACCTAGAGCTTCCTCAGGTGTATAGGTTTTCGTCAACGTAGATACTTTTTTTAAAACTTTGAATCGTTTTTTTGGTGATGTCAGACAAAGTTTTATTACGTCTTCTAAATCTTTTGAAGCTTTTGGGGTTATCTTGCTTCCATCTTCTGAAGTAATCGTGGATGCAAAAGATTTTATCACTTTAGCTTGGGGTTGATCTTCCAAGGACTCCATGATTCGTTTTCTAATTTTGAGGTCTTGTTTATAATTTGTACTGGAGTCATTGGTTAATTTAGAAGATCCCAACAATAACGACGTGCCAGGCGATTCTAAGAGCGTTGGTGCGGACTGTGTGACATCCAGTGGATTTGTCTGCCAGCAGCCGTTCGTGAACTTCTGAAGCCGGTTAATGAAGGAAACTTGCAGTTGGAAGAAGTGGCTGACAAAGTTCCAATATTAGATGGATCTTCATCATCAGACGATGATGAAGATCCATCTATTGTTGACGACAGCATGCTGATACTCAAAAATGAAAATAAAATGAAATCTATTGACAGCGTCCGGGACCGACTGCTTAACGTGTTCTCCGAAGCTCGGAGTCAGTGATAGTTATGTACTTGAGTCAGAAAAACTCATTGGTACACGCCCGGATTGGAACCATGGCCCTATGACCTTATAAATTTGAGACAGGTTCGTTGCGCTTTGGGATATCATGACTATCACGACACGAAAAATTAATAACTCGGTTACCAGAAGTGATTTTCAAAAAATAAAAACTGGAAAATATGCGTCTGAAGGTCCTTCATCAAATCATATTAATCAAATATATATACATATATATTGATCACACAAGCTTACAGAATTTATTTAATCTTTTTTTTACGTCGAGGTCACGAAACACAAATTATTAAAAAAAAAAAAAAGTATTACAGATAGACACGTGGGTGTTTTAGTCTTGCATTTAGAATGCACTTCTTAATCGATTTATGCGATAAACAGCATAGGGATTTTTTTTAGTAAAATGGAACAGTGTGTGCTGTCGTCAACATTCGAACTTCAGACGATGATGAAGATCCATCTAATGTTGGAATTTCGTTGTCCACCTATCCCAACTGCAAGTTTTCTGCATTAACGGGCTTCAGAAGTTCACGAACAGCTTCTGGCAGGCAAATCCCATTGGACAATCTTTGACGTTGTCTGTGGTGTGTCATAGACACAAACGGTTCCGCCAATTCCAGTGGAGGGTGGAAAAGGTCAATCATATTTTTTTCCTGTTCTTTTTCCGGCAGGGGTGTTTCTTATCTGCGCCAAAATTTATTGCGCGATTGAGCTGCTTTCTCCGAGAGCATACCGACAGGAAGAGAACGTGATTTTATGATCTCTTCACCGTGCACTAGAATTTAGTGTACGGTCACAGTCATCGGATGCCAATTAAATTACTGGATGTACTTTTCCGCGAGCGTGAGGCAGAAAATGCCAAAATTTACTGTGTCAATAGAAAATTAATAAAAAAAAAACTAATAAAAGTTAAAAAAACCTTCTAAAGTAATTAACGAAGTAAACGATGAAAGGGTAGATATTACAAAATAGAAGCCGCTTAGTGATAAAATTTTGTCGACACTCTAATTGTAAATAACTAATATGCAATTGTAATTTTTTTTTAAATAAATAAATGTAAATAAGTAAATAACAATAAAAATAAAATAAGTAAACAATATAGAATTTTGTAGTAAAGGACAAAATTGAATTAATTTAAACAAAAATAAAAGGTCATGTTGAGTGACACCCCTAACACCATATTTTGAAATTCGATTACTCGTAAACGCTTCCATAGTGCGACTTGAGTTTTTTATCAATGATAGACGCATTTATGAGGAATCTTTGAGTGCCAGTCACAAGTCGCACTTTTGCGGTTTTTGGGAGAAAAAAAATAAAAACAAAAATTTGAATAAAAATTAATAATTCGGTAACCAAAAGTGATCTTCGAAAAAGAAAAACTGGAAAATATGCGCCTGAAGGTCCTTTTTCAAACCATATTAATCAAAAAGATATATTTTGATCAGACACGCTTACAGAATTTATTTAATCTTTTTTTTACGTCGAGGTCACGAAACACAAATTATTTTTTTTTAAAAAAAGTATGTCTAATGGACACGTGGGTGTTTTACTCTTACATTTAAAATGGATTTCTTAGTCGATTTATGCGATATACAGCATAGGGAAATTTTTTTAGTGAAATGAAACAGTGTGGAGCCGTACGCCAGATGCCGAACTTCATTTAAGCCTATTCCCCTGAACTGATGACCGACTGGCAAATTTTCTTTTCTTCAATTTCCTATAAAAGTTACATTTCAGAAATATTTGTAATTCGATTTACAACCTGCAGTTACTAAGAATTATTTTTGTATGGTAAGTTAACGTTGAAGTAGTTTAATTCCATATGTCCCAAAAAATATATGGCCAGCCGCACTTCTGTGAAATAAAATTTTCTTTTTTAATAATTTAGACTAAAAATTTTGAATTAATACCAGTGATATAAGACAAATGGTTTTTAGAAATAGGACAAAGAAAATAACGTTTATTGTTTGAGAGAGTGAGTCCAAAGCCAAAGTGAGAAGCATTACTAGCATTATTATCTAATAAATTTAAAGGTATTAAAAAAAAATTTTTGCAACTTTGTCATTACAGTCTATTGTAATATACGCGCAAATAAAGAAAAACAAAACCGGCCAAGTGCAAGTCGGATTCACACACGAAGAGCTCCATACCACCGTGCAATATAAAAAAAATCATGTTTGTTGTATGGGAGCCCCCTTAAATATTTGTTTTATTTAATTTAATTATTTATTTTTAAAGTGAATATATGACTAAATATTTGCGAATATTTCAAGCGTCTACCTGTTGCCGTTATCAGTATCGAGCAAAACGAGCAAAAAATGAGCCCCTTAAATATTTCTTTTATTGTGTTTTTTAGTATTTGTTGTTATAGCGGCAACAGAAATACATCACCTGTGAAAATTTCAACTGTCTAACCATCACGGTTTATAAGATACAGCCTGGTGACAGACGGACAGCAGAGTCTTAATAATAACGATAACAATACTTGGGACATCCCACACAGCGCCATCTAGTCCCAAACTAAGTAAAGCTTTGTATTATGGGTACCAGACAACTAATATACATACTTGAATATTATTTATAATGTATAAATATATAGATATTTCACATCCAGACACGGAACAAATAGACATGTTCATGCACACAAATATTTGTCCCGGGCAGGAATCGAATCCGCGACCCTTGGCTCCGCAGTTAGGGTCTCTAACCAACCGGTCAGTCAGTCAGTAATAGGGTCCCGTTTTTTACCCTTTGGGTAAGGAACCCTAATAAAAGGAGCATACAAGAGCCGCAATTTCCAATCCGTTTATTTATTTGTATGCATTGTAATTACTTTCAGAATTTTACATTTTCCAAATTTTTTTCAGATTACCGAAAAGTTGTTCGGTGGGGCAACTTCTAGATGCGTGGGAGATGAGCGTGAGACAAGCATGTGCTCCCACGCATACCAACTATACGGCAGTGCCCGCGCTCGGCATTTGAATTAATTATCTCTAAGTTATAGAAAGTTTTATACAGTTATATATAGGTATGTTTTATGAACGCTCCGTTTATAATGCGGACGTCGATTGATCTAAGAGAATATCGAATCTGGATTTATAGTTCAAAATATCAAATATGGCTACTGAGCTAAGAAATATATATTAGCAAACGCTCATGGACAGTATACTGCGCAGCGCAAACATCGCTCCGATTTCTTTCCTCGCCTTAACTCTATTAGTTTAAGATACGATCTATCTTGAATGTGTGAACCCCTCAATCTTTTCATGGCGAAATATTGTTTATATACATTCTATAAAATATATTAATATACGTTACTAAGGAGGGTTGTCACCCGAAATTTGGTCCAGAATATTTTTTAATTAAATTTGTTAAATGGTATCGCTATGGTTTCTGACCACTCGGTATATAAATAAATTAATACAAATATGTCATTTGATTTTAGCAAATATTATATTTGACTTGTTTACTTGAACGTGTACTCTATTAATATAAATATATCTTAGCTCAGTAGGAACGGCCAATCCATTAGGTCGTATATCATTATGTTAGGGCTCGTTTCTTCTTCTTATTTTTTTTAATTATGGCCTTTTCTATTTATATCAATTTCGCCTGCACGTTTCTCATTTATGCTTATTATACACACAGTCTGAGGCACAGATGTTGAGATTTCAAGGTTGTTTGCGTAGAAGTCTATTTTTGGGACTGTTTGGAGGCATGAAGTAGAGCGGGATCTCGATTCTACTTCAGACGTGCACACGTTGACCGATTGGCCAGTTTACATGTGCTTCGGCAATTTGCATTGGTCGAAAGAATGTAGGTACATGCGCGTTTTATCCCCACTACTGTCGCTGAGACTCCAACATTCGTGCCTGGGACTGTATTTCTTATTTAACACGTATCCTTTAGAACTGCAATTTTGGAAAATTCTGTTATCTGACGGGACGTCGCAATGCCCTTTTTTCTAATTTATCATTTGAAGAGGAGTAAAGGTACAGTTCCATTCAAACTTTATGGCGGATGTGAACATAGGCACAAGTCGCGTCGCAGTAACCAGTTTTAGGTGTAGCGGGACGCAGTGGAGCGAGGGGCATATGACTGAACCTGCGCAAGCACACTTGTAGCGTTGTATTCCCATCCGCCATTAAGTTTGATTGGAAGTATACCGAATATGGAATACTTATATTATATATGAAATATATAGTCTGCAAATTCTGCTCCTGCACATTCCATATGACACCAATGACAACAAGCTATGCATTGAATCCACTCTTCTCCTATGATGTCGCTACTGTAAAGCCCAGAACAGTAGGCACATGTTGCATCAGCATCCAGGTCATACGGTTGAAGCACCGAAGAAGTATTACTGTCTGAATCGAAATACAGTGATATTTTCTCTATTTCTGAAGATAATTCACAGTTTTTGACATTCTCACGTTTCACGGACGCAAAAAAATCCAGTGCATGTTAAGGTGTGGGGTATTTATAAATAGGTTTTTAAAAATGATAAAGGATTAGTGCAAGAATAAAAATCGATCTCCTGTTGTTTTGTTTAGTATTATTTACTAGGTACTAGGGTAGGTCTATAACTACTTAACCTAACAATGAAATACCTATGTTTTCGTTTTAAAACTATCTTTATCTTTCGATATAGTCCCTGTTGAGCTGTATGCACTTAGTCCAACGATCTACTAAAGTTTCAATACCTCTCCTAAAATGGCTTTTATCGAATCCCGAAAAATAATCGTCTACAGGTGAATAAGGTGGATGAGGAAGCAAATCATAGCGCAGTTCGTTGATTTTCGCCATGCTGATAGCACCTTGCATTGTCCGATAGTGAGCAATCGCGGCATCTCGCAGATAACTTTTTCATGCCAAATTCTTTACTTAAAATGTAATACCTGTTCCTTAGAAATACCTATTGTGTCAGCTATCTCCGATAATTTCAAAAGTTGGTCTGCTAAAAGTATGTCATGCATTTTAAATACCATTTCGGGAATTGTAACACTTTTTGGACGCCCAGGTGTTCATCTTGAACGTTTGTACGGCCTCGTTTAAATTTAGTTACCTAGTTTTTTACTGTTGCATATGAAGGAGCACTTTTACCTAATTTTTTTTAATTTCTTCAAAACGTATACTGCCCTTTAATCCTTTCATATACAAAAACTTAATGACAGCACACTCCTCGATTTTATTCATTGCAAAATAATTCATGACAACACTTTTCTAAATGATATTTTAAAAAAAAACTACTAGCTTATCTGGCTTGTAATTTTATATGTGGTCAGTTACAAAACTAATTTACAGTATAACATTATTTTTTTTTAATTTATCATACTTATGAGTAGGTTAAGCTAAATAAGTTATCAACCTACTCGAATACAGATATTTGTGTAAAATTAGTACATCAGATTCACATATAAAATTTAATACGTTTTTATTTTCTATCCTCATATTCAAAATAAAAAGCAAAGTGTTTACTTTGGGTAAAAGACCTCTTCGGGCACTCTATCTAACTATATTGGCGTCTAAATAGGTCCCTGTCATCCCTTGTGTAACAATCTATTATTTTAATTAAGGGCCGGTTTCGGAGGCGCGCCCCGCGAAGTTTAGGTTTTTAGCGCTACTCTCACAACGATCGAGGCTCGCGCACCGCACACGCACATATGTAGGCATGCACAGTTCGTCGTCTGAGTTTGACTCTCCAACAAAATTGTAACTTTGGATTTTATTATCATATATAAAAATTGTTATGTTAAATGTAAACTGCTGCCCACGACTTTGTTAGCGTGAACACGTTTTTCCGTAAGAATCAGGTGGGAATATTTTCCCGCTGTTAAATGTCGTACATTTCGATCGCTTCAGTAGACGCCCAATTTCAGTCAGAGTGAGACATCGGCCTGGTCTCGTGAGTTTTGGGGCTACCTGAACCTGTTTCAAATACATAAGGCCATGTGGCCATGGTTCGAATCTGAGCGTGTACCAATAAGTTTTTTCTGACTTAAGTACATTAACTATCACTGACTCCGTGCCTCGGAGAGCAGGTTAAGCAGTCGGTCCCGGCTGCTGTCAATGGATGACGGTCGTTACAATTCGTCAACCCGTATTGGAGCAGCGTGGTGGATTAAAGCACCAAGTCCCTCATCATCGTGGAGTACAAAAAACGTTGATAGAATGGAATGGTTTTCTATAGGCAACCAGATATGTAAGGATTTTTTTTGCAAGAAATACAGAGTTGTATTCAATAGGATGATACGTTACAGAGTTCTTGAGACCACCTTCCTTCTCCATCATCAGAACAGCTCCATGTTACCATAATATTACATTGTCATCGAAGTTACATATGTATTCAAAATTTCAGCTCAATCGGATGTTACGTTACAGACTTCCGGTGAACACCTTCCGACTCAATCATCTAAACATCTCCATGTTACAATAATATTACATTGTCACCGAAGTTACATATATCGGACGTTTAGTTACATAGGCGAATTTACCTAGCTTCATACTTCTTAGTACTCATTTTATCTCTACTAAGCTCAGGTGTGGTTCCCACTGCGTACTGATTTTGTGTAAGTACACGGTACGATCGCGATCTGTCAAAGCGTGTGCTCTCACTATGGAAGCGCGTGGCCGACTGCACCCAAGCGACCGCTCGCTCGTATTTGCATGGTGTTCGCGCTGCTCGTACTAATTTGTATGAAGATTATGAGCGTAAAAATTGGGCAAATTTGTGATATTTTAACACAAAATAATATATTTATTAAGAAATGAAGATTCCAAGGACTTTCTTATAGTTTTAACTTTATTATTTCATAAAATTCATTTAATAATTCTTGATACTTACGACTCAGTTATTACAATATGGGAGTGCTGTTTACACGTTTTAGTGACTTTCTGATTTTTTTTACACTTATCTATAAGCACTATCTTAAATTTGAATGTTTCAAGGGCAAGTAACATTCATTGGCTAGCTGTGTGATTTTTTTCAAGATTCCCGACCCTCGATTGCCGAAACCGGCCCTTAACTCAATAGTCGTTGACATTATGCGCTCATGAATTCATAAAAAGTGTCCTCCCTTTAAATTTTCAACTATGGAGTGGAAAATAAAAAAAAAACAATTTGCAATTTAAAAAACACTTCAAACCATAAGTGGGTTAAATAAAGGTATGCCGAGTATGTATTTATTGAGATATTTATTTTTAAACTTGTTTGAGTACATTATAGGATTGTAAGTTTGTATAGGAATGTTGTCACGAATACCATAGACCTTACTTCATCTCCCGCCGTTTTTGGCACGCAATTACTTTAAAATTTGTGTCCTTCCTAAAATATACAAAAATTTACTGTTAATAAACACTTAAAAACTAAACTGCCTACAATATTTTCTGATGTGCCAGTGTTTTCTGCCTCCATGATACAGCAACAACTCGTATATTTATAATGGTAAATGACTTTTCGAAAATTAAGATCATGTTACTATTTTTATATAATTTTTTTTGCTTTCTAATTAGCAATTATAGACTAAATTTGAGAAAAAAAATATTTACTCAGTTTAACGAAAAGAAATTTGAATCAACTCTTAATAAATCAATTAGAATGAGAAATTCTTGTAGTTATATTGAAATATTTTGTTATTTAAATGAAATCTAGATTAAGAGAAAAATTTTTAAAATCACAAATTAATAGAATTTGTATGTATACATAAAATAAATTAATAAGGGGACTTCTATGAGATTTGTTTAAGGATTTTATGATATTGTTACATTTAGTTTTTCAAATATTTTCCATTGCCGGTGTGATATTTGTCTGTGATACCATGAGTTGAATAAAAATTGACTGGTATATTCAATAATGCAACTAATTCATTAAGTTTAATCGCTGATGAAGTATTTTTATCAGTTTTGTAAAGCAATAATAATTGTCATCGTGTTATTGTATTTATAAACTCGTAATTATAGTAAATTTTCGTGTACATGCAACGAATCAAATTAAAAATTAAGTTATATTTATATTGTATGATGTTAATTTTGAATCATTAGTCTCAATATTAATTTTCAATATTTTTTTATTGTGGTAAATCAAAAGGAGGTCCCTTTTGATGATTGTGTAAGTGTTGTGACAGTGATGCGACAGTGCAATGTTTTTACGAAAATAAATTGCTGTCTTATATATGCTTATTTTATTTGAAATGCTCTCAGGTCTGACAAACAAACAGACAACCAGTTATTGGAAAACCGTCAAGCTTTATAACAAGCTTATTTTCTTAAGATATTCATTATCTAATTTTTTTTTCCAATTCCATCCACGTCCACAAACGGTGGCATACTGTTGACTACCATTGTGCTTATTGCATACTATTTTCATTAAAATTGTACTTTGAATCACATTTATGACAGAGTGTCAGTAACGCGGTTTTATATGATTGGCTGTGACTGTTGTATGTCGTTGAGTGAGCGAAATACGCCGTAATGTTTATTTTATTTTATGATTATTCAAAGAATAATCCTTCAGCGAGTGGCCAGTGACGCCATATTCAAATTATATTGGCAGCTAATCCAATGTGGTGGTCTTCAGACGATACAGGGTACTGACCCACAATCGACACATATCCCATATACCATACTTAACGGTAAATGGCTCTATATAATTATCCTTTACAACAGATCGCGTTATCACTAGAGCTGTTTTAAATAATCCTTAAATTAATCAATTTTGAACAAAAATTATGAGCTTTCAAACCAGTAACATGTTTTGTTTCGGAGAAATACGTATTTTTTGAAATAAAAATATTCAAATGCAACTGTGTAACTTATAAATATCGCGCCACATGTTTAACATATATCTAAAAAACGCCTTTTTCATGAAAATATATTTTACAAACAATATGCTAACTATTGAAAAAACCCTGTCTTTGGAATGACATTGCTTCAGTTTGACGCAATTTATAGTCACGTAATAATAAGTTGGGTCAATTGCATATGGCGCAATGGGCATCGTCATTTTTAGATCATTAACTTTTTTATAGTATTTTATGTCACATAGGCGGAGGCGTTATAGTAAATAGCCACCGTTCAACACAAGTCAATACAAAAACGAATTATATGTGTATGTTTATAATTATTGAATTTATAATGAAAACTGGTATGTTTGAGTTGCGGGGCGAGTGCATTCCCCGCGGCGCTGGAGACTACCGCAACACGACCAGTGTCGGACGCCTGGATGCCCCGCGTGGCCGTGGCCGCAGCCTGATCACAAAACAGTTAAATATTACTTAATTGATCATTATACAAGCATTAAGGTTTCATCACCGAATTATGAGTATACCTATCATAATAGGGTACACATAAAGTACGTAAAGTTGACCACAAAATATTACGTTGTTCATTTTTGGACAGTGGGTATGAGTCGAATCATTGTTGCTCATTTGTTTCCCTACTGAGAAATATAGAATGTGTCACTTGTTAGCGAATGATTCCAATGAAAGTTAATAGTCAGAAGTAAAAATACTTTTGTTGGAGTTCCAAGTGATAGCTACGGGGTCGCGCTATTGGTCACGCATTATGCTATAGCCTAGTCGAAGCCATTGTTCGACTTCACGGTCTAATGACATAGCCATATTAGCTTAGGAAAGGATAAGTACTAGGCGCCTATACCGGTCGTTTATATTTTCAATCTTCTAGCGTAAGTATAATCGACAAAATTGTATAGGCGCCTAGTAGGTACTGTGATCCTTTTGATATGGCTTTACAGTGTCTTAATTCGAACGATTGCCTCGACTAGGCGATGACAATGGGTAACCCAGCTGAGATATAACAGATGGTATGAGTTAGTTGGACTCAATATTCAAGCGAATGTGACACTATTGAGTGTCCACGTCGACTCGTGACAACAACGTTTGCGTGGAACCTCTAAAGATCTTAAAATAAAACCATACAATATAGGTAACAACCTTTGTAGCCAGGACCCATCACAGAGCCACAACCGCATCGCGCGTCGCGACGACCACCCGATGAGCAGAAGGAACAGCAATGGAACTTGCCAGAATGCGCCCGTGCCACTCGTGCCGCGCATTCATACGGGCTGCCCTGTGGGCATCAATGACCAAACATTTAAACGTTTAAATAATTTCATTGGTTAAAGGTAGTCAATCCGAGTAATTTGATAACAATATTAGAATAAAACTTATTACTAAAATCGGCAGACTTTTGTGAGGATCTTCCATGGGCTTTTTGAAACCAGAATTCTTTTTTAAGAAATCATTTTTCGGTAAAGATGAGCTTATTTTAACAAATTAAATATATAAGCTGAAAGTACTAACCCAAACTCTAACGAACCACTCATAGTAAATATGTGCTTATTAATGAACAATTTTAGCTTATCTGTCTATTAACTAGGCTTGCGTTGAATTCAAATGAGAATAAATCCATACTCCGTGAATGGGTTTTAGTCACCTTGATAGGTTTGTTGTCCAAAGTAACAGCTAGTAAATATGCTCCGGGTTTCGGTGGTCTCAGAGACACGCTGTAAATTCCGTCGCCGCGGTCTGTTACACGCAGTATACTTGGAGGAGCACTGGAGTCTCTTCGCCGTAGATAAGCAGCGATAGTAGCGCCACCGATCCACACACGCACGCCACTCCCGTCTCTCGTTTCCACCAGGATTGTGTGCTCGTGGTCGACCCGAAGGTCGCGAAGACCTGTAAAGTGTGATCAAGAATACAATTACATAAAATAGTTATTTACAGTTGTGGATTTATTGTTTTATTTAACTTATTAAATGATTTAAAAAAAATTTGGTTACTAATTTAAATTATCAAAGGTTATTTCCAAGAAATTAATCCTTATGTTTGACTTTATTGATTGGTTCTATAAAAGTACATGATGTCATTTTTCTCACATTTCACGTGTTCGATTCCCAGCTCAAGCAGATCATTTAACAAAATTGTTTTGAATGCCAGTTTTGAGTGCAAAATATTTATATATGTGTATATTATAAAAAATGTTTAAGTAAATATTGATATACTTACATACTTCAACATTCTAGTCTAGTAAACCATAATACAAGCATAATACGTCCTTACTTTGGGGATAGATGGCGCTGTTTGCGATGTCCCATGTATTACTATTATTATGTGAATGTTTTATTAAGTACTAGGCAATGCATTTTGGTAATACATAGGTATGTAAATAAATATTTTGACGAAACTGTTGATGTGATTGTTTAAGCGTTCACGTTTGTTTATTTGAGTTGTGTAGTTCGGTTTTCACCATACAGGTAACTATATGTAAAGCCTATAAAGTGTGTACGGTAGAGTGTAAGAATTCGGAATTTCTTCCTAGAAGGAATTTCTAAAAAAGAACGATTATTATTGTTAATAATAACTATATTAATATGATTTATTTTTTACTATAATATTTTATGGATAATTGCTTTACAATTAAAAAAATTAAAGTAGGTATATTTTTTAAAATGTTTCTTTTATTATATGTATAGTTATAAAATAAAATAAAAAATGTACCGCTTAGATTGCAATATTAGGTATATACGACACCATTCAGCCTTTATGTGGCTGGCATTCATTTTTCTAATTTCATGCCCCGCATTGTATGTGACGATATCTACCAGTCGTTTGTTTCTTATTTTCACAGAAACAAACAGCTATTTGTCATATTTTTCATACTTCTTAAAAGAATTTATGCATAGACTGGCATAGATATAGCCCGTCTAAATAACAGGACTTATGAGTAAGTACATTTCTGTTTGTAGTACATCTATCATTCTAGTTATAAACTTACAGTATTAAAAGTACCTACCTACAGTGTGTCTATAAAATAATATACGCATACCGTCAGAAACAACCACTGTGTGCATCGCGTCCGGCGATCTAGTCAAGAGTCTTCCATACAGTTGGAACTCTTCTTTGTGGGCAGGCGCAGCCGGTGAAAAGCGTATCTCGCAACGCGGCGGTTCAGCCAATGCTGAAAGCTCGCACACGCGCTCTAAGCGCCGGAGCACCGGTCCACTCAGCGATAAAACTTCATCTTCGCGACCCTCACTTAAAATCTGAGAAAAATACATAGCTTAATCTGTGTGTAGCGACAATATATTTGATAAGTAGGAGGAAATATGCCATAAATATATGATCTGTCTCACTGGCACACGCGTTTTGCAGCTTCGTCACTTTAACATATTCTCTCAGTGGAGATTAGGGATAAAGAACTCGAATCAGATGTGGCTACGGTTGAGGGACCTTAAACTATGCCATTTCGCTTGTCAGTCACTTATAAGTCTATACTAATATAAAGAGGAAATACTATATTTTTGTTTGTTACAGATAAACTCAAAAACTACTTCTAAAAATTCTTTCACCTGTAAAAAGCTGCAGCGAGTAACATGGGCTATATTTTATTTTCAAACTAGCTTTCCGCCGCCGCTTCGCTTGCGTGGACCCTATGGCCTTATATAAATTTGAGGCAGGTTGGTTGCGCTTTGGGCTATCACGACTCAGTTGAAGTATCTACCTAAATTTAATCGCATATGTATTGAAAAACGTCGTATGATGCTCGTACTCATTAAGCTGGCTATTAGAGTCATCGGTTTATTATAAACACTCGGTTTCGCCTCGTGCCTATAAACACTCCGACTATTATATCCAGCTCACCGTACTTGCATCATAATGTACTATTTTATAACAGATAACTGCACAACAAGAAATCAAAAAACTCTGTAAAAAATCTTTTGCCTGGTAAAAATCCTATGGAATTTTACAGCTCCATATCAAAAAACATAAAAGTACAAACTGACTAGAAGCCCTCTTCTATGTCTAACCTCTCACACTCTAGCTAGCTGGTGCAAGATGACGAGTTTCAGTCCGCAAGGTCTCCGCGCGTCAGTCTTCAACCCCGCGAAACTACGCGCGCCGGTCTTCACCCCCGCGAAGTTGCGTTTGACATTTTCGATACTGTGATTGACATTTTATGTCTCAAAACGAAACGCTACTGTCAAATTTATTTACTCTGTGATATGAAACTATAGAATTACTTAACAGTGGGCACTGAAGAGAATAATAGTAGATTGTTAAACAAGGGATTAAAGGGACAGTGCCTGGATAGGTCATTTACCCGAGGTAGGTAAACATTCTGCTTATCATTTCTAATATGAGGAAAATAAATAAAATCACGTTAAATCTACCTATATCTGAATCTGATGAACACGTTTTATACAAATATCTTTAACTAATTAAGTAAATAATTAGCACTCGACAAAACAACTGAAGATCAAATTGACGCTTTCTCGTCTTTTTTGTGTTTCTTTTACTATGGCATTCTACCGGCCAGTATTTTTTATCACTGATGGTAAATGTGAATTACTTAATAATTTAGTTAAAAGTAAATTATTAGTACAAAGTTATGTTACAAAACTGTTGATAATATTTTTTTATTAATTTTTGCCGCGATTTAACAGAGTGGCTGTATATAAAGTTGGGACATGGCTTGCATAGTTTTAAAATTTTTAGACAGCAAGTTAAATCGTTTCCCAGGAACGAAAAGTGCTGCTTTCATCCCTCTGATCGGGTAACGTCAAGCGAAGATACTTTCCGAGTATGAGAAATGAAAATGTAATTTTTATCACATTAAAACGTTTCGTTTAAAAAGTCAATGTTAGTGTAATTGATACAGAACTACACGATATTTTGAAGCAGATTTCATATACCCTTTTGACAAAGCCAGACAAGCAGACCCGTGTAGAACCTGCTTGTTTAGCTTTGTCAAAACTTGTCGTTTAAAAAGTTGCAGTTACGAAATGGACATAGTATTCTAAATCGAGTTGTTTAAATGTTATAAACCTGACAACTAAGATCTTTTTATTTTAACGTAAATGTGGATAATAAAGACATTTCAATATATTGAGATTTAGATCGATGGATATTACAATCAATTTAAATAGATTGAGTGACCGATGGGACGAGTGGTCAGAAACCCTTACTGCAGAACAAAAGATTGCGGGTTCGATTCCCGCACGAGACAAACATTTGTATGCATGAACATATCTATTTTTTCCGTCTCTGAGTCTAGAGGTATCTATTTATATATTATAAAGATTATTTAAGTATGTATATCAGTTGCCTAGTACCCATAACACAAGCATAATACCTGCTTACTTCGGGGCTAGATTGCGCTGTGTGGGATCTCGTAGATAATTATAATACACGTACCTGCTCCGCAAACTGCACAGCTTCCTCTGCATGAGAAATCCTCTCTTTCAACTCTTGCATCCTGGCAGTCACTTTTTCTTCGTGCCTGAGTTTCGCGCGTGTCGCGGCCGCCACAAGTGCCCTGCCATGGCTCTCCACTGCACGACGATAACGTTCTGCCCATGACGCTACTTCTGCCTCTACTCTGCTTGCCTCTAACTGGAGAAATGTTTCAGTTGTTATAATCTAGGGTTAGTAAAAAGTTTAAATTCTGTCACTCTATCAGTCCAAATTACATTTGTTATTTAATCATCTATCAAGTCAGTAATGTACAATAAATACATGTCAAGAACGCGACATCCAGGACTAAGGCAACAATTTTTTATAAATTGGGATATACCTATCTAATGTAGAAAATCGATGGTTCGTAGTTCGGATCCATGTATCAAAAAAAAGTTACTGATACATGGATACGGACTATTCGAAGCTTATTCGTAAATAACGAAGCCAAAGAAATTTTAATGCTATAAAGGATGTTCGGGTAAACGTAGCCCAAACTTATAGAGCCTATAGAGCTTACGGAATTAAACAAAAAGTTTGAAAACAAGAAATAAGTGATAAAAAAAACTTTAAATATGTTTTTCTCGGTTACCGTTAGTTAGCGCCATCTCACTTGAAACTTCTTCTTTAGTTCGGTAAGCTCTACATGCTCTGTAAGTTTGGACTACGACGTTCATCGCAATGCGTACCCTTTTATTTAGCAATTCAATATACCTCATGAACCTTAAAAATAAAAAAGCATCACTTTATCACCTGTTCCTTCTTGCTGTATTCCTCCACAATGACAGCCGCTCTAGCGGCCTGCGTCGGCACATATGCGGCACGTTCACACGCCGCTCGCAGCAACCGAGCACGTTCAGCAGCAACGCGTGCCGCACCACTCAAAGCGTGCCCGCCGTGAGCAATTAGGCAACAAGAACGACATACCACCTACAACGTGTAAAAAATTAACCGAAATAGCCCATCCACATAATCTCCGACTGCGGAGAGTAATATTATTCTTGTGTATGTATGTGTGTACGTATGTCCATTTTTTAGCTCTAACGGTTCGATGGATATCAACGTATGAGGTGTCGTTAGATTCCTCTTTATAAAAGCAATGATATGGGGTCATCATTGGGTATATAATATTTAAATATGGCGTCTGCGAATCAAAAACGAAAGGAAAATAGTTTTTTATTATTATTAAAACAATATGGGTATCAAATGAAAGCTGGTAAACAATCGACTGCAAATATATATGTCACCGTCGCGCCGGACTATAAACTGTCGATACGATGACATATTGACAAAAACTATAAAACAAAGCATCAGACTGGATCGGTCTGTTGTACACAACAGACTACAAGATTAAAATCTTAGCTAATATAATTTTAAAAGAATCAGGCGTATATAGCCTGGAAACAGGGAAATCAGCTCTAAGATAATGTTTCTAATTTTGGTTGTTTAATGTAGAATGAGCAAATAATAAAATACACATAAATATGACTTGAATAATATTAAGGTATTTGCGGGCGGGGATACACAAATTATTCGTAAAACATATTTGACGTAAAAATTTTAATTGATTTTTACTTAAAGACCAAACATGTAGGTAGTCGTTAAACCAAAAATATTCGTTATATCGCCTATTTTATATTATATCCAATTTACCAACTTGTATGACGATTCAATGAAATTATATAAAATATACTCGTTTTAGGTTTTGCTAATTTAATAACTACTCCAACGTACGTCATCGCGATAGATATTCCGAATCGGAAACTCATTATCAATTTAAAATTAGACACGCCGAATCTACCTGTTGACATGTAGCGCAGTATACACTAAGTTCAGCGTCAGGATGAAGGGCACATGTCGGAGGTGCAGGGACGGGCATCAGTAATGGACGCAGGCTGTGTCTCCGACGATCGTGAACACTGCCACATGAACTGCACACGCTCACCAAGCACTGAGCGCAATGACTCTCTGCCTGAAATGTAGTAATAATAATACATCAGCGATGGGACATCCCGCATAGCGCCACCTAGTCACAAAGTAAGCAATAATTGTTTGTGTTGTAGGTTACTAAACAATTGATATACACACTCAAATATTTTTTTATAATATATACATATATAGATATTTTACACCCAGACCCGGAACAAATAGACATGTTTATGTGCACAAATATTTGTCCCGGGTGGGACACGAACCCGTAACCTTCGGTTCTGCAGTTAGGTTCTCTAACCACTTGGCCAATCGGTCAGTCTATGTAGTCTATGTATGTCATTCTATGTCTATATAGTAAAACTGAGTAAAACAATATTGTTTCATCAATCAAAATTGATAAAAACATACGTACCTAGGTACTATTTAATAACTATGCTATGTACTTGCCGCAATTTTTATTTCAACTTACAGAGACAATCTAAAATAGTTATGTTTCTCCATTGCATAGCTTTTTTCAATAGTCAAAAATAGACTGTTATGTATCACAGCATACCTGACAGCGTATATTCTTTAATTAATCAAAAAAAAAAAAAAACATTGAAATAAATAAATAAAATTCTTAAATATTAAAAAAATTATACGAACGATATTAACGGTAACTGGTGGTATGTTTTGTTTATTTTGGCACGGGACAAAAAAAAAGAATATTAGTAAGCTGCAACACCACTCACGAAATTCTACGTCAGTAGCATAAGCTAAGGGTGAATGTTCTTTCGTTTGCACATTCCGCAGATTAAACTGTCAGCACACAAGCTGTTTTAGTGACTCGAAATCAAAATATATTATTATTAAATGATTAGCAATTATTGACGTACTACTCTTTTAATAGAAAATGAAGATGAATATAAGTGCAACATGTAAAAATATAGTAATTCAAAACAATCAAGTGTAAAGGAGAGCACGTTAAGCCGTCGGTCCAGGGTGTCATCAACAGATCACAGTCGTTAAAACCTTACCAACCTGTACTGTATCAGCGTGGTAGATTAAGCCCCAAGCCCCCTCATCCCGAAGGGAAGCCTAAATCCTTGCATTGGAGCATAATGGCTTAATGGAATGGAAATGTAGAAAGTAATACAGTACAGCATGATGTCGATATGAGAACTGTTACCTACCATTTTCTACGTCATCAAAGATGAAAATCATTTTATTTGAAAAAAAAAAACCAGCCCGTGTTCCTCAAAAGGTTATTTGAAAGAACTATTATTTAACAATTTGGAGCCCCACGCCCCTGACAGATGCAATTGCCGGCAACAAACTTCTGCGCATGTTTGGTTGCACTATTTAACTAAGCGTTACCTAGTTAATCTACTACATCGCTTCTTTTGATAAACCAACTTCAAATAAAACTATCTACTTGCATTACACTTTATGAACTTTTGCACTACATAGCCAACACGCATGAATTTACGTTGCAAATCAAAATTAAATATAATCAAAACTGTAGTCAATTACAATTTTTATCTGGTCTTAAAATTTAAATAATTTGTAAGTATATGTAAGCAAAGATTGATGTTTTCAATTTTGTCATCAGATATTTCGGGACAGCGGCGCGGGTCTACAAATAATTACTCAAACGTATACAAATTGTACCAACCGATACGTAGTACTGTGAAAGTTCGATTCCAATGAATGTATCTCGATTAACTCTAGTTTTAACGAATTTATTTTGGTAGAATTTTATAAGGACTATTTCATTTATAATCTAATTAAATAATAATTACAATAATAAATAATTTTATAAAAAAATTGTAATATTTTAGCGGAAAGACAAATACAGGTAGTATTGAAGCATAACAATTTAGGTAGTTCTAAATTAATTTAAAAATATAATTTGCCAATACATAAGAATTAAACGACTTTAGAAGATTAAATATTTAAAAATCGACTGCGTGTCGATTCCGGTAACGCGATCACTAAACGAAGAAAGCCGATGGTTGTCTTGTATTAAGACGCAACCTCGTTAAAAGTTATAGGTAAGTTATAAGTATAGGTACCTAGAATACTACTTATCAAAACTTTATTGATTAAAAATCAACTGTTACAGACGGACAGATGAGTCAAATCAACAGATTCCATTGCTACCTTTTTCTTATACGGAATAAATAGAACCGATTCACGCACTCTTAGATATGTTGTTACTACATCCAACTGAATAATATAGAATACTATCGACTTTTAACAGCACATCACTACAGTTGTCTGAAACGTTCCGAAGTCGTGGTCTATTTAACAGTTCCGATTCGTTTGCACTTTTTTCTTTCTACCCTCAGTTACTTTTAAATGGAATTTTGTTATTCTTAGTTTCATTATTCGTACGTTGAACGTTACAAATGTGTAGTCACGGTACACGTGGTACAAAATGAATAGAAGAATTTCAATACATCGTCAATGTTGTCATGTAAATCGATATATTTTCACTAAACTCGGTTCACTTAATAAGTACGAGCTGTTAGCCTGGACATAGTTCAAACTTATAGAGCGTCAAGAGATTATCGATCTAAACCAATTTAAACTAAAAAAAAAAGATAAGTAATGAAAAAATTGAATTTTATACATGTTTTTCTCGGGGATCTGCTCACTTGGAACTTAATGTTTTCAAATCAAATCAAAAAATTTCAAAAAATTTAAATTGGTAAACTCTAGACGCTCTATAAGTTTGGACTACCTACGTTCAGCCGAATATACCGTATAGTATATACAGCGTGTTGGCTAAACAAAAATTTTCAAAATAGGCATAGACATAAGGTACTCAAGTAATATAAAATTAAATTGAAAACATTTTTTCTCCGTAACCGTTAGTTTGAGCCACCTCCTCACTTGACGTTTTTTGTTTAGTTCGGTAAGATGAGAAATTATGAAGAGTCAATAGAAATTATTAATATAAATCCATTTATTTCGGTATATTTGTGCTACGTCACGTTCAAATAGATATTATAAAAAAAGTGAGATAGTTATATTATTTATGTGACTTTGTACACTTTTAGATATAATTTTTGTAGATTTGTAAAATAAAGAGACGAAACGTAAAGTAAATAGGACTGTAATTTAGAAAACGGGACTGAAATTCCGGGATGTTTTAGTTTTTTCTTCCATAATTTGAAGTTTGTTTGTCTGCTCTTATAGAATTTTGATGAATCGGTGAATGAGTGAGTGAGTGAATCGGTGACAAAAGTAAAGAATTTCGACTGGCAGTAGATTGTAAACTATCACTATATATTATAACACAAAGTCCCCTGCCGCCTCTGTCTGAACGCGGTAAACTCAAAAACGACCTGAACGAATTTTCATATAGTTGGCTCAAATTCAAGAAAAAAGTTTATGTGTACAATACATTAATATTTTGTGTAACTTAACTGTAATATTATAAAACAAAGTCTCCCCTCGCGTCTGTCTGTCTGAACGCGATAAACTCAAAAATTACCATACGGATTTTCATACGGTTGTTATCAAAGGATGGAGTGATTCAAAAAGAAGGTTTGCATGTATCATTCATTAATGTTTTATGTAAATTGATTCTTCAACGATAATTTTGAAGATTTGGAAAAAATCAAAAACTGAAAAAAGTTGATAACAAAACTTGTTGCGTTGCCATGAAAGTAGCAAAATATTGATAATTTTTAAACAAAATTAGTTGAAATGCAAGCTACTGGTTGGTAAGCTGTTATAACTGAGTTTGGATATTTACAGCAGTAGTTATATTGTCACTATTTTTAGGTAACTAATAATCAATTTTTTTTTACTTATAACCAAAAACTTTTTTCTGTGATCTGACTACGGGAGCTTTCATTAAAAACGTTGCCTAATTCTTTTGAGATATACCAAAACAATATACGGAGGATTGTTTTTCTTTTATAGATCTATAGAAAAGTCTGCGATAGCATAATGTCTATTCTTTAAGGATAGCTTACTATACCCAAATTAATATTTTAAAACTGGTAGCATGTAATGTGGTAATTTTAAAGCATTTACACGGATAAGATAATAATCCTTATCAAATTAAATGCGTTAGTCACCTTAAACATTTCATGCATATTATAAATTGCATTTTACACCATATAATTTTAATTAACATCTTAGGAATTAACGCAAAATTAACACTATCGCGCGACAAAATAAATTCATCGTTGACATAGACGTGACACGCGTGATGTAATTAAATCAATGTTGTATACAAAGAAATATTTTAGTTTGTTTTTACATATCTTTAAATCTATCTTTAATTTTTCAAATAATGGTAGGATTGGATATAAAATACATTAAAAATACTGCAAGTTGGATGAACATTGGATGAAAATTCTAGCTTGGCTTGGATTAGCAACGATGTTACAGGATTGTGACCCACGAACTAATCGGAACAACGAACCGACCGGCAACAACTTATTCATTCAGTCACTCGCCTATGCTCATCGCGACGACCGTGTTCCAAAAACAGAATTAAACAACAATTCAACAATGCCGTCGTGGGTGTTAAAAACGTGTAAAAATCAATCCACTGCGTAGGTAGAAAAAGATCGTAATTTATTGTCGACAATGGATCAAGAAAGACTAAAATCATCAAAAACTAATTTTTGTAAGTACCTACATTATCTTCTACCGTTGCCTACTTGCCGCAATAATTGTTTTAACTACAAGTGATGTCACTAGATGTATAATACCTGCTAAATACTTGTATAGTACTTGCAATTCTGTGTATTCTAGTGGAAACGAACCAAGCATAACATATATGAGACATGTATAACACAGTGTATTATCACACCGGTATTATAGTTGATAGAAAAATCAATGTGGTGGAAACAAGGTGATAGTGCCACGCGCACAGATTTTGTTCGTATTGTCTGTGCTACCAGTATGTAGTTCAGTGACTGTGACCCGCCATAATGACATAGATAAAGCCGACAAAAACGTGTTTGACAGATCCAGAGAAGACCACGTGACCATATACATAATAATAATAATAACTGGGACATTCCACACAGCGCCATCTAGTCCCAAAGTAAGCAAGTATTATGCTTATATTACGGACTACTCGACAATTGATATACATACTTAAATATTCATTATAATATATCCATATATAGATTACTTTTACACCCAGATACGAAACAAATAGACATGTTCATGTACACAAATATTTGTCCCGGGCGGAAATCGAATCTGCAACACTTGGTTCCGCGCAATTACGATGTCTATCCACTCGGCCAATCCGTCAGTGATAAAACCTTTAATAAAATAATAAATAATGACCAACCTTACTATCGGTTGTGCACATATCACACAATACGCTGGCACGATCATCCGTCGCTGCAGCGGCCATACGACGTTGCAACACGCTGTTGAGCGGCAATGCGGCCACACCCGCTAAAGGAAGAGGAGTTTCTCCGCCACACCGAGGACACACAATCATCTGCATGTTCTTGCCTGATACCTGATATCATTCGACATAATATTGTAGCTTTCTATGAACATCTGCACTCAAAGCGAATATTAGATTTAAACTATTACTATATTATAACTATTTTCTTTGATTCTAGTCAAAATCAATAATTTTTATTACCTTCCTGGTGAGTATGCCATATCTTGGTTGTCCACTGGCCCAGCTCGCTTCAGAACTTGAGTGCGAGCGCCGTTGCTGTCCGCTCCCACTGCCGCTGCCAGACGCCGACCTACTTTCACCTGGTTCTGTCACATCTATAATAGCATATAAGGAAAATAAGAAAACTTGAACCAAAGAAAACGCACAAGAAAAACGGCTGTTGGACACTTTTCAAGTGACCAAATGACGCAAACTAACAGTTACCGGGAAAAAGTGTTTAATGTTTCATTTTTTATCACTTATCGTTTTTGGAACTTTTATTTGGATTGGTAAACTCTATATATACGTAAGTACGTACGTAACAGTACGTAAGTTTGGACTACTTTGAACCGAACACGGTGTTATTATATTAAATAATATATCATAATGTAAATATACTAATTGGATTGAACTACTACAATAATATGACGACCGCATAGCCTAGAGGGTAGCGACCCTGCCTACAAAGCTGGAGGTCCCGAGTTCGACTCCCAGGTCGTGTCTGTATTTATATGATGAATATTGATACTGGTACCGGGTCTTGGTTGTTATATGCATGTGGTGTCTTCGCTTGGTACCCAAAACACAAGCTAATGCTTAGTTTGGGGTCTAGACGTTGTTGTGTTGTACACGTTATTATTATTTTTAATATACCTAGATATTTTATACCCAGACACGGAACAAATAGACATGTTCATGTTCGTAAATATTTGTCCCAGGCGGGTATCAAGCCCTTTGGCTCAGCAGTCGGCGTCTCCGACCACTAGATCATTTAGTCAGTCTATATAATGGTTGTATCAACACAGTGCTATTTTTAAGAGCTGACTATCGAAAAAATAAATAATGTAGAGTGCCATAAAATAGACCAGAGGTGTAAACAACAGTTTACGAGTTCCCAAACCTGGTACTACATAAATCACAAAATGCTAGTCGACTGGCGAATGTACGCGAATGACATTCAATTAAACAGGAAGCTTACTACGAGATATTTTCGGAAGCGGAACGAGCACTAGTCGTCGTGTTCAAAACGAACTTGGATACTGAAAATACGTTAACCTTGGATGAATACATAGTAAATGACTCATGAAGATTTTTAAAGATTTGTTAATATCTATATCATAAAGAGGTAAGATTTCGTTTTTCGTTTGTTTGTTGCGGGTGATCTCAAAAACTACTCAACTGATTTTAAAATTCTTTCACCTGTAGAAAGGGACATTATAAACATGGGCTATATTTTATTTTCAAACTAGATTTCTGCCCGCGGGTCCGCTCGCGTGGACTACACAGTTGTACCGAGACCGCTATAGTTTTTTTGCATGGACATAGTTTATAAATTGAACAGTGACATAGGCAATTTTTTTTCCCGTAATAAGGGGTCCCGGTACAACTGTGTAGTCCACAGGAGCGGAGCCGCGGGCGGAAAGGTAGTAATATAATAATTTAAATGTCTACAAAAGAGTTATATAAAAATTTTAAAAACCCGACCGCGTAAAAATTTAATAATATAATGTATTCTAAAGAATATAAGTGAAATACACTATAATTATTATGTATATATGTGTATATATTATAAAAAAAAGAATAATTAAGTATGTATATCAGTTGTCTAGTAACCCATAATTAAAGCATAACACTTGCTTACTTTGGAACTAGATGGCGCTGTGTGGATTGTCCCATGTAGGTATTATTATTATATACGGTATTGCAGACGGGGGCAAACTAATTACTAAAAATAATATAGGTATGTTGCCCTGGTATCTATCCTTGTTTCGATTTGAATTACCTGGGAATGTTTTCTCAGAGAGCTTTCTCAGCGGACCTAAACCTAAACTCCTGACATAAACTGAGCCTTATTTTAGTTCGTTATATAATCTAACTCGGAAAAATCTATTAGAACTAACTTTTTTTAGAAAAGTAACATCTAACGCTCATTTCTGTTACAATGACTTTAAATCCGTTACACCGTAAGCTACAGAGCGTGCCAAAGAAATAGACGTATAAACATACACACATGCATACACCCATAGACACGACATTACCCTCTGTGTCAGTCGGATAAAAACTTTACCCTAGGCGAAATGCAAGGTGATAGATAGATACTTCTTTTCATAATATTTATTTTCTTGATTAAAATATACCTATGCTACGAGGCACATTACAAACGATATTGTCTTTTTAAAAAACTGGTCAAGTGCGTGTTGGGTCATGCATAAAGTAAGGTTCTGTAGCCATGCCCACAACAAAAAATTAGAGTGGCAAAATAGGCAATTGACTTGGAGCCGGTGCTTGGAGCGATCTCGTGGGGCTAGTAGGTCATCCTATCCTTGAACATCCCCCCAATATTGGAGGGGGGCGAGGAAGGTGGGCGGGGTAGGGAAAGGGTCCGTGCGAAACCAGGGTGGGACGATATATAGGATATATATGTGCGAAATGGTAATGCCAGTGGGAAAGGGAACGGAAAGAATCATACTAATTATAACAGAGAGATAAAAACGAGTAAGATGAGAGTAAAAGTGGGAATGAGAAGCTAGTATACATTATAGGTATACCTACGTAAGATTCCCATCCGATAGAAAACAATAAGGGTAGAATAGAACTCAAGAACTGAAATAGAATAAGTGGTAAGATCAAAAATAAAAAATATTCTTTTCAATACATTTGCTATTACTACGGTCTTTATGATTTCGAAACTTGTACCGTAATGTTGTATGTTACACTACTAGGTCTTTTTACTTTAATGTTTGTGCGTAGACTGCAAAAAACAACACGCTCGCGCCCTTAGCTCCCGTCATTATTACATTTGAAGTATCTACCTAATTTTAATCGCAAGTGTATTGAAAAACGTCGTATGATGCTCGTACTCAGTAAGCCGGCTATTATAGTCATCGGTTTATTATAAGCACTCGCTTCGCCTCGTGCCTATAAACACCCCTACTATAATATGCAGCTTACCGTAGGTACTTACATCATAATGTACTATTATTGCACATCCAAGAATAAAATAATAAAAAAACGGAAACGGAAAAACATAGTTATGGAGCCACGTTATTTGTTATGTATATACACATGAGATTGAGGGTAATACATAATGTCCAATATGATCTATTCCATAACGTGTTATGTATCAGACCATGAGGGCGGAGCCGCGGATAGAAGGTAGTGCTTTAATATTTTTAATTTCACGCACAATAGTAAGCATTTTGTGGTTGTACTGTACTCTCTCGTTCGTATAATTAGAATGCGCACACGCAATTCACCGGAACCGCTCTAATGGATATGATTTATTTATAGTTCACCCCTCACTACACCTACAGCCTAGATGAAAGAAACACAAATAAAGACGGCCATTTACAAATTTATATGATTGTAACCACTTCCAAGGTTATAATGGCTAGTACTTACTACTTACTAAGATATCGCGTATTTTTATAAATTTTTATATAAATTAAAGATTTTAAATTTTTATGTTCTGATTTAATCTACGTTTAGTTTTATCAATCAATTTAGCTTTTAACAAACAAAATTCAAGCTATAGCTATGTTGACTTATTATCAATATGTTCAAACAAAAACAGCATCAAATTAACAAATGATTTTATACCTACTAATTATGATATTTCCATCGGTAGTTTGGTAACAGAAAGTTCGGCCAAATACAAAGTACGACCATTTTAAGTTTATGAGTTTTAAAGCGCGAGAACGTTATACCTTCGAATTAATATAAGAAGCGATGTTTCGCATCGAGTTACATATTTGATGAGATTTGATAGTCGAGTGATAACATTACAGTTTAGAGAAAGAAAGATGGAAAGAAATCAAAATCATTAATACGTAATTATCTGACCAGAGTGATATGTAGATTTCAATTGATCGATAGACCGACTGACCGAGTGGTTACAGACCCTAAATGCAAAAGCCACGGCTTCGATTCCCACCCGGGACAAATATTTATGTGTATGAACATGTCTATTTGTTCCGTGTCTGGGTGTTGTATTATGTATTATAAAGAGGATAGATTTGATTTTTTGTTTGTTTGTTACGAATAAACTCAAAAACTACTTAACTGATTTTAAAAATTCTTTCACCTACAGAAAACTACATAACATGGGCTATACTTTTCCAAACTAGCTTTCCGCCCGCGATTTCGCTCGCGTGGACTACACAACTGTACTCAGATCATTATAATTTTTTTCCATAGATATAGTTTTAAATAGTTTATAAGCTGAAGAATGACATAGGCTACTTTTTATCCCGAAAAAAGAAGTCCCGATACAACCGTGTAGTCCACACGAGCGGAGCCGCGGGCGAAAAGCTAGTACTTACATCACAAAAATAATATTTAAGTATGGATATCAGGTGCCTAATACCCATAATACAAACATAATGACTGACCGTATGGCCGAGTGGTTAGAGACCCTAACTGCTGAGCCAAGGGTCGCAGGTTCGAATCCTACCCGGGACAAATATTTGTGTGCATGAACATGTTTATTTGTTCCGTATCTGGGTGTAAAATATTTATATATGTATATATTATAAAAAAATATATTTAAGTATGTAGGTATACCAGTTGTCTAGTAACCCATAACGAGTATAACACTTGCTTACTTTGAGACTAGATGATGCTGTGTGGGATATCCCAAGTAATAATAATTGGGATATATTGACATTGGGGAATAGATAATATTATTATTATAAAAACCTAAATAACTTGCCATTTGTTTCCTGACCATACCGTACGCAACCGGGTCATCGGAACAATATAAATAAACAAATAACAGAGTTTCAGTACAAGTGGTTGGCTGTTGAGAGTTGCCGGAGCAGTCTGAGTTATTTTTGCACGATGCGATAAAGGAATAGCTCAAGAAAAAACGTAAATGATAAGTTTAAATTCCCGGTACGCACCGAGTTTTTAATTAGTTCGATAGAGAAGTAATACTGGCCGTTTAGTTCTAGAACCAAAGTTATCACATTTGAACCATAGGATGAGAAAGGGAGACAGATGAGACGTGTGTATGGCCCGCGCGATTTGTTACCTAGACGCGTTGAAACCTAGATGTTTATGCTGTGTGTTTTACCCGTCACATTTAATTATAAATACCTTTGAATGAAAGACAGGTACCGATAAAAAAAATTAAAGTAAATAAAGTTCACAAAATTCACTTAGTTTTATAAGATATTAAATAAACCTGCCAAATAGGTTCAGTTCTTGAATCATGAATAAATAGAGTACCGAAATTTAAAAAGAAAATACACAAATCGATATTACATTAGGTTCAGCTTAAAGTGTACGAGGTCAAAGGTTGTCTGGCAACATGGCTTGCGGGTGTCACTTCTAAGGCTTCTTCGATATTCGTACCTATTTGCTCTTAGTGTTTCTATAATCGTTGCGTAGCCAAATAAATAAGTATAAAAGATATAATCATCATCATATTAGCCCATTATGCCTCACTACAGGGGCTATGGCCTCCTCTCTGGAGCAGAGGGCTAGGAGCTTAACGCACCACGCTGCTCCAATGCGGGTTGGTGGATTTAAAATATCCATTTTAACCGGGACCGATTGCTTAACGTGCTCTGTAATATTATTTTTTTATTTGAAAGGGTCCTATTTTCACCAAGTCAGAATTAAAAGATGGAATTCCAGGGAAATCGAGGGAAACCCTCAAATTTTATAGGCACGCATAGTGCGTTCGAGCTCTATTTTTTAGTATTTCAGGTGTTTGCGCCTGGGAGTCATAATTTCATGCTGCTAAGCAGATGATGAAATCTACAGTAGGTAATCTTTACAAGATAGAAGTTAGGAGATAATACTATAATATGATACGTCGACAGTTTTCTCCAAACAGCGCTGTTTCATTTTCAAAAATTTTGAACCTTCATGTAATCTACGAAATTCTGAAAATAGTATATATTATGGTCTCTATTATTTGCTATAAATCGGCAATAAATTATTTACTTATCCATGAAATTAGTTCGTCAATAAATTATGAAATAATCGTAAATGTGTTAATAAAATCCCACGGTGCTTAGGAGTTAAATATTCGGGTCGAGAGCAATTAATAGTCCAGGCAGATGTGTGAGTTGGGCAATAACGGGTATCATTGTTATGTGCCCACCCTCAAAGTTGGTCATCTACACTTACCTATCACTAGTTTCTTCTAAGTTTTTGGAAACTTTGGAACGACTTAATTTTATTCTGATTTTATATGTATGGAGCGAGGATATCAGAACTTTCAGATATAATACCGACGTGTTCGGCTGAAAGTAGTCCAAATTTATAGAGCATGTAGAGCTTACAAACTAATCAAAAAGTTTTAAGTGAGCAAGTGAGATAGAGCCAACTAAGGGTTACCGAGCAAAACATGTTTAAAATTTCATTTATTCATCTTTCATTTTAAACCTTTTGTTTAGTTTGGGGTTAGCTCTACAGACTCTATAAGTTTGGACTACGTTTAGCTGAACACCAGGAATAAGACCCGCTTGGCAAGCAAAATATTAGATTTAAGTTTTCGATTGAAAGATGTGAAGGCGAAGTTTATCAAAGAAATAAATGAATTGTCAGTGTCAGAATGACGTATGGATTTTATGCAAGTGTACTTTGTTAGATTAGTGAACTTTTGGAAAACGAAATATGCGAGGAAAGAATTTTCACTAAAGTTTAATTAAATTGTATATATTGTAAGTAAATTCAGAACTACTTTTAAAAGCTTACGTTAAATTGGTCTCCATCTTTTTCTTCTTCACTTCTTCACTTCATCAGCCTATTTTTACCCCACTGCAGGGGCTTAGGCCTCCCCCAGGGTGAGCAGGGGAGCTTGGAGTTTAAATCCATTACGCTGCTCCACTGCGCGTTGGGCTCTTTTTCTTCGTTATAGATCAATGTCATAGATAGGTGTTTTTTCTCAGTCAAAACTATTTTGAACGAAGCCAGCTCACACCGTTATACATATACGTAGGTATTTTTCTTTTGTTACAGTTGTATAGGAGTTAAACCACGCACGATAATAATAATACCTGGGACATCCCACACTGTGCCATCTGGTCCCAAAATAAGCAAAGCTTGCATACTTAATTATTCTTTATAATATAATTATATACTTGCATGATACTTGCATATATAGATATTTCACACCCAGATACGGACAAATAGGCATCGTACACACAAATATTTGTCCCGGGCGGGAATCGAACGCCCGACCCTTGACTCCGCAGTTAGGGTCTCTAACGGCCAATCGGTCAATTATTGTGTTACTTGTATTACTTGGAGCGAGGGAGAGAACGCTTATGACGTAATGGTCTATTCACTATGCCCTGGGATCGTTAATAAATGACACTCAAGATAGTTTTAATAACGGTTTCAGCTGAGTGCGTCAATGTTTATGACACACGGTATCTGAATTCTGAAATTCGAACTTAAAAAATGACATTTTTACTAAGACCGCTTAAAAGGTTTAAGGTTAGTGACAAATGTCGAAAGTTGATAGAATTGCGTGTTTGGATTTTCGACCTATTTTATTTTGTTTTTTTTTTTATTTGTACGTTGTATTCTTATATAATAGTTAAAGACACAGACAACTAACTTTCGCTACCGATTCTGTGCGAGTAAAACTGAATACTGACCAATCTTAATCTTATCTTTCGCTGATGACGATTATGACTAATATTTTTTTTTAACTTAATATTTTTACTAGAGTGATATTTTCTTTGTGTTCTGTTGCACCTATAGACATCAGAGATGGAAAGAATTTAATTTAATTACATTTAATTACATCTAGTTGTGATTTAGACCACACATTTCGTACAAGAAGCGGGCTATGGCCCTATGGCAAAACTAAAAGGGAGGTTACGATTTTAGCAAGCTATGTGTTATGTGTGTATGTATGTATATATGTTTATAATAATAATATCTCTGACATCCTACACAGCGCCATCTAGACTAAGCAAAGCTTGTATTACGAGTACCACATAACTGATATACATACTTAAATAAATATATACATATATAGATATTTTTACACCCAGACACGGACCAAATAGACATGTTCATGCACACAAATATTTGTGCCGGGCGGGAATCGAACCCGCGACCCTAGGCTCCGCAGTTAGGATCTCTAACCACTTGGCCAATCGGTTAGTCAATGATTAGGTAATGAATGCTTTGAAAATTATGAAAATGAATTGGCTTTTAGCGGTTTAAGTAAAATCATAGCAAAAACTGCCTTATAAGATCTCACATCATAATTGAAATATCTTCTTTTCAGTGGTTAGATCGTAACTTTATTGAAACTGCGAAAAAAAGATATTTATTTATATTTGTTAAAGCAATCATTACCTAAATAAGTTGCGAAACTAAGCTGTATTTGTACAACTTTAGTAGTCCGTTATAATTTAAATATTTGTTTCCATCAACAATGTATAATGGAATAATAACAAATGTAATAATATAAACTTTTGCCATTATTGTACAAAATCATGTAGATATAAATAAATAAGTAATTTATTACTAAATACTAACTTTCGATGTCTTTCCATATTTCGGATTCACCTTCCTGGGGCAAACTTTGCAGACATCTAGTGCAAAAACTGTGAAGACAAGCCAGTAACCTTGGTTCGACTAAATTTTTCCGGCATATCCCACATTCCCATTCATCAGAGCTGTACGTTTGAATAAGATCTTCGTAAGCGGAAGTTCTCGGCTTGATCTGCAATTCCTCATTTTCCATAAATGATTTAGGTCTAGAATTGCTGTACGAAGAACTCCTGAGAGGCAAATGCAGTGGGCTGTTCCCTGCGCTCACGGATGATGGTTGAAGAGATTTCCTTTTATTATCTTGCCTTTTTCGTGTGAAACTTCCGAAAATATATAAAACGCGGTCCATCTCCATTGCAAATTTTTTAACGCTAATTTAATTAGTGCAAACAATACATAGGTGATACTGATTTAATTAACGCAACATATAATAATAGACAATTAATATTAATTTTATTTAAATTTAATTAACTTAAAACTCAGATGAATAATATTTTTAAATAATACAATCTACACTCATAACATACAAAGTATAAACCCGCCGCGTTCAGTTTAACGCGTGGCTTGCTACTGATAAACTGAAAGAAAAGCGATTCCAACTTTTGTGGTGGGGAAGAACGGGGGTGTATTCTTAAGGTTTTTTAATATTAGAAATAATAAATAATGCTGCTATTGTTTTTCTATGCATTTAATATTTTATGATAGATAATTATATTTCTAGAAAATGAACTGTCCAAGTTGTATTTAAAATTTCGTTTCGGGTGTTCCATGCGAAGTACAGTGTAATTTCAAATGATTATGTTTTATATTTTGAATTGATAGACTATCTACTTAATCACTTTAAAAAACAAGGCACAAATATCGAACCTTTTTAACTGACTTCAAAAAAAAGGAGGAGGTCTTAATTAGACTGTTGTTGGTTTTTTTGTGTAAGTTACTAGATATCTTCGCCGATTGTAAACCGATATGGTTTTTTTTGTTTGAAAGGGTATACTTCCGAGGTAGTCTCATTATTATTAAGTTAGGATCTGATGTTGGGGTCCGAGGGAAATAGAAGAATGCCCTCAAATGTAAATGTAAATTAAAAAAAAAAACAACTAAGAAAAATATATATTTAAATAAAATAAACAGGAAGGAGTTACTTGCCGGTTCTTCTCCTTCTATTTTTGTGAACCGGTACCTAACAAATTCATTTTGACTTTCAATAAGTGTGTGTAAACATCTTATATTGAATAAAAACTTTTTGATTTTGATTTTTAATGTTATAAGCACGTATAGTGTTTTTATACTCTTTTTGGTAATTAACATGAACAAAATAATTATTTAGTGTAACGAAAATCTTTGAAAATTCTAATAATCGTTGGATAAATTTTAAGTTATTGAACAAAAAACGGGACAGTAAAGTAGGATTGCTATCTGTTCAGACCTTATAATTTATTTATTTAAATTTCTAATATTAGTGTGTCGTATACCGACCAATACTTATACATGGAAATAAATCGATTACGGACTGCTGGTTCCTCTGGTTGGTTCCACGTTCCACTAGGAAGTTCAGTAGGATTTAGAAGTACTTAGGTTGCATCGCTTAACATGAGTTGAACTATAAAGATTTGTCAATCCTTTTGTCTACTCTATAAATCCCTACATCATTTTATTATCAAACTAGCAATCACCCACGGCTTGGCCCGTGTGGAACGGACTACAAGTTTGTTTTATCATAATTAAATTTAATCACTTCTTATTACGCTAAGGGAAAGATCTAATTCCTTTCATCCTCTGTTTTGGTTATTTCCTTGTATTTTATTCCATACAAATAAGACACACTGCACACAATACAAAATACCCCCTCTTCCTAAGACAGCGTTTTGTAAAATTTCCTAAAATAAAACTAATAAATTTAGAATAGATACCCAGACCTCGACCGACAAACTAATGAATTTAAGCTGCTCCATCACATTTAATGTCCTAAACTTGAGGGGTGACATCGATTCCATTGTGTAGGGCTGTATTTTTGTTTAGTTTGTCAAATGCTATCTTCGATTATTCACGCATAACCCAGATTAGGGGTGAGGATCGATAAAAAAAATTAGGTAAACTTTGTTGTGAATGATATATTTCTTTCCGTTTTCGTGTCTTGTGTATAAGGAATAGAAACCTTTACACTTCCGTCTTTCTAAAATACAGACGCTGCCATGGTTACAATAAACGGTAAGAGTGTGTGATATTTTTTATATCAGCAGCTTCGGTACAGCTCATTTAAGATATTTTAATCAGAATTTAAATTTTTTTGCGTTACTCTATAACATCCTTTATCATCGTCGATAATCGACTCTATGATGCCCATCACTAGTTCTGTTTTAGAAAGTAAGGTGAAAGAATAATTTTCAAAAAAAAACATTTAAGCCGATTTCAAAAACAAAAACTAAAAAGTTAAAAATAAAATTTTCACTTTAAAGAAAGAAGCATTAATAGGCGGCATATAGTCAATGAAGTCGGGGCCAAGTCATTCACTTTAAATTTCGTTCTATATTCGTTATAGTTATAAATATATCATTGTTGTATTTGTTATTACCTGGTAAGTGTTCATTTAAATGTCTGAGTTGGCACCGACTTCATTAACTATATGCCTCCTGTTAATGCTCTTTTCCTTAAAGTATAAATTTTATTTATTATATATTAACAGTGCAAAGTTCTCATTAATAGAAATGAATTAAGTTCAAACACCAGGTTATTGCTGTAAATCGTTGAGGAGTTCCCTCGACTGTCTTTCGGCTTCATCATCAGATCGACTCCCGACCTTCATTAAACAGTACTAGTAGTTGTACTTTATAAAAAAATCCTTAAAATACGATACTTTAAAATACGATTTTCGAAGGATCCCTTCGATTTCTCTGGGATGTCATCATCAGATCCTGGTTTCTTTATCATGGTACCACTCTTGGGATATCTCCTTTCCAACAAAAGAAAAATCATCCAATTCGGTTAAGAAACAACGAAGTTATTCCCGAACACGTATTAAATATAAATATACCTAATATACGGTCGAATTGAGAAACCTCCTTCTCAAAGACGAATAGTTTTAGTTGTCACTGTTCCAGTTATTTGAAAAGAACATTCTGAACGGTTACCGAAACATTGTAGACTAGCTACTGCCCGCTGCTTCGCCTGCGTTAACTACAGGATTTACACTATTTAGTCATCGGTTCCCATCCTGTCCTTAAAAATTATCGAGAAAATCTCAAATTCAAGTCCTCGAATTCTCTGTATAGTCCGTAGGTAACAAAGCATGATACGTATACATTGTATCTGTGATTAGGTCCTGGGTTATGATTAATAGGTAAATTGCCAAAAGTTTCATCGAAGTCGATTCAGTTGTTTTTGAGTTTGCCCTTTTTATACAAACAAACAGATAAAATTAATTGTATCTTAGATTAGACCTTTGGTTACGACTAATAAATTTCAGAAAGTTGCATCGACATCGGTTCAGTAGTTATTGAGTTTATCTTGTTCATACAAACAATCAGACAAAATGAATTGTATCTTATAAATTAGATCCTGGATAACTAATAAATTACAAAACATTTCATCGAAACTAATTCAGTACTCTTTGAGTTTATCGTGTTCATACAAACAAACAGACAAACGGTCAAACAGACAAATACTCCAAAAATTATTTGTATGTTTTGTTTTGAGTCCAGTATTGTCTACATAATTTATTGTTTTGGAATAATATCTTATGTACAGGATTGACCGCGTTACGATTTCATTATATGTAGGTGTAGATAACGAAATTAAAAGCAAAATTATTATTGCTAAGTAGACGTTATTAGTCTGTCACTATGTCTTGCCGGACACACTCATTATTTCTAGATTCATAATCAAGTAAATTTAGTTTTGAATGTACATTAAACATGAGTTAATATTTTTTTAGTGGTCTAAAAATAATTCAATTTTTTTAAATGTACGTACATCAAAGTGGGAATGAACTTTATTGGTTCTTTTTATCGATATAGAGGTTACTATTAGAAAAACATTTTAAAATGAAATAGTGTCATCTCCATGGCATTTCCGAACGAAAGCATATAAATGCAAAACCATCGAATCTGAAAGAATTGCCTCCATAATTATTCAGTATAGAAAAAAAACCTAAAATCTAAAGAATGCGCTAGGTAGCTGCCTATAAATCCACTGCGCATGTTTCGACACACACTTGGCCGGTTCTGAGGGTTTTGTAGCCAATTGACAAATATAGAAATCTTTTGTTTTTTTTTTTGTTTATGAACTGGTTAAATAAATCTGTTGCCACGTACCTATATGTTACACCTCTATTAAACACAGCTGTTACACATTAGGTAAATGCAAGTATACATTTTGAAATACAAACCGTACGCACACACGATTCTACAAAATAATCGTGGATCCGTTAATTTCAAACGAATATTATTGTTATTTGAGGCACATGTATCGCTGCTAACATTCAGGGCACGATTTCATTAAACATTTCAGCGAAGATACCTTCAGCGCGTATTGACCGGAAAACCATTTGAAGTTAGAAGCACGTGTTTTAAAATAAATAAATAAACATAACCCAGCGCGCTAATGGTTAATTTCGCTACTTGTTTAGTTTACGTACTTTGTAAATACTGTATTTTTTCACTTTTATTATTTTACTTGATACATGTTTTTCTTTTTAACTTATACATTTTAGGATACGTCTACGTTTGATCTCAGCCGCCAGCCGAAATTCCACTGCTCGATATAGGTTAAACCATAGAAGTATAAGACTAGAACGAGCGCTACTCAACTGAACTATTAGAACGTCGTAAGCCGCAAACGCGGGGGAATGTATGCGGTGAAGTGTGGGAGGGGTTAACACGTACAGCGAAAGTAAGTTACGGGAAAAGGAAGTAGAACGTCAGAGCTATCGATATCGATTTCGATAATTTGTCCTTATTGAAATCAATATTGTACCGGACTTCTAACAAGCACTGCTGTTGTGAAACGTGGCGCGTCAACTACACTTAATTTAAGCGTAGTACCGGCAAGGCAGCGTAAGCATAGTGCGTGTTCTAGAGTCTATTTTATATTATTACTACTTCTATGGGATATAGGTTTCTCCTCAGACCACCCTATAGTGTTTTGACTCAATATAGTCAACGGGGTAACTCTTTGCTAGGTCATCGGTCCATTTAAGGAGGATGCGACTTTCTCTAGTAAAGTTTTTCGTCGCAATAGACCTGAAAATGAGATAACAAGAAAAATAAATCGTCTGCATTTGAAGAATAACCAAGCTAAGGGTCCTCGTTTTTACCAGCAATTTGGTGATTTTTAATGACTTGACGAGATGAGACCTATCATTCGCCTTTAATAGGGAGGATTAATGAGGACTGTGATTAATTCGTAAATTCCTTGCCATTTCTAGTAAATAAGTAAATTTTGCGTTGATATGACGCTATTTTTATATAATATTTGGAATACATCTTATGTGAAGTTAGGGAAAAATATAGTAGATTTTTTCAATAAGACAAAATGAGGTGATAGGGTTGACATATTCGGCATCATCTGTGATTTCGCGTTATTCCCAAGGACTTGACGAAATCTCTGGTTGCATTTTTCTATGACATACTTACACAAAATCTATTTTCGTGGAGTGGATAGTCCATCATTTCTGTGAAGTTAATCTAATAAAATTTACTTCCAAAAAATATTAATATAAGGTTATGACCTACTCGGGTCCCTTTGGGGGTGAATAGTGCGAAAACATCTTATTTTAAAAACGACTGACCGGTTGGTGGAGTGGTCGGAAGCGCCGACCGCAGACGCATAGGTCGCGGGTTCGATTACCGCCCGGGAAAAATATTTGTGTGCATGAAAGTGTCTAGTTGTTCCATATCTGGGTGTAAAATATCTATATACGTATGCATTATAAGGATTAATATTTAAATTTGTATATCAGTTGTCTAGTAGATATCTATGGTACAGAACTCTGTCTAGTTTGGGGTATGAGATGTTCCACATATTATTATTATTTAATACCTGAAAAAATACATATATCTACTAAGCCTACGCAATACTAATGGATAGTTTGAAAAATCAAAAGCTCTAAAAAAAGATTTTGTTTAATTTGTGCTAAACATTTTAAATATACAATTCTGCTTTTATCCTACATAAATTTTATCAGCCCTTCAAAAAGTAATATTTACTAAATAATGGTTTTTTTTTAAGTAAAAATTGTCATTTATCTACCTGTACCTATCTAATTTAATACACAACAAATATGATAGTGCCACGTAGTGCTATAGTGCTACTCAGTAATTAGGCAGAGGCATTAGTAACGTAGTTTGCCTGTTGTGAAACAAATAAATAAATCCTTAATGTTCTTTTGATATTTTTGCGTCAATGGAGGTGAACATTTTATTTTTCTAACGTATAGTAAAACATACCACAGGAACGACATCACAATTTTCCGCTGATTTGTTTTTTTATTTATTTAATCGAATTTTAGGTTACCATGTGACCCATATTATCGCGGTCCTAATGCCACGCGTCTAACTTTAGACATTTCGCGCGCGTATTTCCCGCCTTGTCGCGATGCGCGCGCCGTGAAACGCGCCAACGGACTGGCCGAGAGACACTACAGTTTTTTAGATATTTATCGTTGTGTATGTTTACCCTGATAACAGAATGAGTAAGGCTATAGAAATAAATTAAATATTAGTAATAGTACCTGGGACATCCCATACAGCGTCATTTAGTCCCAAAGTAAGCAAGTATTATGCTTGTATTATGGGATACTGGTCACCTGGTACACATACTTCAATATGTTGTTATAATATATACATAGATACTTTTTGAAGCACCCTCATTCCAAGGGAGGCCTGAGCAATTTATAGGGATACAGTATTAATCCTTATCAAATTAAATACGTTATGTATCTTCAGCATTTCATGCAAATTATAATTGCCCTTTACACCATACAATTTAAATTAACATCTTCAGAGTTATCGCGAAATAAAACCACAGCGCGACAAGCGGCTGGCCCTGCCGAGCCAGGCCGGGGGCCCACGCCTCTGACGCCACTCTCGTGATGTAAAATTAGGCAGAAGTTATCAATGTTGAATACAGAGAAATATTGTAGTTTGTTTTTTGCATGCCATTTGTGTATTTATTCTTAACTTTTTCAAATATTTATAGCAGTGGAAATAAAATACATTACAAATACTTCAAGTAGGATGAACTTAAATAAAAAAAAAGAAAAAGAAAGAACATGTTCGACGCAACAAGCTAATACGCTACTACGACAAAAAAATTACTGCGGCTTATAATGCTCTGCTACCCGTGCGAAGCCGGGGCGGGTCGCTAGTATAAAATAAAAATGAATAGGTACGTCTATATTTTTGCTAATGGAACACTAACAAGAAAATTAATGTCCAAAAACCGACCAAGTGCGAGTCGAACTCACGCACAAAGTGTTTCGTCCGTATCATACGAAAATAATATCAGCATATATTATTAAAGAAATTCCCCCCTTCCCGCGTTTGTCTGTCTGTTTGTTTATGGCTTAATATGGTTTTCCTGCAAAACGTAAGTGAGGCCCTGTATTATGTATTGTCACAGATCGTATTGTTTTCAAAATTTTAGACCCAGTAGTTTCGGTGATAGAGTAAAGGGGGGGCATCAATTTTCATATGCATTTCAAAATTATAAAATAATATTTCTGTATTTCTCATAACGAGCACTTTCATTCCATAATATGTCCCTAATGTCCATAATGGGACATACCTATGAATCCTAGGAATAGTAGTAGTAGTAGCATTGCGAACTAACTACCGCCGATGTATAGTAAGTCAGCTGATTATGCACGGACGCATCAGCCTACAGACTGCTATTAAACGCTGTGAAGTTCCACTCATATATATTTGCACGGCCGCCATTGAATTGCAGTGCTTCATTGGTTCGTTGTTCATCGACGTTTTTAGTTATTGTTTTTAGTGATAGGTGGTTGTGAGATCATTGCGTAGGTACACTTGTAATTTTCTTGGAGTATGTACTACTTTGGTCGGTTTAACAACAAATAATAAAAATAAAGTAAAGACAAAAATTAAAGTAGGTCCCCATACAAGAAGCGTGTTTTTTTATGGTTCGGAACCCTTCGTGTGCAAAAAAGTAATGTGGGTCCCCGTACAAGAAGCGTGTTTTTTTTTTGTATTGTACTATAGTACGTTACCCTTCGTGTGCAAACTCGACTCGTACGTCTCTCTTGACACGGGTTTTTGTCATTTGACAATGGAACCCTGAAAAAACACGCACACTTTATTCAATTTAAGAATTCACGCCTGATAGAGCAATCACTCTACATTGAACATGTCGATCCAACAAATATATTTAGACACGGCGGCGAAGCGTTTGTTGTAAAACGAAGGTTATTTATTTATTCAACTATTCGGAACTATGGATCAGTGCATCGAATCTTGGGAATGTTATTGTGTTTAAATTTATTGCCGGCGCGTCGACGGTTTCGGTCTGTTTTCTGTCATAACAATGTATGAAACTGTAACTGTAAAAAATCTAATTCTGACACAAATACACGTTCAGGTTGCTGCATCTTGTCTTACCTGGTATAATAAAAATTCAAAGTATACATCTGTTATTGCATCGTACGTGAACGATGGAAAATGAGCTTCCAAGCAAAAGAACTTGTACATATATTAAATGCTCGTGTTGTTTTAACCACTAATTATCTCAGGGATGGCGACGAGGAAAGATAAGAACGACACAAGCCTTAAGTGCGCTGAAAATGGTGAATGTTAAAACTTTTAAAAGATATCTAGGTAATGTTAGAAATTGTAGTGATTTATCGCAAGTTTTTTAGGGTACTGTACCTAAAGGTTACCAACGGGAACCCTACTGCTAAGGCTCCGCTGCCCATCCGTCAGTCACAGGGCCGTGCCTATCGTCTGAACCGTAATATGTAAACGCTTGAATTTTGTACAGAGTGTTATAAAATAACACTTTTTAGTATAATAATAATAAAACTTTATTTTAGACGAGGTCCATAGATGTTAGTAACATAAAAAACCTTATATAATTATTGTGAGTAACACATATTTAAACCTTTTGTCTAGAAAATCAGAACAGGTGCGGAATACGGCCCCACCGATGCTTCACAGTGTCAGTATAGTTCCATTCAAACTTTATGACGGATCGGTATACAACGCTTTATGCATGTTTACGCAGGTTCAGTCATATGCCCCTCGCTCCACTGCGTCCCGCTACTGGTTATTGCGACGCGACTTGTGCCTATGTTCACATCCGCCATAAAGGTTGATTGGAACTGTAACAGTGTGCAGTTTCATCCAACGCAAGATCATCGGCGATTCCCACCTGTTCCTCAACACGCTCAGGATTATGCCCGCTCTAACAAAAAATAATATAAAATTAAAAATTATACAAGAAGCGTGTTTTTTGGGTACGGAACCCTTCGTGTGCGAGTCCGACTAGCACTTGGCCGGTTTTTACTTTAGTTATGAAAAGGCAAGGACAGAGGCGAGGAAGAAAAGGATAAGGTTTCAGTTCATCGTACCGCAGGCAATCACTAATTTATAGCCAATTGTCCAAAAACCTTAAAATTTAGTACAATGTCCTAAAAGCTGATAACCGTTTATAATCAAAGTAGCAACTTTGATTATTTACGTGTATGGATCATGCCTATATATAGCCACGCGATACAATGACAGCAAAAAAAAACGGCAACCATTATATGCTTATGTGTGACTACACAGGTTCTACCACGGTTCTACACTCCCGCTACGGCTACGCGAATCAAACTAGATATGTACTAACCGTCTCTGTGTGCGTGAATTATAACCGAACAGTTTAGGTGATATTTTTTGTACGTAGCAATTCTCTAAAACCAATTTAGACATTGAAAAATGTTTTTCAGGTGCATAGATACCTACCAGTTTATGTACAAAAATTAGGTTATAGCAAGTTGTTATACATTTTATTTTACAGTAGCTTTCGGCCGAGTGGACCTCACTGCTCATATTTATACCTACTCGTTTAATCTGTTTGATCTGATTACACACAGAGACAAGTTATCCGCGATCAAAACAAGCCTCCTGTCTTTCCTTAGAGTTCAAGTTATCTTTGTATAATATATCAAAGGTTCGGCGTTTAGCTCTGAAAAATCAACAAAAAAACACATTTTTGTAATAAAAAATAGGTAGTGTGTTTCTAAAAAATGAGACCGATTTTATTGCAGTTTCTGGCGTTACGTAGGTATAAATATCTATTATTTCAGAGCAGATTGTCAAATAGATTTTACTGTTCTAATTTCTTTAAAACCTAAGCCCAAGAAGAAATTCGTATACAAAAACTTAATCAGATTGTTATTTTGCGTATAATCAGTTCTTAAACGAGGCCCAGCCTCACTTGTTTCACTCCAAAGCCGCTACTGAACCGATCTTGATGAAATTAGGCAGGGAAAGACCTTACATCCTAAAAACAGACGTGGCTACTTTTATTACCGCGAAGGAAGCTAAAGTAAAAGGCTGTTCTTGTGAATACTCCATTTTCTCCACAAGCATTCACAGACATCCATTCGTGGTTATGACAGTAAAATGCTTTTGGGTTACCATTAATTCTTAGAGGATTTCATGGCACTGGTAGTGATAACAGGTGGATAAAACGTATGACGTTACGAAATCTTTACTAAGAATATTCCAGTTTTGTCTCAAAAGTTTCACAATTCTGTAGACATTTTCAACAATGTTCTGGAATGTCCTTTTAGCGGTATCAGCACAAGTGGTAATTGGAACATATTTTTGAATAAGAGATTCGATTCAAACACTGAGATCAAATAATTAGACATTAGAGCTAACGTGTGTATGCTTCACCAATTTTACCAAAATCAAAACATTAAAAATTATTTACTGCAGTTATGTGCGCAGCATCCTCGAGTATAGTTCAATGGTTTAGAGTCCCTTCCATCTATACTAATATTATAAAGCTGAAGAGTTTGTTTGTTTGTTTGTTTACATTATTGTTTTATTGTTTTTGTTTGTTTAAATTACATTACTGTTTGTTTTGAAGTTGTGGTTTTTATTTGTAATTTTGCTTTTATATTATTCTGTAATTTATTTGTCTATTATATTGTAATTTTACTTCTCTATTATTGTGATTACAACTTATTGGCTTTACAGAAATTTAGTACCTACTTATCCTATATATTGTAGGAAATTCCCAGCTATTTAGAAGTTTCCCGCGATACGTGTTTTGCCTGCGTGCGAACCCCGGGATTGACAAGAGGTGATCGGTTGTTGTGTTCTGTGGAAATAATGTTATGTCAGAGAGATAAAAATAAATACACAATTTAATAATTAAATACGTGTTTCTAATATCAAATAAGATACCCAATCATGTATAATATTATTGTTATATAAGCAGTTTGTTTTCGTAAATAAATAAATAAAAATAAATGTCTGTGTGTATGGTCACAAATAATATGACCAACGTGTTGCGCCGGCATAACGTAATATCTTTCACGTTGACAGCCCTTGATTGACAAATGACAAGACAACTGACAAGACAACCTGTCAATATCAGTCAGTATTGAAATCAAGTCATAAAAATTATGTGTCTGTCAGCCAGCATCTGTCAGTGTCTAAGATCATCTGTGATCAAGTGTTTCGATGTTTGATTTTAGTTGATCTCGTCCTATTATTAAATGTAATTCAAATATTAGACGATATAATGCATTTGTTTATTCATAGCGCGACAGTTATCATTGTTAGATTGCCTGTTTTAGAACAATAAACTCGTTGATATGCCGAATATTCACAAAATATGGCTACTTTCAAGTGTAACTGTGATTGCTCTTATGGTTCTCTATTTCCAATCTGAAATTGATCGTCTAGAAGATTTCCAACACAAACTGGGTACGTAAAACCTCGAAAAAAAGTTCTACCATTTATTAATGAATTTATTTACGTACAGAATAAAATATTCCATTTTACACTAAACCATAAATAAATAAATAAAAAAAATAAGAGGAAACTTACATGCGTCGTTCTAGCAAACTCTTACATTCGAATACCAGGCGCATAATATCACTTAAAAATATGCCATGAGTAATATGGAGTTTAATAATCGAGTTTAATACTATTATTTCAATCGAATATTTGCAGATTACAAATTGTCTCAATCCCAAACAAAATCTCGGCAGTTCTTTACAAATGTACCTGAAAATGATGACAACTTAATTGTTATATACAATAGAGTGCCAAAGACTGGCTCTACGAGTTTCGTGGGCGTGGCTTATGATTTGTGTAAGAGAAATAAATTTAAAGTGCTTCATATCAACATCACCGCCAACATGCATGTGATGTCTCTCAGTAATCAGTATAAGTTTGCACAGAATGTAACTAAATGGAATGCTATCAAACCAGCACTTTATCACGGTCATATGGCGTTCCTTGACTTTAACAGGTCAGTGTTAAAATATTATTACCCAAAATCAACAAATGACTTGTGGATGGATCAACTGTAAATTGTGCACTCTAGTACCTACACTGACTTAATTTTACTATTATAATTACAGGCTTGGCACATCTACAAAACCCATATACATAAATCTTATTAGGAAACCTTTGGATAGATTGGTTTCTTATTATTACTTTCTTCGCCATGGTGACAACTTTAGACCTCATTTGATGCGTAAAAAACATGGTGATAAAATGGTATGTAGCATTATTTTGTGTATTTTAAACAATAAGTTATATATTTAAAAATTGCCTGTTGTAATACTTGTTTTCGTGTTTTCTGATCAGACATTTGATGAGTGTGTGGAACAGAGTCAGCCTGATTGTGATCCAAATAATATGTGGCTCCAAGTGCCTTTCTTCTGTGGCCATGCTGCTCAATGCTGGTATATATTTTTTGATTATTAAACCTAGGCATGATTGCTACTCACATAAAAAGTTATTATTGTTATTACATATACGTACGTAACATACGTAATAACAATAATAACTTTTTATTGTTGATGTTATTTGACGACCGCTTAGTCTAGTGGGTAGCAACCCTGCCTACAAAGCTGGAGGTCCCGGGTACGAATCCCAGGTCAAGTCAGTATTTATATGATTAATATTGATACTGGTACTGGGTCTTGGTTGTTATATGCATGTGGTGTCTTCTCTTGGTACCCAAAACACAAGCTAATGCTTAGTTTGGGGCCTAGACATTGTTGTTTATGTATATGTTATTATTATTATATAACTTAGCTATACAAATGCATAATTTATCTTGCAAATGCAACCTAAATCCTAGATTCATAGTTACAATAACATTCAGCATAATCTATGTAATTGTAGATCAGTTGATAAAATGTGATTGATTCTTCTTCCTCTTCTTTTATCTTTTGCAACAGGGTTCAGAGTGAGAAATCATCTTTGATAAATAAAATAAAAAAGATTAATTTTGCCACACTCAAAAAAAATATATAGAATAGATTGTTTCTTCAATATTACATAATGCCACGATGCAACTTTGATTGTATTAAAACCAAAGACACTGGATTTTGGGCTTGATGCAAAAAGTGTGAAATAAAAATGCAGGGGATTTCAGATTGCTTGAAAATATATAAAAGATTACCTTCATTGTTAAATGTGTATAATTTATTACTAAAGTACTTGCTTCTATCGTAAATGTTGATATGTAATACCAGTTAAAAAAGAATCATCTGTTTGATTATTATTGAATATTTATCATGGTGATTATCGTGATAATCATTATGATAATTATTATCAATACTATCAAGAGACATATTTATCTTTATAATTTTGCGCCCTGTTTGGCAGCTATCTTGGATCAGGTATTTTTTTGCCAATGCCAAGTTTAATTATTTTATGGGGAAATAATAAAAAAATCAATTTTGTTACAATACAGTTAAAGTGAATACACACAACATAGAAAAGTAAATGCAGTTAAATAAAACATAGAGTTTTGTCAAAACTACAACACTGACTGCAGACACTATTTTGAAAATACTGCCGATGCCATTGATCTGAACTAAATGTGTGCAATGTGATCTGCCGAGGAAAGATTTGATTTTTTCTATGTTTCTGACGATATAACTCAAAAACGAATTGACTGATTTAAAAAATTCTTTGACCTATGGAAAATTGCATTATCAGTGAGCAACTTGGGCTATATATTTAAAAGAAATGAGATATCCCTACAAAATTACAATTGTGTAACCCAAAGAATAAAAAATTTGGCTATAAAAGGCGTTATTTGACATGTGGTGCAAAAACTATTGATGATACATAAAATAATGTACTACATGTTTATAGTACTCATCATTACCCACAAAAAAAATTTGCAAGACTATATGGCTATTACAGTTAAGTCAATAACTGTTTGTTGTTTAAATTAGTCAATCAGAACACAAGTCGAATTGTAAGATGATGACATTCGTATCGTGATATTAATCCTTATCCAATGAAATAGTTTCATAATATAGGTTGATTAAGTACATATAAATCCCTCTGTAAATTAATCGAATCATAATCCAATCAAAGCTTTTGTTTAGAAGTTACTACGGATATAAAAGTTGGAATTGTTGTTATCTTCTAATGGTCCAGAAAACGTACTAATTTAAAATACTAATTTATCTTTCTATATGTCTACATGTGCAAAGTCGGGGTGTGTCACCATGAATTAATATTTTTAAAGAAGATTTCCTCCTTGATTAAGTTTGAATGTCATATCACAATGAAAAATATTTAGAATCGCTGTCTAAAACTAATCTGAATATTTTTCATTGTGATGATGTCATTTTCTTCAGTGGTAAGTACATTTTCCTATACCCTATATCCTCGTTCCCATAGCCATACCACTTGTTGACATCTTTCACTACTGTTCCATTTCATAGCTTGAAGCTTTACTCATCATTCATTTTGCATCATAATTAATAGTGTATCTCATGAAGCCTTAAACAGGATCAACAGTAGCCTATGTTAGTCGCCATCCCTCATCTCCATGCAGAAATAATTTTGTCACGTTATTCCATTATGATATGAACAAAGGACAAGCTTTTGCACAAAAAACACTGCATTGTATATATATTCATATCTGAATTGTAAATTTGCAGGAAACCTGGCAACCGCTGGGCACTGGAACAAGCAAAATCGAACCTTGTCAGACATTATTTAGTAGTAGGAGTCACCGAAGAGATGATGGACTTCATAAATGTCTTAGAGGCTGCTCTGCCTCGTTTATTCAAAGGAGCGACAGAACATTATCTTAATAGCAATAAATCACATTTAAGACAAACCAGCTCCAAAATACCCCCATCTCAAACAACTATAGGCAGGATACAGCAGTCTACCGTGTGGAAAATGGAGAATGAATTATATGAGTTTGCATTGGAACAATTTAAGTTTGTCAAGAAAAAACTTTTTCTCAGAGAGAGTAGTTCGGTTTCACAAATTTTCTTTTATGAGAAAATACGGCCTAAGTGATATGTTAGTGCGGAATAGGACTTCTTCAATCAATTATATCGATCAGAGATATGCTAATGTTATTCAATCGAATTTTTGCATATCATCGCGTTTTATCTACAAAGTGGAAGATTACTATGATATGTATAGAGTAAGCTTAAAAAAACATTCCATTTTTGTTATAATATTGTTTAAAAAAACATATTGCTTAATAGTCAAATAAATGAAGTGCTTGGTTTTTTTTTAGATAAACGCTTAAAACGTAAATTGGTTATTTGTGGATATTTGTTGAGTCTTAAATCAACTTTGGTTCCTTACTTATATTTTTAAAAATGTTTGTTTAAAATACATGAGATAGTAAGTATTTCTAAATGTGACAGCTATTCAATCATCGAATGTAAACTTTATTTTACACATGACTTTATTTTTTTTTAATATTTTTATTTGTGCATGCTCACAGTTCTTACTTTTATTTAGCAAATGTTATATATACAAATTGATACACACCATTACATATTAACAAATATTGCCTTTATGGTTTATATTTGGACAATAATTAATAATTGAAATGATTGTCTAAGTTATGTTTCAATCATACTTCTGTGTTTAAGTTTAAACGATACCGCTGATTTCCATACAAAGTTTATTAGACCAGAAGATAGAAGGTACAGTGTAAGAAACGGATCTTTACGCTCTGAGTTTCTAGCCTGTGACCTGTGGTTTCGCAGGTACAACCCCGCGGGCAGCGAGGGTAGTAGGGAGAGGTGGACGCCGCGCGCGAGCATACCATCGCTAACTGACCTCTCCTTCATCTCCGCGGTCCTATTTTATGCTACTGTAACGTTTTCTGTAAATACATTTACAGTGGCAAAGATCCGTGCATTATACTGTACACGTTTCTATATTTATTTTACTATTTTAATAAGTAAAGTGAATCATGGAATAGGTATATTTGACTATTATTATTATTTATTATGTATAATTGAAAATATATTAAATAAATAAATAAAATAAATAAATAACAATATATTAAAATAGACTTTATACAAGTAGAGATAAAAATATGGAACTTATAAGCTATTAAAATTTTATCTCTGCCTCTTTCTTGCAAAACGAAATTTAACATTATTTTAAATGGCTTGACGTTACAGCTAAATACGCCGATCGGTATTGCCCTCTCTAACTAACAGGACATTTTAAACATTCATGACTTTGTTATTAATAATTTTTTTTTTACATTTTTTCATTGTTATTATATATTTAGCAAATTCTTTCATATAAAATAATTTAAAAAAAAATAGTCAACTGCCCTATTGTCGTTGATTTTATAATATTATATTCTTTTTAAAATGAAACGCTTCTCTAATTTTTATTTTTAAAGTTCATAATTTTTTATCAAAAAACTTTAAAAAGCTTTTTAGAAAATCAATATTAAAACTATTTCATTTAAAAAAAAAAAAACATATTTTCTGAATTTAATGACAATCCTACAATACATTCTGATGGTAAGAATAATATTACAATGTGTAGTTTTTCACTTCTGGTCAAATAGATTTTGTATGGAAGTCAGTGGTGAAGCAAAGTCTATTACTGATGTAATAGATTTTACCTTCAATACTATATTAACTAGGAGAGCAATTTAAATAGTTGATAGTATTTGAGTATTGTTTAGTTTGTGATATTTATAAATCCATCCAACGATTCGTTGAACTTTATTAGTTTTTATATGTTTTGTAGTAATTTATTGTTAACTCATATGTTAAGTAGTATATATTAACAATAATTGTGCTGTATAATGTCTCAACCAGTAAAAAAAAATTTGTTGTAGACGTGGTACATAAATATAAAATGGGCTTGGACCTGAGTGCCCTTACAATTTCAAATTGCCCAACTAAATCGCAGAGTACACTACTAGTTAAGTAAGGTAATGATAGCCCGCACATTTTTTCCAACTAAATCTATTTAATTGGACACCGATCGTATCAGAACAGAGATTCCCTTCCGATTAGACAAAATTTAAAAGTTGGCCGATTAAGTCGTGAAAGGACACATTTTAGTTGTTTGATTGTTGGCCAACTTGAAATTGTAACTCTGCGGGGTCTCTAAATTTTAAAGTTTCGCTGATAATTATTAAAATTGAAAAGAATAAAATTCTATAGCAACCTCTTAGAATATCAATTTTTTATGTTTCATAAAGTTGCCTGATATTTAAGAAAATTCATCTAACGTTGAAATTGTCCCTGTGACATCATCTGGACAGTTGAGCTGATTCATTCCGTTGCTTTTTTCAGTAAAAAGAAGTAAAAAGTAAATATAAAATATTTGTATTAATCACTATATCAAATGACACTGTAATCCTCCATTAATCAATCAAAATTTATGATCATATTTAGTGTTAGATAAAGCAAACAATAAATATCTGTCTAGAATTCTAGATCATGTCACAAACACATTATTTAAATCAAAATCTTTCAAATAAATATTACTGAAAAAATTACAGACTTTTTTTGGAAAGAAAGATTAGTCCATATTTTCGGAAAAAATATAAAATGGAAACATTAAAAATTTTGGTCCAAGCCCATTAATTAACTGTATTCATGAAGCCATAAAATATATTTAACGAAATTCAATCATCTTGCCACAAAAATCTGTATAGTTTTAAAAATCTAATTTTATGTATATATGTAGAACACATTGAAAATGGTCAATAATAGAATCAGGCATAAAAATGGGAATAGTAAGACTAGAATGAGTGCTATTCCACTGAACTATAAGAACGTCATAAGCCGTAAATGAGGGAGAAGATATGTGGTGAAGTGTGGGAGGGGTCAACACGTACAGCGACAGCTTGTCACTGGAAGTGGAAATAGAGCATCAGAATTATCGACACCGTTTTCGATAATTTTTCCTTGTCGAAATTTATATTGTACCGGACCTCTAAGAAGTACATGCGAAAGTCTATTTTACACATATAAATGCATATGTTATAATAAATCGCTTGTCCTGGCTTTCCTTGGACTACTTGTACCACTAAAGTAAAGCAAGTACACCCTGGTGCATCTAAATTTTCATATTTTTCATAATTTTATTTTTTTACATTATGGTTGTACGCCTTATAAAGTATTGTACATTTTCAAAACTGTACCTGGTATAGGTATCCATATTATTAAAGTAGAAATATGAAAAAAACTGGTTATTTCTAGACAATCCAGCGCTTAAAAAAGTATAGAAACACACGGCAAAAAAACCTCTTAAACAGGTTGATTGTCGACCACGCGTGGGCGCGGAAAACGAAGTGCAGAGTGCGGGCTGGGTCCGCATTGGCGCGTGATAACCTTCTGTGAAATCGTATCGTCTCAGTGCGTGGCCGGCCTCATTTTGCCATTATAAATTGCAAATTCAAAAATTTTTGGGCCTTCCGGCACGTATCTTTTCTATCTCTTTGAACTCGGCAGTCAACAATTTGTATTTTGATGCACGTAAATCCTACAATTTATAATATGTGATTGACAAGTGGGAGATAGAGGAGGCTTTAAAACACGGATACAAAAAAACGAGATGATCAAATTATACACGTAGCCGTTTAGCCGTTTTGGACTATCGCGTCCGTATCGTTCCTAGCGACACCTACAATGGTATTATAGTGAACATCCCCATTGAAATATAAATAAATTTTGACCTTTTTATAACCTATACTGTTTTATATTAGGTATTAGAATTGGTTTATTACTGCTATGTATTAAAAATATGCCACTCAGTGTTTAAATATCAGTAAATACTTTAAAATTGTTAGTTACTGGTACTTTGGACCATCCATATATTTTGTAGTTCAAGCATATTGACCGACCGATTAGCCGAGTGGTTAGAGATCCTAACTGCAGAAACAAAGGTCACGGGTTCTATTCCCGCCCAGGACAAACATTTATGTGCATGAACATGTCTGGTTGTTTTATGTCTGGGTGTAAAAATAATCTAAATACATATATTATAAAAAAATTTTAAGTATGTGTATCAGTTGTCTAGTACCCATGACACAAGTGTAATACTTACTATGGGACTAGATGGCGCTGTGTTGGATGTCCTAGATATTATTGTTATATTAGTAACATATATTATTTAATTTTTCTAACATTGAATGTAAACATTTTGTAGCCTATATTCATAGATGTCTGGCCTAAAAAATCTGAATTTGCCACTGTCAATTGGTTTATTGCATTTAATAGATTAAGCGATCCAGTTCTTCCACTGTAGTATTAAGATGTTTAATTAAAAATATGTCAGTACTGATTTGAATATTAAATTTATTAAATCCATGGATTTTCATTATTAAAGATTGGGAAGTTAATAGAAAGACATTTGTTGAATATGTAGAATTAGTTTGTATTAGTTTATTGTTGAATTGACATTTACTGAATACGTATAAATGTTATAATTATAACGATTTAGTTACTTATTAAATATAAGAACATAAGAAAAAAAGTATTGACTGTGACCTCGGTATGGTAAACTAAAAAAAAAGGCTAAATACGAGTTGTCGCTATTCACCGTCATATGGTACGTAAATGCTTCTATCAATTTAAAAATTATAAAAAGAAAATATGTGATATACTACAAATTAACGATTTTCGGATTTTACCTTTTGAACTGTCAGACCTTCCATATCAGCATATTATGCAGGCATAGGCCTCTCCTCGGGATGAGGGTGCTTGGAGCTTAACCTACCACACTGCTCCAGTGCGGGTTGGTGGGTTTGTGCGACTGCTTCTTGTCAAATTTCGTAATTCTACGTTAACGGTTGCCTGTTAACCGATAGGTTCCCAATGTTTTCATTTACTTTTAAATGTCAAAAAAAATAAATTTTACTACTCCAAGAGACCGTAGACGAGATTTGATATTAATTGCAACTGGATATTGAGAAAAATAGTCGAAGCGAAATATATAGGTCTTTTTTTTCCTTTTAAGATAAGGATCTATAGAAATACCTTTTGGTATGGTAGTGACAAATCTATGCCGAAAGAAATTATAACAAGCTCTGTATTGTAAATAATTTAAGTAACTTAATGAAGAATAGAAACATCATGTAAGTAGATACTTTATAATTTTTTCCAACATGCAACATAAAATCATTCTAATATTGAATCTCTCAAAGCGCTTTAGTTATTTGTACGAATGTATATTTATTAAACTATTTCATTTCATCCTCTGTTTTTTTTTATTATTTGCCTATAAGAAGATATGAATGATTACACGTTACGCCGTATGGAGCTAGCATGACAATTAGTTCGGGGGTATGAAACAAGTGTGAAATACAATAAGCGAACCCCTTATAGGCCACAGTGCGATGATATTCATAATATGCTTTAAATTTCTAAGATCATTTTGTGTGGTGGCTCTATCTATTACTAAATAGCTGTACTAAGCAGACGACGCCCAAAAAAAATTGAATATTCTCTTATCGTGCCATTACACAAAGTTTTAAGGTAACCGTTTATTATCATACGTTGGCAACAAGAACTTCCTATGAAAAATTACCAGATAGCGCTATATTTAATACTTAAGTATAAAATATTTTTTTGTTAATAATTGCGTTTTTCTAGAAATACAATTTTTTAATTGGGTAAACCTAAAGAGCAAAACATTATCTAAATACAAAACATCCAAATCGTTAGAGCCGTTTCCGAGATGATAGTATGTAATTAAGTACCTAGGCAGGTTCTGAGACTTGTTGACAGTTCTGAGCCATCAGGGGTGCTGCTGTAGATACATTTTTGTTAATTTTTCTGTTTTTCTATGTTTTTTTTTATATTAAAAAAAAAACTAGGAAATTTAAGAATATCAAAAGGTTTTCCTAAATAAGAATAAAATAAAATGAGTTTTAACTTATTATTGACCTCAAAAACAATAAAATTTAATATTTTAACTAATCGTCGCAACTAAAATTCCTCATGCAGGGTACCTTACACGGGAAAATAAATTTCCTTATTTTTATTTCACTTTTTTTAAAATGACCACGTTTTTAACCTTTTTGTACTTACTTGGCTTTTAAGCTTTTTCGTTGCGGGTTTTTCCAATTGCTTGGAATGATTTGGACGAAGTAAACTATATTTCAAAAAATGGAATAGGTATAAGGGTATGTTATTATATTGACGTAAAAAATAACACGTTATTCACATAAATAGATTTACAATATCAATTGCAAGTCAAAAGACCATGACTAAAAAAAAAAAGTACCTACATCCCGTTTGCGACCTAATAAACCACTTTAAGGAGCGGAGAAGAAGACAGGATTTACAATATTCACATTGGGGAAGAAAAAACTCATTAAAATGAGACCAGCTCGAATCAGGTTCACCGGTATGGTGAACGCATAGATGACGAAAATCGACATTTTCAATTTCACCCTTTCAGCCTTCTACGTAAGCCGAATCGCTTTAGATAGTTTTTTTATTCGTTCAAAACAAAATGATCGAATTCACGAAAAATGGCTAACAGTAGTAGCCCGACTTCTTACCCACACCGATTTTTTAAAATGTTTTACAGAAATATAAAAAGATTCATATTTATATAGATACCTATACCTAAATGTTATTAAGTTCACACAAACAATTCAACATCATTTTAATAATTAATATGTTTTACCACTTAGATATTTTTCTCTACAATTTGCGCAGTCGCGTTTAGTTGCTTGCGGCGCGGGAACGAGTTAGCTAAGTGTGTAAAATAATGTAAAGCCACGTATCGACACGCGAGCACGACGACGCACGATTTGAGCCTGAGCCGCACATTCCAAGCCGCTCGTTCTGAGCATTGCACTTTTGACATGTCAGCAGCTCAGGAGTGAGCACGCGAACCACAATTCAACCCAAACTGTTCACTCGTGCAGTCATGTCTCAGAACCACTCAGAACATACGAATTGCAACTGCGGCGTACGTAGTGGTCCATTCGATTATTAAAAAGTAACAACGCAAGCCACGTTTATGGGTAAGGAAAATATATGAAAATATACTGGAATACGGCAATCGACTCCTGGAGATTATGATATACGAAAAAGTATATGATACTATTCAAAATTTTGTTCGTAGTATGTCCTTCGGTTCCCATAATTCTGTAAATTTTTTATACTGTTCAACCATATCATATAAATTCTGGTTTGCCAGCACTCAGACAGAGCGCGCGTGTCCGTTCACACTAACGCAGAAAACATTATAAGCAAAAATAAAACTTTGACAGCAAAAAATAAAAACCGACTTCAAAAACATAAACTAAAAAGTTAAAAATAAAATTTTCACTTTAAAGAAAGGAGCATTAACAGGCGGCTTATAGTTAATGAAGTCGGTGCCAACTCAGACACTTTAAATGGGTACTTACCAGGTAATAACAATTACAACAATCTTTATAACTATAACAAATATAGAACACAATTTAAAGTGTCTGAGTGAGTAAGCACCGACTTCATTAACTATATGCCGCCTGTTAATGCTCCTTTCTTTAAAGTGAAAATTTTATTTTTAACTTTTTGGTTTATGTTTTTGAAGTCGGTTTTTATTTATTTTTTTAAATTAATTTATTTTTCATTTTTTAGTTGAACGCATCTATAACTTATTTGTATTTAGTATAAATGGGGCTACTAAACGCGCTACTCTAATGAGACAGCACCGCGATTACGCAACGTAAATTCAGTGTCAAATTGACACATCAGCATGCCTAGTAGGCAGTGGTATTCCTATGTAAAACTTCAATCTTAATTATTATTTTTGTGCGAACTGAACATTTTGGCATATTGAACCGTATGAAGGAAGCCCAACAAAAGGTAACTGCTGTAAATTGTTGAGGAATTCCCTCGACTGTTTATGGTCAGACTGATCAGACCTGTAATGGCACTTATAACCCATATGAGTGCAAAGTTCTCTTCAATAGAAATGAATTAAGTCCAAACACCAGGTAACTGCTGTAAATCGTTAAGGAGTTCCCTCGATTGTGTATGGTCTCCATCATCAGATCTGTAATGGTACTTATAACCCAAATGGGTGCAAAGTTCTCATTAGTAGAAATGAATTAAGTCCAAACACCAGGTAATTGCTGTAAATCGTTGAGGAGTTCCCTCGATTGTGTATGGTCTCCATCATGAGACCTGTAATGGCACTTATAATCCATATGGGTGCAAAAATCTCATCAATAGAAATGAATCAAGTCCAAACACCAGGTAATTGCTGTAAGTCGTTGAGGAGTTCCCTCGATTGTGTATGGTCTCCATCATCAGATCTGTAATGGCACTTATAACCCATATGAGTGCAAAGTTCTCTTCAATAGAAATGAATTAAGTCCAAACACCAGGTAACTGCTGTAAATCGTTAAGGAGTTCCCTCGATTGTGTATGGTCTCCATCATCAGATCTGTAATGGTACTTATAACCCAAATGGGTGCAAAGTTCTCATTAGTAGAAATGAATTAAGTCCAAACACCAGGTAATTGCTGTAAATCGTTGAGGAGTTCCCTCGATTGTGTATGGTCTCCATCATGAGACCTGTAATGGCACTTATAATCCATATGGGTGCAAAAATCTCATCAATAGAAATGAATCAAGTCCAAACACCAGGTAATTGCTGTAAGTCGTTGAGGAGTTCCCTCGATTGTGTATGGTCTCCATCATCAGATCTGTAATGGCACTTATAACCCATATGAGTGCAAAGTTCTCTTCAATAGAAATGAATTAAGTCCAAACACCAGGTAACTGCTGTAAATCGTTAAGGAGTTCCCTCGATTGTGTATGGTCTCCATCATCAGATCTGTAATGGTACTTATAACCCAAATGGGTGCAAAGTTCTCATTAGTAGAAATGAATTAAGTCCAAACACCAGGTAATTGCTGTAAATCGTTGAGGAGTTCCCTCGATTGTGTATGGTCTCCATCATCAGATCTGTAATGGCACTTATAACCCATATGAGTGCAAAGTTCTCTTCAATAGAAATGAATTAAGTCCAAACACCAGGTAACTGCTGTAAATCGTTAAGGAGTTCCCTCGATTGTGTATGGTCTCCATCATCAGATCTGTAATGGTACTTATAACCCAAATGGGTGCAAAGTTCTCATTAGTAGAAATGAATTAAGTCCAAACACCAGGTAATTGCTGTAAATCGTTGAGGAGTTCCCTCGATTGTGTATGGTCTCCATCATGAGACCTGTAATGGCACTTATAATCCATATGGGTGCAAAAATCTCATCAATAGAAATGAATCAAGTCCAAACACCAGGTAATTGCTATAAATCGTTAAGGCGTTCCTTCGACTGTGTATGGTCTCCATCATCAGACCTGTAATAGTACTTATAACCCATATGGGTGCAAAGTTCTCATTAATAGCAATGAATTAAGTCCAAACACGAGGTAATTGCTGTAAATCGTTGAGGAGTTTCCTCCATTGTGTATGGTCTCCATCATCAGACCTGTAATGGCACTTATAATCCATATGGGTGCAAAGATCTCATCAATAGAAATGAATCAAGTCCAAACACCAGGTAATTGCTGTAAGTCGTTGAGGAGTTCCCTCGACTGTCTTTCAGCTCCATCATCAGATCAACTCCCGACCTTCAATAAATAGTACTAGTAGTAGTATTTTATCAAAATACTTAAAATACGATACTTTAAAATACGATTTTCGAAGGTTGCTCTCGATTTCTCTGGGATGCCATCATCAGATCCTGGTTTCCTTATCATGGTACCATTTCGAAGATATCTCCCTTTCACAAAAAAAAATCATCCAATTCGGTTCATAAACAACGAAGTTATCCCTGAACACACATAAAAAAAAATAAAAAAAAAAAAACATATATACGGTCGAATTGAGTAACCTCCTTCTTTTTTGAAGTCGCTTAAAAAAAGGCAACTGGCTTGTCTTGTTATGGGTCAACCATACGCAGCGCCCTCTGTTCGACAGGTATCGACTTGCGAGCTGAGCCGCTCAACGCTCAAATGGTGCGTCGTGCTCGCATGTCGATACGTTGCTTTAGAACTGACACATCAATCCCCTTGTTTACACAAATACTTAATACGGAAAAAAGAGGTGTAATTAGCACGATCGATAGGGCACAAATCGCAAAGTTAGAATTTCATTGACAAAATATTAATTAATATGATTGTGAACTAGGGGTAGGGGCGGCAAAATTTGAATAGCATACTGGCAGCAAATGTGTAAATCGACTACTGATGAGTAATTTCACAAGAAAAAAAGAGTGTTTATTATTATTTTCTAAAACTAAATAAACAGTATACGAACATCTACTTTTGCATGCCCTAAATACTAAAAAATACAGTTAAAAAGTAGTTAACCACTAATTACAAAAACAAACAGTTCAATTTACGTGTCAATCGTGAATTTTGAAAACCGCGTGAATTTACTTCTGCTAAACTGTATCTGACTAACCGCCCCGTTTACTTTATTAGTCACGAGTCGAGCTCTAGCTGGAACGTACAATCAATAATTTAAATCGCCTGCTGTTTCCCACAACCCATCAAAATTCAATAAATACCACGGCCGGCGTGGCGGCGGCATGTAATCATACTTAACGCGTAAGAGTTAATCGTCTCGCTACGATTAATAAGTAGCCCGTTCCCGGCGATAAAAACATAGAAGGCCTAAATTGAAATCAAAGATATACCTAGTTGTTTTTTGGCTGAAGTTATTTTGTAAGTAATTATAATAATAATACCTGAGACATCCCACACAGCACCATCTAGTCCCCAACTAAGCAAAACTTGTACTATGGGTACCAGACAACTGATATACATACTTAAATATTCTTTTTTTTTTAAAATAGGTAACAGTAGGCAACAGGAAACAGAACATTAAATTCTCAGAAACCTTGCCGTTTGCTAGTAAATACACGAACCACACTAAAGAGCTGTTCGAGGTATATATAACTTAAAATCTAGACATATAGTCCGGTCGTGGGACATTAAATTTCATAAAGAAGTTATCACAATTCTAAAATTGTTCGTTTTTGCTGAGTGGATAGATAAAGTGCATGGTGAGCTACTGTCAAAAAGTTAGAAGGTTTAGGGCTGTGCTAAGGGAATGGCTTAGGTTTTTCTTAATATTTCGTGCAACAAGGTGTATATAGAATTAAAGTTTGAAATTTTAATCCTACTACTAATATAAACGCGAAAGTTTGTATGTATAGATGTATGTGTGGATGTTTGTTGCTCTTACACGCAAAAACTACCAAATGGATTTTAATGAAACTTTACAATAATATAGCTTATACACCATAATAACACATAGGCTATAATTTATAAAGATATTAGCTTTCTGCCAGTGGCTTTGCTCGCGTGGACTAAACAGTTGTACACTGATTTCGAAAATTCTTTCACCTATAGAAAGCTACTTTATCAGCGAGTAACATGGGCGAAAAGAAGAAGGGGTGGTGGAGGGAATGGCTAGGAGAACGTTTCTGTAGTCCACCCGTACGGAGCCGGGTACGACCGCTAATTGGTTCATAATTAAAACTATCTTAACCTCATGTTGTAAATTTTTTTAAATAAAAACATATGTGATACTTCGAATATATAAAAATTAATAAGACAAAATCTTTCAACAAAATTTTAAAACTTCTGAAATAATATATTGAGACTTTCGGTAGTTACTCAAATCTGTTGGATTAAGTTTAGAAAGTCAAGTGGTATGCTTCTACTACAATGTCATTTTTCTTTCGTAAGATAGACAATAATGACTATGAAATTGATAATTTCGCCGGGCGCAGGCTGGTGTGAAAAAATACCATGCTGATAGAAGAATTAGTGTAGGTATATCAAGCCAGAAAACTAGACACTCAAGAGACCATACTAAAGGTTGCTGAAACTCATAAGAATAATTCTAGCGAACGAGTCAGTTGATATATTATTTGCCTTATGTACAGTACAGTCACGCGAAGAAGTGCCTTGAAATTATAAGATAAAAGATTAAGTATCTACTTTTTTACGTCGTGTTGTAAATTTTTTAGAAACATAACACACGTGTCACTACGAAAATCTAAAAATTACTCTTTTGTCATTCAACAAAATTTCTAAAATTACATTTTAAGACTTTCGGTGGTTACTCAAATCTGTTAGGTAAAGTTTCGAAAGTCAAGTAGTGTGCTTATATTATAATTTCATTTTTTTCCCATAACATATGAAATAATATACAAATAATAAAATAAATAATAACGAATAAAAGTTGATAAGTCGCTCTTATATGGCCTTATCAAAGCACTTGATTATCACACGAAAAATTAAAAACATATAGATTGTGGGTTTTGTTTAAATTACGGATAAATTTGATTAGTGTGGCTGCGAGCGAGACAGAGTATGTAGGGACTTATCGTGTCATTGTGCCTACATTACGGCACACGCGTGGCGCCGTAATTCTTATTTTTTATGATTCGGTACGATTCGTGGTCTGACAAAAATCTATTTGAAGTTCTAGTATAGAGGCAATGGTATTTCTAAATAAAACAACATATACGCACTTTAATAAATCATCATCATCATCAGCCCATTTTACCCCACTGCAGGGGCTTAGGCCTCCCCCACGGTGAGGAGGGGGTTAGGAGCTTAAATCCACCACGCTACACCACTGCGGGTTGGAGATTGTAACGACCGCCATCTATTGACAGCGTCCGGGACGGACTGCTTAACGTGCTCTCCAGGGCACGGAGTCAGTGATAGTTAATGTACTTAAGTCAAGAAAACTCATTGGTACACGTCCGGATTCGAACCATGGCCCTATGGCCTTATAAATTTGAGACAGGTTCGTTGCGCTCTGGGCTATCACGACACTTAAATCAATATCAGTCTATATATTTTTATGAATTACTTAATGTTTAATTTATTCTGTTTATTCGTGCAACCCAGCACGTACAAAAAAATGATATAAACATGCTGTAGCACCTATCATTGATAACCAACCGTAGATACATAAAACAATTATTTTTCATGTTAAAGAGCTATGAGGTATTCTGTAGTTATGGCTTCTTATGACACAGTATACTTAAAACTAAAATAGATAAAATACACTAGTGAGCAAATCATAATCATAAGCAAATATAAAAATACCACTGTAAAAAAGCAACTAGGCCTTTGTGTTTATTACTGTATAAGAATGTTCATTATTTTTGAAAACACTCATATAGAAAACATACACCCTTTTTAATTTTATAATACAAAGGAATAATAATAATAACCAAACCATAGTCAATGCTGTCAAATTTATTTACTCTATGGTCAATTAAGACTTTGAACCGCAACTTTTCGCTTGTAGGAAAAATACAGTCATCTGCAAAAGTGCTAAAAGTACTTATTAAGATAAAATTATTTATTTTGCATCCCGTTTGTACAATCAGGCATTGCTTTGCAAGGTGCACCTTACAAATGAGTAACACCAATATATCGCTACAAATAATTAATTATGGATATTACACAATAATATTTTATTTATGTTAAAAGTTAGCTACATTGGGCATAATATTAAACTTAGAAATACGAATAATATAATAATAAGACTAGCCCGAGCGCTATTCAACTGAACCATTACAACGTCGTAAATCGCAAACGCGGGGGAAGGAAGTACGGGAAGGTTCAACACGAACAGTGACAGTAAGTCACAGAAAGGGGAAATATAGCGTTAGCGTTATTGACATCGTTTTAGATCATTTTTACTTATTTTATATTAGTATTATACCGAAACTCTAACAAGCGCTGTTGCCGAACGCGGCACATCAACTAAACTCAAATTAAGTGTAGTACCGGTAAGACAGCGTAAGCGTAGTGCGTGCTCTAGTGTCTACCTTATGTTATTCCTACTTCTATGATATTAAAATATACAATGGACACCAGTGAGCAATTATAATTTATAACTAACCACTGAAATGTTTTACCTACACACTGGGGCACAATAATTTATTAAGTCAAATGTACCAAATAATGCGAGTTTAAAACTTCTTAAAAATACACTACACAATATTGTCACAGAGGATCACCTAGATAATATTATATGAAAAATCATTATTTTCCTACTTTAAAAAAATAGGTATTTACAAAAATACACTGTTTTATTTATGGGCATGATACCTGCAACAAATATTTATTACTATGAAGTAATATTCAATAATATTAGCCAAAACAAAACTATAATAAACTTTAAAATAATCAGTAATTTTTGTTACGACTGAAAAATTAGGTATAGATATCAGCAAAATGCGGAGTGTTCATTATTAAAGTTATGACCGATGTAATTATATTACCGACCGATTAACTTTACAACGCAAATAATTTATTATAGGTTTCGTTTGTACAAACATCAGATTGTAGTTGTTAAAATCCACCAACCCGCAGTGGAGCAACGTAGTAGATTAAGTTCTTAGCACCCTCATCCTGAGGGGAAGGTTAAAGAGATCCCTACATCGGGGTTTGATATGCTGATATGGATGGATATTGAAATCAGTATGGGGATTAAATTTTACGAAATCTTTTGACGTTTACTAAGCGTTTTGTTTGATGGTGAACGTGATGACACGTTTTTCTCAACTGTACATCCAGCTTCATCACTTGTAGCATAATCGTGATTCAGATTACTTAACTGAATTTCTGTTTCTACATCATAATCACCTTCGCTTTCTAATGTCACTTTGATACTGCCACACGTTTTGTCAAAGCAGTGTACACACAGCGATGAACATTTTAGTCCTGCTTTAACACAAGTACAAGTACCTTTGCAAGTGTACTTGCATTTACAAGAAATCATTTTAAGTACATCATCAGGTGCCGGTTTTTCAAGAGTTTTAATCGGAACCAAATTCGACTCTTGCAATTCCCATCCCCAGTCAATTGGATTTAAATCATTATTCAACCATTTTTGGACCTGATAATACACGCGAAGGGAATGTTGCCTCGCAGCAGAAGCCGTTGGTGGGAGAGATGCAAGGTCAACAGAACTTTTAGTTATTAATTGTGTAAACTTTTCATCTTTTCTCGTTTGACTTGCGGCTAACAGAGTCTGGAGTCCTTTCTTTTTCACAGTAACAATGTCAGAAGTCAGATGAAGGTCACAAATTGCACATTTATCACTCATCGTAACGAACTTTGAGACTTAAAACACAAACAACGACGACGCCAAGGAAAATTGCATTGCATAAATGCAACTAGAAAAATTGCATAAATGCAACTAGATCGCTTCGTTAATTTGTAGATAAGTATTAGGCATAGAGCAAATAAATTTGACAGCGGCGTTTGGTTTTAATAAAGTCACAAATGTCACTTCACAGTATCGAAACTGTCAAACGCAATTTTCAACTGTAGACCCCGCGCGACTGAAACTTTAACTGAAACTCACCATCTTGCAAAGCGGGTACACTAGCTAACTAGAGTATGAGTGGTTAGCGTTAAGAGGAGAAGGGGGCTTTTAGTCAATTCGTACTTATATGGTATTAGACTTGTAAGTTATTTAGCTCACCTCACCCAACCATTTAAGGGCAAATGATTATTGGTAATATATGTTTACTTAATTAAACTAAGAGTAGGACACAACCAGCATGCCGAAATGAATACCCGCTAGAGCGCTGCGGTTAGTAAGCTGATTTGTTGAAAAAGCAGCTGCCAGCTATCTAAGTAGTGTTTGAAGACTTCAAGATTACAAGAATAACTTTTTCATATTTTTAAAAAACTTTTGTTGAACAAGCATATATTAAGCGCCGGCGCGACACTTGGAGGAGCGCGCAATGTCCACACACTAACCCGCATCCCGCATCATTCGTGTGTTCGTGAAATTTAAACAAATTCCACAAACTGTATGTTTCAAATTTTTCGTGTGATAATCAAGTGCTTTGTAAGTGCCACATAACAGGGAATCAACTATTATTCATTATTGTGAATCTTACGAAAGAAAAATGGAATTGTAGTAGAAGCATACTACTTGACTTTCTAATCTTAACCAGATTTGTGTAACAACCGAACGTTTTAAAATGTAATTTTAGAAATTTTGTTGAATGACAAAAGAGTAATTTTTAGATTTTTGTAGTGACACGTGTGTTATCTTTCTAAAAAATTTACAACACGACGTAAAAAAGTAGGTACTTAATCTTTTATCTTATAATTTCAAGGCACTCCTGCGCGTAACTGTACTGTACATAAGGCAAATAATATATCAACTGACTCGTTCGCTAGAATTATTTTATGAGTATCAGCAGCCTTTAGTATGGTCTCTTGAGTGTCTAGTTTTCTGTCTTGATATACACCAATTCTTCTATTAGCATGGTATTTTTTCACACCAGCCTGCGCCCGGCGAACTTATCAATTTTATATTCATTATTGTGTATCTTACGAAAGAAAAATGAAATTGTAGTAGAAGCATGCCGCTTGACTTTCTGAACTTAATCCAACAGATTTGAGTAACTAGGTACCGAAATTCTCAAAATATAACATCAGATGTTATAAAAATTTTTTGAAAATTTTTAAATTTTCGTAGTATCCCTTATGTTATCTTTCTAAAAATTTTACAATGTGAGGTTAAGATAGTTTTAATTATGAACCCATAAAAATTTCAAATTTAAATCTTATATACAGGGTGTTACACGAAATATTAAGAAATACCTAGCCATGCCCTTAGCACAGCCCTAAAACTTCTAACTTTTTGACAATAGCTCACAATACACTTTATCTATCCACTCACCAAAAACGAACAACTTTAGAATTGTCAAAACTTTTTTATGAAATATAATGTCCCACGACCAGACTTATTTTCTGAAATTTCCGTAGTATTCCTTATGTTATCTTTCTAAAAATTTTACAATATGAGGATAAGATAGTTCTAAATAAGAACCAATAAAAATTTCAAATTTTTATTCTATATACAGCGTGTTACACGAAATATTAAGAAATACCTAGTTACACCCTTAGCACAGCCCTAAAACTTCTAACTTTTTGACATTAGCTCACAATGCACTTTATCTATCCATTCATAAAAAACGAACAGCCTTAGAAGTATCAAAACTGTTTTATGACATTTAATGTTCCACAACCAGACCGTTATTTTTTTCAAATTTTTGTAGTATCCCTTATGTTATCTTTCTAAGAATTTTACAACGTGAGGTTAAGATAGTTTTGTTTATGAACCCATAAAAATTTCAAAATTAAATCTTATATACAGGGTGTTACACGAAATATTAAGAAATACCTAGCCATGCCCTTAGCACAGCCCTAAAACTTCTAACTTTTTGACAATAGCTCACAATACACTTTATCTATCCACTCACCAAAAACGAACAACTTTAGAATTGTCAAAACTTTTTTATGAAATATAATGTCCCACGACCAGACTTATTTTCTGAAATTTCCGTAGTATTCCTTATGTTATCTTTCTAAAAATTTTACAATATGAGGATAAGATAGTTCTAAATAAGAACCAATAAAAATTTCAAATTTTTATTCTATATACAGCGTGTTACACGAAATATTAAGAAATACCTAGTTACACCCTTAGCACAGCCCTAAAACTTCTAACTTTTTGACATTAGCTCACAATGCACTTTATCTATCCATTCATAAAAAACGAACAGCCTTAGAAGTATCAAAACTGTTTTATGACATTTAATGTTCCACAACCAGACCGTTATTTTTTTCAAATTTTTGTAGTATCCCTTATGTTATCTTTCTAAGAATTTTACAACGTGAGGTTAAGATAGTTTTGTTTATGAACCCATAAAAATTTCAAAATTAAATCTTATATACAGGGTGTTACACGAAATATTAAGAAATACCTAGCCATGCCCTTAGCACAGCCCTAAAACTTCTAACTTTTTGACAATAGCTCACAATACACTTTATCTATCCACTCACCAAAAACGAACAACTTTAGAATTGTCAAAACTTTTTTATGAAATATAATGTCCCACGACCAGACTTATTTTCTGAAATTTCCGTAGTATTCCTTATGTTATCTTTCTAAAAATTTTACAATATGAGGATAAGATAGTTCTAAATAAGAACCAATTAAAATTTCAAATTTTTATTCTATATACAGCGTGTTACACGAAATATTAAGAAATACCTAGTTACACCCTTAGCACAGCCCTAAAACTTCTAACTTTTTGACATTAGCTCACAATGCACTTTATCTATCCATTCATAAAAAACGAACAGCCTTAGAAGTATTAAAACTGTTTTATGACATTTAATGTTCCACAACCAGACCGTAATTTTTTTCAAATTTTCGTAGTATCCCTTATGTTATCTTTCTAAAAATTTTAAAATATGAGGATAAGATAGTTCTAAATAAGAACCAATCAAAATTTCAAATTTTTATTCTATATACAGCGTGTTACACGAAATATTAAGAAATACCTAGCCATGCCCTTAGCACAGCCCTAAAACTTCTAACTTTTTGACAATAGCTCACAATGCACTTTATCTATCCACTCACCAAAAACGAAGATCCTTGGAATTATGGTAAGTAATTTTTTTCTGGCTACGCGACTAATAGTCTAAGGGCACACTTTAATTAAAAAGACCAAGATGCTTACTGTCCCTTGTCAGTAGATTTATGAAAATATAATTTAGAATGGAGCTACATAAAAACTTAAATGCTTTCTTTAAATTGGGCGTAGGCCACAACTTAAATTTTACATGTGGGCATATTATGTTATCAATTCCCAGGTTCAGATTTTCAAAGGTTAATAATTCTTACATGGAAAATTGTATATGTTTTGTAATAAAAATCCAAACGGAATGTTTTTTTCAAATGTTCATACATTCAAAATTACCTTTCTCAATTCTACGTCATTTTAATTCTTATTTAGATAGAGTTTGCATTGCAGTTAATTTTGTGCTAAATGATATGATGAACCCTAATTAAAGCCAACTTTAGTCTATTAAACGTACTACGTATACATAACTACAAGTTTCTGATGGCAAGGTGTGTCTTTGTCTTGTTCAGTTTCGTACGTTACGTTCACTAGAAAGACTTTTGCACCCGTAGCGGCTCTGCTTCGTTTTTTCTATGATTACGTTGGTTTTTATTGCAAACACTTTATAGGGGTAGTAAGTTTTACTGTGCAACTATATCACCGTTTACCGTCTAATCACTCATATTCCAGCTAGCATGGTGCAAGATGACGAACTTTAGTCCGAGTTTCAGTGCGCAAGGTCCCTACGCGCTTTTCTACACCCCCGAAAAATCCCCGCGTGCCAGTCTTCAACCCCGCAAAATTACGTAATATCACTTCGATACTGAAAAGTAACATATATGACTCTCTTAAAACCAAACGCTGATGTCAAATTAAGTTACTCTATGTTATACACCCACGACTACATTCACGCAACTTATTTCTAGGGGTTCATATAGATGGATAAGTACTTAGCTTTCATTTAACTAGTATGTTTTAAGGAAAACATTGCACGACAACTAGGGCCAGCGTCGTTATTCATTATTAAATCTTTAAAAATTGTGTCGGATTCAAGAGTAAAATTGAAGAAAATGATTTAATAAACTATCCTGCATATCAGGCTTATGGATACGCTGGAATGAAGGAGGATTTAGCAATGCACCTCTACGTCCATGAAAGCCACCACGTCAGCCCAAATACTGGACGAAAGCACGAAGCGGATCAAAAAGTTATTTCTCCGAAGCATTGGAATATATCTTCAAGCTTTTGAACTGCAGCAGCAATAAAGCATCAATATTAATGTCGAATATATAACTTATCTTCGGATTGTCAACGGGATTGTCATAATGATGCCTCGTTGAAAAGCGTCGGCAATTCGACATTATACTCCATTATACTCAGAGATTCGTACAAGAAACAAGTGGGTTTGAACTGGTTTGAACATAGACAAGACGGAAATCATGTCACATGTTCAGGTAGCATCCGCTCAGTGATTGTATGGACTCGAATATAAAAGTTGTTGACGAATAGGTACGTGTACTTCGGATAAAGGTAAGTCCAACTTTGATATAGAGGCCAACGAAAAATTCAACTTGGCAGGGCGACATTCGGGAAGCTACGCAGGGTCTTCAAACCTCAGTCCTCAACTATCAAAATCGAATAAATACTTTTTGCGTGTTTTTCAATGATGACGCACAAGTGACACCATGTCAGCCCATAATATTATTCTCCATTGCAGGGGCTTAGGCCTCCCCTCTGGATGAGGATGCTTGGAGCTTAATCCACCACGCTGCTCCAGAGCGAGTTGGTGGATTTTAACGATTGTAACCTGATGATGGCAACAGGAACCGACGGCTTAACGTGCTCTCCGAGGCACGGAATCAGTGATAGTTATTTAGGTACTTAAATCAGAGAAAACTCATTGGTACATGCTCTGGGATTTGCACCTAGACCTTTTAAACAATAAGCGGGATCGCCATTACATACGGCTATCACGACATCTACTACAAAGTGACACGTGGTTCCCTAATCTTGGCTTCGTTGACAGGCTTCATGTCACTCATCGTGCTATGGAAAAAGCTACACGCGGCGTCTCTCTTCAAGATAAACCTTGTTACCAAATTCGCAGAACAACTGAAGTAATGTGACGATCGATGTAGCCTGTCCGTATGCTAGCGTAGGCCACATCGTTTGCAGCATCGATGGCTTCTGGGGAAGAAAGGTTCACGAGTGAAGATCATGAACCCGACTCCGCAGCTAGGAACGCCCCCAACCCATTGGATGGACTGACGACCAGGCAAAAGTCGAGGGCCACCATTGGCTACAGGTGGCCCAAGAGCCCTCTTCGTGGAGAATGGAGAAGCCTACGTACAGCAGTGTACGTCTAGGAACTAGAACGGTTATGATGAAAACAATTTAGAAATAAAAGTCAAATACTATGAAATAAAACAAATATTAACACCATTGCTATGGGAAAAAAGGAGCGGTGTTCCGTCATAACTCACCAATCTAGGTTACACCCGAGTTGCTGTTCCAGTTGGCGACAAATTGATCATCAATCATTCCGTTCAAATATCGAGGACATCCTTCAAACTTATGCATACCTACGTGCATTTAGTGGGTAAATTAAATAACCGTTCATTGAGGGTAGTTCATTAAGTATTGAGGATTGGTCGTCCCTGTTGCGTTGACGCGTCGAACCTGAAGACAGGGGAGTGGAGTGAAAGGGCAGAGGGAGGGAAGAGGGCGGTACTAGCCAGTCGAGGTCTAGGGCGCAGCGCCGGCGGCCGCAGTCCGCACGCCGCAGCTGCCATGTCCGCCACGGAGACCACCGGTCTGATCTCAAACATATCGCATACCTCATCTACAACGGACATGAGATAGGCCACGCCGGTCGACGCTTTCTAATTTTCTTTTGGCGATTATTTTTATTTTACGATATCCGAGAATCAAAGGTCACGCGATTCAATCGATTGATTGTGACGCCATCGGCCGTGTGGTGTCAACAACGCCTGACGGACTCTACACACTTTCAAGTTACAAAAAAAAACAGTGCCAATTTTTCAAGTCGCCGAGAAGTTTAATTAGTTTAGAGTTTATATAACTTTGAATGTCGGCGGGCGCACGTTGTTCGCGGCGTGCTGTTTCCGGTCGGAAGTGCTCTACTCATCCCTGATCTTCATGGAATATGGGCATCTGCTTAGACACAGGTGATTTATAACTGTGTTGTGTGTGTGATTTACGGGTTTCAAATTCCTCTTCTAGCTGGCCACTAAATGAAAATAAATTCTATACTCTGTCTATACGGTAAAAGTTTGAATTTGAACTTTTTCAATGAATAACCACTGTGTTCTTAACTCAAAATCAATTAAAAGATTGTATTTATTGTTTTTCAATGGACTTGGGCAAAAATTTTTAACAAATTGTTGTTATATATTTTTTTTTTCGATAATATAAACCGATATCCACCTTTCTCTGAAAAAAAAACAGTCTGTAATTTATTAATAATTAATAATTTTCTCTATTATTTGTTCCTAAAAATTGATGAATATATTACTCTATACTTATAATATCGTAAAGCTGAAGAGTTTGTTTGTTTGTTTGAACGCGCAAATCTCAGGAACTACTGGTTCGAATTGAAAAATTCTTTTTGTGTTGGATAGTCCATTTATTGAGGACGGCTATAGGCTACATGCTATGACCAATAAGAGCTGAGCATCAATGAAAAATGTTGCAAAAACAGGAAAAATTATTCCTTTTGAAAGCTGCCGTTGCGCGCGCTGCGTAAACGGTTGATGTTAAGCAAAAATCATGTACGAGAACTGATTTTTACTATTTACATTAATTTCAACTAAATAAAACACATCTTTATTTATTGATTCACGAGGATTACAATTTCATTTGACCTTACTTTTTTAATTAGTTTTAGCTTTGGTTTTTACGGTGGACAGTAGAGCAATAAGATCAACCACCCAGATGACGTCACAGGGACAATTTAAAATCAGATGAATTTTCATAAATATCTGGCAAATTCGTCAATGCAAAATTTTATGTTTTGAGAGGTTATCCTAGAATCTTATTCCTTTTAGTTTTACGAATAGTTACCATTATTGCCATTATTGTTTGACGATAATGCACCATATCCTGCACTGCCAGGCACAAGAAACCGTTTCAGAGCTACATGAGTTAGTGACATTTGAGAATCTTCAGAGCCTATGTCATTCTTCGTACTCTCCGGACTTGGTCCTTCCCACGTTCTTACCGACTACAATTTTTTCCACAATTCCTACAATTCTCCATGGATAATTTTTTATTCCTGAGAAGCAATAAAAACAGTTTTTACAAACTTTGAGCCGCTCCTCAGAGTTCTATAGCAAATGCGTCATGATCTATCTTATTATATATACCTATAGCAGAAATACGTAGAGAATATGGCAGATTATTTTGGTTAAATAAATACTTTTTAGGGTATCGTATCCAAACGGTGCCAACGGAATCCTACTATTAAAGTTAAGCGATCCGTCCATCAGTCTATCACAGGGCTGTTTCATTTGAACCCTAATAGCTAGTTGTGCACTTGACATTTTCATAGAATGTGTATTAATTACTATGACCGCTATAACAGCAAACAATAAAATAAAGTTAAAAATTTAAGGGGGTCCCCATACGAGAAGCATGTTTTTTATATTGTTCGGTGGTACGGAGCCCTTCGTGTGTGAGTGCGACTCACTCATGGACGGTTTTCCTTAGTGATTAAATTTTTTACGTGTACATAGATCCAATTGCAACTTAATATCTCAATCACTAATATATAAATATTTGAAAATTATTTTCAATTAAATATTGATTTGAATTTTGAATAAAAAATTCAAAATGAGTTATGATGGTTTTAGTTGCTCTCACCACATTTACAAGCCAGAAATGTATGCATGTTTGTTAGTTAATACCTTTGCTATAGGTCTTTATTTTTGACACGATTTGATCATTTAAAATCTAATTCTATGCAAAAGTCGATATATTTTGTTTTCTCAGATAACACCTTTATCCGCTCACCCCTTCAATTCTTTAAAAACGCTTTCCACATTGCAATAATAAAAATTAACAATATTATACTAAAGTATTAGAAATAATAATTATTATTATGAGCGTTGCAGAATATTATTGAATACTTTTTGTTAATTTAAATCTACAGCAACATTCAACTGTCTCTAAATTAAAATGGCAGTGGCAGCGTAGTGACAACGGACGTAATTTAATACATGGGTATATGAGAATGTGACTAAGTGTTTGCGACGCGTCAAAAACATCTACAGCCTTGATGATAACTTTTGATAATAATCATTAATAAGAATAAAAACAAAAAAAAAATATCTATTTAATTTTATTTATTTATTTAAAAAAATGAAATAAATAAAAATATTAGTGAATATAAAATTAGCAGTCTACATTCAACTCAACCTAAAATGGAAAAAGCAGTGGCAGCGGAAATGAAAGCAAGCATTATATATAGGTTTAAAAAACGCAAGTAAAACTGGGCAATCGCAGGTTTGGCAAAAATAAAGGAACCAAACGTTGAATATATACCTACGTAACATGAACGACTTGATGTAAGGTTTCAAGGTTTATTAATTACTCAATAGATACGTTTACACGTCAACACATTCAACGAAATTCTATACCATTACTGAACCGTGTTAAGGATATTATTATTGAAAAAGAAATTAAACACACAGCCTTGAAAAACGTGACACACTATCGCAGATAAAGCATGAAAGTACTGAGTTATTATATAAGTTTTGAGACTTGCAAAAAGTAAATAATATATTTTTATAATTTATATTTATTTATAGTATTTAACATTATTCACTATGCGAATTTCCATCCACCTTAACCAGTTCTGAAAACATTTATTACAGTCCTCTAACAGGTCAGAAATAGCTGATTCGTAGACACCCACGGCGTCTTCTACCCTTAATATCCTTGAGAACTATAAATAAAAAAATCACAGGTAGCTAAGTCGGGGCTGTAACAGGGATGAGGTATAGGGTTTCAATATTACATTCTTGAAAATCGGTTGTATACTGGGGGAAGTGTGTCGTGGTGGAATCATGCTGCAGCATGATTTTTTAAGCCCTGTTTTTGGTAGTTTCTCCTCAGCAGCTTTGAAAACTTCTGGCAAATGCGTGTTGCGTACCATTGCGTAATATTCTAGCACCGATGTCGCAATGTCCATTCCATAAAAAAAAACATGATCACCATTCATTTGCCAATGTTCCTAGGTCATCGCAATTGTGTTGGCAATTGGTCATTTGAAAACACCCATACCAACGAATGCTTCTTGCTTTCCGGACCATACTGATATAATATTCATGTCATCGCTAGTAATTATTTCGGAAAAACGCCTTGATGTTTAATTTTCGAAATGTCGTTTCATTTATCGGCACCGATCCACACGGGCTTCTTTTTTCGATTGGGAAAGCACACTACACTAGTATCTAACGACCACAAAGCTTCCTCACGCCAAGATATTCATGTAAGATAGTATAAACATTAACCGCACTAATGTCTGAGATTCTATGTCCTTATATGTGATTCGTGGGTCATTTCGCACCAGTATTTCAGTTGCTCACACGTGTTCTGCGGTGACTGCCATAGGCAGGCATCCACAGCAGATTCGTCTAAGGCCGATTTTAACGAAAGAAAGATATGAATTTAATCAGAACCACGGATACATAATACACAAAGAAACTACAAAAAATTTAACACAAAAAGATAGAGTTTTCGCAGCCATAACAGGAGCTGACTCAGCACCCGCTGCAGGTGTGTGTGACCACGCCCACAGCACTGATTTTTAGTCAGCCCCTACGCATACACCAAAGCACAAAAAAAAACAATTTAAAAAAACAACATAATAACACATACAATGAATACTTGTCAAAAAATGGGATAAACTACAAGAGTGTATTCTTACAAAAAGTTAAAAAAAATACATGAATAATATAAGAAATAAAGAAAGATAGAATTAAATAAGAATAAACAATTAAACCTTAACACTTCTGACATTTAAACCGACGAAGGGGGTGCCGCGGGCGAGATGATTTTCAGTGCTCCTTTTTTTTAAACACGACTTTGCTCATCTAGTTCATACTTCCCTTTTTAAATAAATACACGTCTTGATGTGCCTCTCCTCACCGAAATAACTTTATGTAATGACAAAATCAATTTAAAAAATTGCTTAAGATAGATTGAGTGCCAACCTGCCTGTAATTGCAAGGAATTGTTAAAGAGAAATTATTTTTGACCGCGCTGCTAAAGAATAAAGGAAATATTTTTTGAATATAGGTATAGTCCAATGTCTGTTTTTTTCACCTTCTGTAGCTTAGACGGCTTGATTTGAATGGATTTGATTTGTAAGGTTTTGATAAATTGATGTTAATCTCAAGAATGTCATGGGCTATATTAAATTTTGTAATTCAAAATGGCAATCTCAAGATGGCCTCCGAAAATTTTAATAATCACCGACCGTTATACGTATTTTGGAATGCGAGGTAAGATAGGTTTTTGCTCCGGAATGTAATGGACTGCATTTTATTCCGAAATTTACGATGGCGAACGGAAAATAAATGTCCGATTTCATTGAAAAGTATGCAAGGGTTCTTTGATTCGGGTCGCTGATTACGAATTATTAGAAAAAAATTGACATTCTAATTTCGTGTTATCTACTAAAGCAATACCTACGCTTGAGTTTGGCTTTTCGTCAAGAACATTTGATTATCGCAGGAAAGGGCAACTCTAAACGGTTTATCTTTAGTATCTGTTAAAAGGTTATTAACTAAACGAAACTAAAAATATTGCAACTAAAAAGCTAATTGTGGAAACCCGATCGCGTGTAAAAGGGACCGAAAAGGTGTCAACAAGACGTATTCATAAATCATAATATACAGGGAACAGCTACAATCGTTTCTATTTTTAATTTGTTAATTACATAATTAGGCAACCTCCGACTGCGTGTTATTATTTACAAATACGTCTTGTACCTATTATGTACCTACATCTTTTCAATTCTTTACTTTTGACTTAACATTTTTCTTAAATGTACCTACATATTTATATATCTGACTGTTTCTGTGGTTGTGTCTGTGACTATAGCTGTGGCTGTAGTAGTGGCTATGTATGTGCCTATATCTGCATCTTAGTCTATATCTATAATATACAAGTATGTCATTTATATGTATGTATATTCGAACCCGCAAAACCTTGAAACCATTTGCAAGTTTCTACTTGTAACTGAAAATTTTCAGCGACAACTTATATTTTGTCAGCGATAATAAACTAGTTGTTAGTGATAGGTTTTGTGCAACGTTTGTATAAAGTACGCATCTTTTATGTATTGATTATTATTGGTTTCCAACATGATTTACTCAACTATAGATATAAAAGCGATCTAAGCAATTTGCCACTACCGACCCGTCGAGTAAATCTTGGTAGGGCATATAGTTATCTTAATTATTTCACTTGTGCGGACTACCTGGAAAATTCATTCCATTGAAAAATGTAGTTTAGTAAATTGAAAATTATTTCTTAAACTTCCATTGAGAACATTTCTGTAGGTACTTCTCTTAAATAGTTTTTTTTAAACAAGTAAGAAATTAAATCCATGAACAAATACACAAAGTAAAATAATAGGTGACGCGTCAATCACTTTGCATCACTTAACAATAAAACGACCCGTTTAAAACATTTCAGTATGATTTAGCCCAAGCTGTTTTTTTTAATGTATCGTATCACGCTTAATGTCATGCTACAAAAAACGGCAGACTTGAAAAACCTTTCTATCATTAAAGGTGTCCATCTATCTGTCCGTTTAGGGGAATTTAAGGCTATCAAGACGCATATTGGCGCGGAACTGGAAGAAGTGTCAACTATTGTAATGCATTTGCAATGTGGATTTATGTCTAATAAATATTGTTAATAACATTAAAAATTATACCCGATGAATAGTAAATAGCAAAAATTGATATTTTGAGAGGTTTTTCCAGAACCCTATTACTTTTAATTTTATAGACCATTAGCGCAACTTCAAAATATTGGTCCTTAACCATACATACAGTTTTATATTATAATTTGAAAATGGTAAAATGCTTGAGGTATTTAAAGATAAAAACCAAGAAGATTTTTTTACTGTTGCTAAGAAAATTTTTTCTTTCGGCAAGACCACATTTTCTTGCGCATAGATAATATTATGTTGAGTGAAGTTAATTAAATTGTGAATTCGCACGTGTGTTTTCCCATAGTGTACTTAAAATTCAGGAAACGGAAAAATAATGTAATAAAATAATATTGTACAATACCAGAAACATTATATGTAATTTCCGATGCCTCTAACATCGTTACTAGTATTTTTGAATACAATATTGAAAATTGGTCATTTATGTAAAAGTACAATGAAAAACTATAAGGAGGGGTACGGAGATGCATGTTCACCACACATTGTAGGTACTGAAGAATGTAATTAAGAAGAAAATATATCTACCTAAAACCAAGCAATGTATCCGTCTTTGGCTCCTCACCTAAACGATCGTGACAGTGTCTGCAAGGTATACAAGTTTATATTGACGGAGATCAATTCTGTGATAAAATAGACAAGGCTGTAAAAAAATTGGATTTCCTACTTGTTGGGTTCTCAGTTATTAGTTTTAAACACAGAAGGAACAAAATTGACAACAGCAATCGTTCTACCGAACAACCTAAAAAAGTTTACTGTGTACCTACACGTTACTGGTTTGAACCTCAATTGTTCTTAGGTTTAAACCCATGGATATAATATTTGAACCATAAGCTAGCATAGCAAACAGGTAGCTAAGTCGGGGCTGTAACAGGGATGAGGTATAGGGTTTCAATATTACATTCTTGAAAATCGGTTGTATACTGGGGGAAGTGTGTCGTGGTGGAATCATGCTGCAGCATGATTTTTTAAGCCCTGTTTTTGGTAGTTTCTCCTCAGCAGCTTTGAAAACTTCTGGCAAATGCGTGTTGCGTACCATTGCGTAATATTCTAGCACCGATGTCGCAATGTCCATTCCATAAAAAAAAACATGATCACCATTCATTTGCCAATGTTCCTAGGTCATCGCAATTGTGTTGGCAATTGGTCATTTGAAAACACCCATACCAACGAATGCTTCTTGCTTTCCGGACCATACTGATATAATATTCATGTCATCGCTAGTAATTATTTCGGAAAAACGCCTTGATGTTTAATTTTCGAAATGTCGTTTCATTTATCGGCACCGATCCACACGGGCTTCTTTTTTCGATTGGGAAAGCACACTACACTAGTATCTAACGACCACAAAGCTTCCTCACGCCAAGATATTCATGTAAGATAGTATAAACATTAACCGCACTAATGTCTGAGATTCTATGTCCTTATATGTGATTCGTGGGTCATTTCGCACCAGTATTTCAGTTGCTCACACGTGTTCTGCGGTGACTGCCATAGGCAGGCATCCACAGCAGATTCGTCTAAGGCCGATTTTAACGAAAGAAAGATATGAATTTAATCAGAACCACGGATACATAATACACAAAGAAACTACAAAAAATTTAACACAAAAAGATAGAGTTTTCGCAGCCATAACAGGAGCTGACTCAGCACCCGCTGCAGGTGTGTGTGACCACGCCCACAGCACTGATTTTTAGTCAGCCCCTACGCATACACCAAAGCACAAAAAAAAACAATTTAAAAAAACAACATAATAACACATACAATGAATACTTGTCAAAAAATGGGATAAACTACAAGAGTGTATTCTTACAAAAAGTTAAAAAAAATACATGAATAATATAAGAAATAAAGAAAGATAGAATTAAATAAGAATAAACAATTAAACCTTAACACTTCTGACATTTAAACCGACGAAGGGGGTGCCGCGGGCGAGATGATTTTCAGTGCTCCTTTTTTTTAAACACGACTTTGCTCATCTAGTTCATACTTCCCTTTTTAAATAAATACACGTCTTGATGTGCCTCTCCTCACCGAAATAACTTTATGTAATGACAAAATCAATTTAAAAAATTGCTTAAGATAGATTGAGTGCCAACCTGCCTGTAATTGCAAGGAATTGTTAAAGAGAAATTATTTTTGACCGCGCTGCTAAAGAATAAAGGAAATATTTTTTGAATATAGGTATAGTCCAATGTCTGTTTTTTTCACCTTCTGTAGCTTAGACGGCTTGATTTGAATGGATTTGATTTGTAAGGTTTTGATAAATTGATGTTAATCTCAAGAATGTCATGGGCTATATTAAATTTTGTAATTCAAAATGGCAATCTCAAGATGGCCTCCGAAAATTTTAATAATCACCGACCGTTATACGTATTTTGGAATGCGAGGTAAGATAGGTTTTTGCTCCGGAATGTAATGGACTGCATTTTATTCCGAAATTTACGATGGCGAACGGAAAATAAATGTCCGATTTCATTGAAAAGTATGCAAGGGTTCTTTGATTCGGGTCGCTGATTACGAATTATTAGAAAAAAATTGACATTCTAATTTCGTGTTATCTACTAAAGCAATACCTACGCTTGAGTTTGGCTTTTCGTCAAGAACATTTGATTATCGCAGGAAAGGGCAACTCTAAACGGTTTATCTTTAGTATCTGTTAAAAGGTTATTAACTAAACGAAACTAAAAATATTGCAACTAAAAAGCTAATTGTGGAAACCCGATCGCGTGTAAAAGGGACCGAAAAGGTGTCAACAAGACGTATTCATAAATCATAATATACAGGGAACAGCTACAATCGTTTCTATTTTTAATTTGTTAATTACATAATTAGGCAACCTCCGACTGCGTGTTATTATTTACAAATACGTCTTGTACCTATTATGTACCTACATCTTTTCAATTCTTTACTTTTGACTTAACATTTTTCTTAAATGTACCTACATATTTATATATCTGACTGTTTCTGTGGTTGTGTCTGTGACTATAGCTGTGGCTGTAGTAGTGGCTATGTATGTGCCTATATCTGCATCTTAGTCTATATCTATAATATACAAGTATGTCATTTATATGTATGTATATTCGAACCCGCAAAACCTTGAAACCATTTGCAAGTTTCTACTTGTAACTGAAAATTTTCAGCGACAACTTATATTTTGTCAGCGATAATAAACTAGTTGTTAGTGATAGGTTTTGTGCAACGTTTGTATAAAGTACGCATCTTTTATGTATTGATTATTATTGGTTTCCAACATGATTTACTCAACTATAGATATAAAAGCGATCTAAGCAATTTGCCACTACCGACCCGTCGAGTAAATCTTGGTAGGGCATATAGTTATCTTAATTATTTCACTTGTGCGGACTACCTGGAAAATTCATTCCATTGAAAAATGTAGTTTAGTAAATTGAAAATTATTTCTTAAACTTCCATTGAGAACATTTCTGTAGGTACTTCTCTTAAATAGTTTTTTTTAAACAAGTAAGAAATTAAATCCATGAACAAATACACAAAGTAAAATAATAGGTGACGCGTCAATCACTTTGCATCACTTAACAATAAAACGACCCGTTTAAAACATTTCAGTATGATTTAGCCCAAGCTGTTTTTTTTAATGTATCGTATCACGCTTAATGTCATGCTACAAAAAACGGCAGACTTGAAAAACCTTTCTATCATTAAAGGTGTCCATCTATCTGTCCGTTTAGGGGAATTTAAGGCTATCAAGACGCATATTGGCGCGGAACTGGAAGAAGTGTCAACTATTGTAATGCATTTGCAATGTGGATTTATGTCTAATAAATATTGTTAATAACATTAAAAATTATACCCGATGAATAGTAAATAGCAAAAATTGATATTTTGAGAGGTTTTTCCAGAACCCTATTACTTTTAATTTTATAGACCATTAGCGCAACTTCAAAATATTGGTCCTTAACCATACATACAGTTTTATATTATAATTTGAAAATGGTAAAATGCTTGAGGTATTTAAAGATAAAAACCAAGAAGATTTTTTTACTGTTGCTAAGAAAATTTTTTCTTTCGGCAAGACCACATTTTCTTGCGCATAGATAATATTATGTTGAGTGAAGTTAATTAAATTGTGAATTCGCACGTGTGTTTTCCCATAGTGTACTTAAAATTCAGGAAACGGAAAAATAATGTAATAAAATAATATTGTACAATACCAGAAACATTATATGTAATTTCCGATGCCTCTAACATCGTTACTAGTATTTTTGAATACAATATTGAAAATTGGTCATTTATGTAAAAGTACAATGAAAAACTATAAGGAGGGGTACGGAGATGCATGTTCACCACACATTGTAGGTACTGAAGAATGTAATTAAGAAGAAAATATATCTACCTAAAACCAAGCAATGTATCCGTCTTTGGCTCCTCACCTAAACGATCGTGACAGTGTCTGCAAGGTATACAAGTTTATATTGACGGAGATCAATTCTGTGATAAAATAGACAAGGCTGTAAAAAAATTGGATTTCCTACTTGTTGGGTTCTCAGTTATTAGTTTTAAACACAGAAGGAACAAAATTGACAACAGCAATCGTTCTACCGAACAACCTAAAAAAGTTTACTGTGTACCTACACGTTACTGGTTTGAACCTCAATTGTTCTTAGGTTTAAACCCATGGATATAATATTTGAACCATAAGCTGCTGTCAGTTTACTTTCAGGCTACGCCGGTCCTGGGGTACAGCGAGTGGAGCATGCGCTAGTGGCGAAGAGCGCTAAAATGTCAAATTCGAAAAACAATTACAAACAAACTTTTTTTATGATAAGGAGATCTAAGTAATTTTCAATAATTTTAGACAACAAAACTAATATCAGCCATGTATCAGCCACAATGAACAGTTGTCATATTTGGCCTGGTTTTTTTCTTCTCGAGACCTTTATCGTTTGAGACGACAATCATAACAATTTTATTCACGTTTTAATAAAAGCCTTGTGTTGTTGCTAATAAAAATACAATCTAATCTAATAAATAAAAATAAATATTATAAAGAACATTTAAGTACTTATGTACCTATATCAGTTGTCGCGTACCCATAATACAAGCATAATACTGGCTTACTTCGGGGCTAAATGACACTGTGCGGGATGTCCCAGGTATTATTATTTCTTCTCTTACGTCCTGTATCCGCTACGTTACTAGTGAAGAGCCCTTAGTTATTGTAGCGCTGGCTAGTTGAAAGCCAGGCGCTCGATTTAAAATACAACTTTAAAACACAACTAGCCAGCGCTACAGTATTCTAAATAAAATATTAATAAAAAATTTTTTCGTCATCCAGAACAAAACAACGATGAGGTGGCGACGAATGTCGGCGAGACGCGCGGAGGTAGCGCATGGGCAGCGCCAGTTGGTAGAGCCACGCCCCCTGCGCAAGCGTTCCCTATGCAGAACTCCAGCCACGTCAAGTTCGAACCACCCAATGTGCCTGTCATATTCGTGCTCGGTTAGTAAATTCTTACGTTTAACCATAAGAACAAGAATGCTGCCTCGTTCCCGCGCACATACTCATGGTGCGGTACAGCGGTTTCGGTCAAACTACCTATAATACATATCTCAAAGTCGTCGGCTGTTGTCAGCGTCTTAAACAAATAAAGCGTTTATGTCCAAGTAGCATAGGTCAATAGAGTGGTTGATTTGTGGAACAGATAGATATACCTATTTTTAGTTCTACTTACAAGCAAGCTGTAGTAAAGAGTAATAATACCTAATCGACCACTGTAACACCCATTTGAGCATGAATTCAACAGCCTTAGGTTCAAATAGCTGCTTAAAACCTTTAAAGAAGATGGGTAGGTACATTGGTTATTGTATAAATTAATTATTAGTTATATATGATATACCTGTATCAGCTTCTTGTAGGCGACTTCGTTCATGTGACAATGAAGGTTGTATAGTTTTATGAAAAAGTGGGTTACAGCGATGGGATAGTACAATACGGACAGATGAACTATCACTTTGGGTTGATTAGGTAATATGAATAGTACTACCCGATTACGTTGCTATTAAGATTGGACGTTTAGGATTTAAGCCAGATGACAGCGCTGGGAGTATTGACCTTGTAGAATTATAAAATTAAAACGACATTCTCTATATCTGAGAAGATTTTTTTAAATATATTGTGGATGATGATGGTACAGCGATAGAGAGTTGCCATTGTCTGATCGCAGAAATATACGAATACACATGATTGTTAGAAATCCTAAATGACAAAAATAGAAATAAATGTGATTAATTATATTTTAAAAATGTTGTACATTTTACAAAATTATATTTTAAAATACTAAAATTACTATCCAGTAGATTTTTGAAAACTATTACACTGTCTATAATTTTTATTCGAAGCCTTAAAACTACCACATAGTAAAAATCTACTGAAAATAGTCATACTGTGGCACACGATGCAGCTAACTCAACTGGCTCAACTACCAAACTTCCAATCCAAAAACTACTAATCCAATCTTAATAGCAACGTAACCGTGTAGTAATTCTTAACGCCCATTTCACCTTCTCAAAGTTGCGCTAGGCGATCACTTCCTATGACCCAAACCCACTGTTTTATTCACGCAGGTCCAAAAATAAACCTAGCCATTTATTTATATCCTCTTTAACTACCTACGTTTTTAATAAAGGACAACATGTAAATGATATTTAAAAACTATCTTCAAATATCTGGTTTGTAACACTAACATGGTTTAGGGACACCAGATTGGCACTTTGGTTTGCTTAAATATATACATAAGTACATCCTTAACTTCATAAGTACCTACACTAGAGTAAAAGGTCTCTTAATTTCTTTTTGCATCTATAGACACTCGTTACTGGTATAAAATGTGTGCGTATCACAGCATTATTTTAAGCAATATTTTAACGGCTTCACGAAAATAACTAGATGGCCTGTTTAACACGCAGTGAATCTCTTTTATTTGCAAATAGCTTGATTTTAGGTCGCGCTCGCGTCACAATTCGATAGCTCAGATAGCATAATAAACAGTATGGAGTGTGTCATCCATCTCATGCTTCGAACGATCAAAAACGTATGGAAAATACTAAAATATCAAACTCAATAATTTCACACACCAAACATCATTAGATATTGTTTTACACAAACATTTTGTAAAATTAGACATGAAATGTAATTAATTTTTTTTTTTTTTTCAGTTCGAATTTTGTATGATAATTTTGCATGTGTGTCAAACACAATTCTACTTCATAACGAATATTTCAAAACATCAACCGGTCTATATTTGGTCTGTGTGTAATTTTTTTTGCTCACATTTTTGTTGTCTCAACTCGATAACTCTATGAACATCCATGTTAGATAGGATCATTTTGACGACCGCTTAGCCTAGTGGGTAGCGACCCTGCCTACGAAGCTGAAGGTCCCGGGTTTGAATCCTAGGTCGGGTCAGTATTTATATGATGAATATTGATACTGGTACCGGGTCTTGGTTGTTATATGTATGTGTTGTCTTCGCTTGGTACCCAAAACACACGCTAATGCTTAGTTTGGGCCCTAGACGTTGTTGTCATGTGTGCATTATTATTATTATTTTTTCGAACATACCGTTTTTACATTTTTTATCAAAAATTGACAAAACCGGATATGACCACCATGATGACCACATATTAAAAATTTCATAGAGAGTATAAAGTAGAAATGAAAATGGATTGTGTGCCACCACCGAGCTTTGAATTAGTTCAATAGAGGACTAATGCTGGCCGTTTAGTTAAAAACCAAAGTTACATTTAAACCATAGGATAAAGAAGGGTGACGGACTGGTGAACGCGCGTATGGCCCACGCGTTTGATTACCTAGATGTGTTCCGTCTAGGTCTTTGTGTGTTCCTTGTCACACAATGTTGTCACAACTAGTTACATACTAGTGAATGAAAGGCAGATCCCCGATAAAACTTTTTATCACGCAGGCGGCCCGGGCAGCGGCAAGGTGACACATTGCGACAATCTGATGCAGGAGCGACGCGGCCTCGTTCACATCAACATGACTGATCTGCTGCAGCAATACGCCATTGGAAACGGTACATCACTTTCCATTAAATTAATATTTGATGTGTCTAATCTTTTCCTTTTCATCAGTCAGAGAATGACGACAGTATGTTAAATCGAAAAGTAATCTAGACATAAGACTGACAGTGGAAATTTTCATTGGCTGAAACCGATTCACTTGATATTTCGTATTTAAGATTGGATACGATATACTTATCTGCCACTTTTTTGAAAATCGGCAGGTATCAAAAGACAGTGACGCCCATAGAAAGTTTTACATTTTTATCTTTTGAAACGCGGTAACTTATTAAGCATATCGTTTAATATGATAAACATCTGTAATATTACCTATCTATTTTGAGAATAATATATAACATCGATGAAAACAATATTACGATTAACCATCGAAAACGGAAAAAAATTATGTTATGGCGTTATAAATAATGTTTTTCAATTTAAGTAGGGTGAATATAATATATATATAGGTATATATAAATAGGGCAGAATAAGGTGTTGAATCGGCACAAGGGTGCATATCAGTATGGCCACTTATACCTAGTGGCCGAAATTATATTTTGATTGAAACCAGAAACATTCAACGAAATTCCATCACGCAAATTTTGGAAACGTTCTCGGTCCGTTCCTTATAATAACCTATAGGTAAACCTAAATTAATTAAAACGATATATAAAACACTATTACACCATAAAGCAATAAAATCACAAAAAATAAATTAATTAAATAAAAACTGAAATTAAAAGTTTACAAAATATCTAAATCAGTGCCGAGCCCAAAAAAAAATTAAATTAGTGCCCAAAAGGGTTGGCAGGGGCATTACCTCGCTCTTTTAAAGTGTTTCTAAATGAACTTCGGTCTCGGATATCGTTGGTACCTACCTAGATATCCTAAAGAAGATTTGCGATATGAGAAAATAACGCGTCATGTACCTCTATTTTTTACACTAAATCCTAAAGTAACAAAATAATAAATCCAAAGCTTTTCTGACCGTATACGTTTATAAATGGTTTGGAAATGCAATAGATTTAAAAGCTACCGCTCCAAGTTTCCTTTCCTATGCTTTATACGTCACAACAAGTGTCTGTGGTTACGTCATTAGAACAACTTTATCTTTGAAATTAAAACGCATACCTAGGTATCTTCCAAATCTAAACAGGATAAATTCTCGCTTTTGCCTATTGATGCTATTGAGGTAGCTGATCAAAGAATATTCATCAATTGATATTGAGTTGATCAATCAAAACATCATCAACATGTTCTTTTTCTATATGTAATGAGCTGAAATTTAATACAACTCAATCGACAAGCAAACGTAACGTATGTAAAATGACGAATCAATAAAATCGTGAGACCCATTACAGGCAGACAATTATATTTTGAACGGACCTATGAGAATTTTGACAGCTGACGAATGAAGGACGGACGATGTCGTACGTACTGTATTGTTTATAATTCAGTTTCTTCAAATAATTATTCGATATTCTGGACTGTTTTAGAAGTAAACCATATCGATTGTAAGTTGTCTCTGAAAAACAGTAGGTATACCTACAGCTACAAATTATCGTGACGGAATGTAGCACTTGTTTACTCTATATCGCTTCATAGGTAGGTATGAATTATGATACAACTTATAAATTCACGGCCGCATTATACTAGCTAGAAATAAAGTAAGTTTTTTTAATTACGCGCTTTATGTCGTAAATTAGAAGAATTTCCTTGAAATACACTTTTTTAGATAGATAAATAAACTATCTTCACCTAAGCAGACCATGACGAATAAATTTTTACTAAGTATGAAGTCCCTGATAAAACCAATTCATAAAATAATACATGGGACATCCCGCACAGTGCCATCTAGTCCCAAAGTAAGCAAGTATTATGCTTGTGTTATGGGTTACTAGACAATTGACATACATACTTAAATATGTATTATTATTATTTTTATAATATACTATACATATATAGATATTTTACAAATAGACATTTTTATAAATAGACATGTTCACGCAAACAAATATTTGTCCCGGACGAGATTCGAACCCGCGACCCTAGGCTCCGCAGTTAGGGTCTCTAACCACACGGCCAATCGGGCAGTCGAAGTGAGACTCTAGGCAGAGAAATTGATTTGCTACCACAATTTTGGTGATAAACCGGGGTTACGTTAGTGATTCTTTGATACTCCCTCGAATTATTGAGTTTTAATTAAATTAAAATTAAATTGCTGTCCCGTGTTTACTCACACGTACAGATCGCGCGGCGAGAGTTTGGCTTTGACCGTTATTGCGCAGAAATTTGAAAATTGGGTATCAACGGGCAATTAGCGGGGTGCGGGGCGGGTGTGTAGGCGCACGCGGTGCTCTGATTGGCGCTCCAGTCGTTCACTGCCTCTCGCATGCCCCGCGCACTCCTGTTGTACAATCACATTCACAAGTGAATTGCTATTTTCGTTAATTGTTTATTGTTGTCGATTGTTATTATTTGTTGAGTTATAGTAGGCATGGGCTACTATTAAACAATATGTAGCTAGCAAAAATGTTAAATGGAATTTACAAGAATGTACCAAACTTATCAAAGAAAAAGTATCCTTAATGGGTGCCCAGGAATGGGAAAAAATATGTAAAAAGGTAAAAGATATAGAAGAAGAGTACGCCAAGAGTGACCATGTAGTTGATTTACTTACCGAGCAATTTATAATTCGCGTCGATGATAGTTCCGAAGACGATGATTCTGATGATGGTTATGAAGATGATGATGATTTTATTAAAAAATAATTATTTAGAATTTTCATCGCTGTCTCTATAAACTTTAAAAGGAAATAAACATTTTATATAAGTAAAATAACTATCAATAGTTTTAATAAATGAAGAAGTTTATCTATTTCGTATTATTTTCTAGCATTATTACCACAGTACATGAATTTTGACCCACTCAAATATCCAACCTGGTACATAAAAAAGGAAAAGTATTGTGTGCGTGACAGTACCCATGCGCAGTAATCCCCTCCACCCCGAAGGTCAAAGCCAAACTCTCGCCGCGCGATCTGTACTCGTATGCATTTACGTGTGCGTAGAAAAACAAAAGATATCATTTGTTTCTTTCACATACCTGTGAATGGATATGTGTCAGTAAATAGCTTGTGCCAGCTCTCTTTGAACTACTTATATTGTATTACTATAAACCAAAAAAGGAAAATCGTAATAACTACAAGCTTATTTTGTTGATAGATAACAATATTATGGTTCTAAAAAAGTAAGTTCTAAAACTTTTTTAACCAGCCTTAGGTCGAGATGGTTCTCTTTCTGTCATCACAATTTACATGGAGATATTTTTTATGTCCCACTCTTTTTATTAGCATAAATTTTCTACATTTCGATGCGTTATTGTGTTATACATGAACCACTCGAACCACAATTTTGATATGCTCGAAATTCAAAAAATCCGGCCAAGCGCGAGTAGGACTCTCACACGAAGGGTTCCGTACCACTGTACAATATTAAAAAAAAAAACACGTTTCATGTATGGGGACCCCCTTTATTTTATTTTGTTATATCTCAAAAGGATTAGGCCGCGTTTTCGATGAAAGCTCCCAGCCGCCTTGATTTTTTTCGACTTCTTCAACAATAATCGTCATATTTCGACAAATTTCCACAACACATTAATAAATTATACATGTAAACCTTCCTCTTGAATCACTCTGTCCATTAGTGTCAATAATATGTCAATCTGTTCGGTATATTTTGAGTTTATCGCGTTCAGAGAGACAGACAGACAGACAGACGCGGCGTGGGGATTTATTTTATAATATGTAGTGGTTAATTAAATATAAAGGTCTGCAAGCCATTGATATAGACGTTCCCTTGTTGGATATTTTACGTCGACTAATTTTTATATGGAAATCATTCTTCTGAAAAGAATGGAGGTATTTTGTCAACTGTAACGCCCTATAGGCCTAGGCAAATGTTACATCCATGTTACGCCACACTTTGACATACAGATCGCGCGGCGAGAGTTTGGCTTTGACCGTTATTGCGCAGAAATTTGAAAATTGGGTATCAACGGGCAATTAGCGGGGTGCGGGGCGGGTGTGTAGGCGCACGCGGTGCTCTGATTGGCGCTCCAGTCGTTCCCTGCCTCTCGCATGCCCCGCGCACTCCTGTTGTACAATCACATTCACAAGTGAATTGCTATTTTCGTTAATTGTTTATTGTTGTCGATTGTTATTATTTGTTGAGTTATAGTAGGCATGGGCTACTATTAAACAATATGTAGCTAGCAAAAATGTTAAATGGAATTTACAAGAATGTACCAAACTTATCAAAGAAAAAGTATCCTTAATGGGTGCCCAGGAATGGGAAAAAATATGTAAAAAGGTAAAAGATATAGAAGAAGAGTACGCCAAGAGTGACCATGTAGTTGATTTACTTACCGAGCAATTTATAATTCGCGTCGATGATAGTTCCGAAGACGATGATTCTGATGATGGTTATGAAGATGATGATGATTTTATTAAAAAATAATTATTTAGAATTTTCATCGCTGTCTCTATAAACTTTAAAAGGAAATAAACATTTTATATAAGTAAAATAACTATCAATAGTTTTAATAAATGAAGAAGTTTATCTATTTCGTATTATTTTCTAGCATTATTACCACAGTACATGAATTTTGACCCACTCAAATATCCAACCTGGTACATAAAAAAGGAAAAGTATTGTGTGCGTGACAGTACCCATGCGCAGTAATCCCCTCCACCCCGAAGGTCAAAGCCAAACTCTCGCCGCGCGATCTGTAGTAGTAATTTGGTTGTATAACAAAAGTATTTATTTATTTATTTATTTGAATTTGATTTGAAGTGTTAAATTATTTAAATTGCTGGTTGTCTTTGAATTCGAGCAAACTAAGATGTGCGAGTCTCACATGCTGAACGTAGCCCAAACTTATAGATCGGGTAGATCTTACCAAACTAAACAAAATGCTTCAAACGAGCAACTAATGCTTCAATGGCGCGAACTAACGTTTACCGAGAAATACATGTTTTAAGTTTCTTTTTTATCACTTATTTTGTATTTTAAATCTTTTGTTTAGTTCGGTAAGCTAGCTCTACATGCTCTATAAGTTAGAATTTCGTTCAACAGAACAGCTCGTACATCCATTATAATAAATACAAACACTGTCTTTCTAAGATTACGTTACCTACTACAGACATGCAAGACTTCGGCACGTTGTCAAGTAAGACTGTGACGGAAGTGCTAATGCTGGAAATGAAGATGGCGCCAACGGCCAAAACGTACCTGGTGTCAGGGTACCCGCGTTCCATGCGGGACGTTGCTGAATACTCGGACAAGGTTGGTGTACAATGACATTCCATAGTAGCAAATGTAAAATAAATCAGTTAATTTTTGAATTCTAACTAGTGATTCATCTACACACTCCCATTTCAAAAACTTTATATTATAGAGTCTAGCTTTCTGCACTCCCATTCCACATAAACTTTAATTATGCCAAATCTCACACGGTCTAAAGCTTTTCCTTCACGTATTTATATATCGGTAAAACACTATGCCGCACACTAAGTATGCACGGACAGCTCGGGCTGTTTATCATTACCAAAATACACGAACCACTCCAGCAGTCGTTTGAAAATCTTTCTAATGCCAGCCATAATTATTGAGCTAGCGTCAGATCATTAATCAGCTGCCTATTTTTGATTTAGGTGAATTTGAAGTGACTAAAAACAAAGTTAAAGGTATAACCGGTCAATGAGAATCGGCTTGGGAATCGTAGAAAAACCGATCAAGTGCGAGATAGACTTCTGCAGCAAAGGTTCCGTACCGTCACACAATGATATGTCTGTGGTATTTGTGTATATACAAAAAAAATAGGTTTGTTCAAAATCTTTATATTCTTTTAAATTACGAATTTCTCATGTAGATGACATAAAGTTCTGTCCCACAGAAAATGTTTAAAACATCAATTGGTGTATATTTGGTCTGTGTGTATTTTTTTGCATACATTTTCGTTGTCACAATGCGGTATTTCTACAACTTCTATGGTTTGTGATAGCTAAAAAATATTCTTTTTTTATGTGATAGAATTATAAATAAAACAAATTTCGAATTTTTCCCCTACATGTGCTGTATACTTACCTATTGCCAAATTTCATGATTCTAGGTCAGCGGGAAATACATACTCCATAGGTTATTATTTATTTTCGAATGTTAAAATCATGATAAAATATGGCACGAGTATCATATAAACTCCAACAACTTTTTTATTTATCTCGACTTTGATTTCGCTGTCAGCACACCACACTCGACTTTTCTCGTCGGCTTTCAACTATGCCTTACATATTCTAGGGTTCAAATGTTCTAGCTCTTTCCAGGAAAACCTGTCTTTAATTGGCTGCTTCCTCTTTTAGGCTGTATGTGTCAAAAAAAAAGCTAATGATAGAGATGTATCGAAAATGTGTACGAACAACATTATTAACAGGGAAAAGGCAATACTTTTAACTGACAATATTATCTGACAGACTTTGGTAGGAAATTCGACTTGTATTATATTAAAATTCCAAGCTTTAATAAGTACCTTGAAATTTAATTATGCTTTATATGCTTAAAACGAATTCACATAGGTTTTATATATTTTTTTTTCGTATATAAGACCAATTTATACCTTCCCTTTAAATTTAAAAAAAAATTAAAGTTATTTTTTCCCAAAAATTGATGATTAAATAATCTCTGTGACGTCAACTGGGCAGATGCTTACGATGCTTATAAAGTCATAATAATTTTAATTATTTATGAAGATTACAATTTAATTTGAGGTAGTAGTGACCTTGTCTCAATATTTTTTATGTAGTTTTAGATTTGGCTTTTTACTGTGGAAAGCAGCGCATTAAACTCAGCCGCCACGATAACGTCACAGGCACAATTTCAACGTCAGATCAATTTTCATAAATATCTGGGAAATTCGTAAATAGAAAACATTGAGATTTTGAGAGGTTATTCTAGAACCTTATTCCTTTTAATTTTAATGACCATCAGCGTAACTTTAAAAGTTTGGTACAAGCCCATTCGATAGAACCTAGGTCATAATTAAAATATCAATTGTAAATGTACTTTCACGTGTTCTTGGATATTAAACCATAATTACGAATGGTAAATAAAGGTAGAACGCTCAGTCAGCAAATATTCGATATATTATTTTGTATGTATGTCGCATGTCAACAATTTGTTGGTGGCCACATGCGTGTAGTCGTCCTAAAGAAATCGATGCAATTATTTTAATTCGGTTATCATCATGTTATTATATTGTTTGTGAATGACTTAACGTCTTGTGACATTCATTTAATATATCATTATGGTCCGGTAAATGGTTATAAAGTTAATTTCGAGACACGCAACACAATATTGGGTTCCGAAGATGATTCCCTATAGATTCACTATAAAGAAATTCGCTTCGTGATAATTTGTAGTATTCCGTAAATATTGCAAATAGAACCATTTCAATTTAAAAGCATTATACGGGCTACAAACGTTTACCATACCATCAGCCCATTAATGCCCTATTGCAGGGACTTAGGCATCACCTCGGGATGAGGAGGCTTGGAGCTTAATTCACCACGCTGCTCCAATGCAGGTGGTAGATTGTAACGACAGCCATCTATTGACGGCAAACGAGACCGATGGCTGAACGTGCTCTCCGAGTCACAGAGTCAGTGATAGTTATGTACATAAGCCCTGGAATTCGAACCACGGCCTTCTAAACAAGAAGCTCACTACCATTCGGCTATCACGACATTTTGACATTCACACAAAAGTGTTCAATATATACCAGCTCGCTATTCAATACATTATTACCATTTACGTAGTTGCGACATCACCATAGTTGTTGCACATGGTCTGCTAATTTTCAGGATTCCGTACCCAAAGGGTAACAACGGGGACCCTTTTACTAAAGCTTCGCTGTCCGTTCGTCTGTCTGTCACAGGGCTGTATCATCTAGACCGTAATAGGTAGACACTTGAATTTTTTTATCGGTCTTCGCCTTTTATTCAGCAGTACGTAACTAGTTGTGACGGGTAGTATGCAAAGATCTAGACACAAACACAATGTCTAGGTAACCAATCGTGTACGCCATGCGCTCGTCCCGCCCGTCTCCATTCCTTATCCTATGGCTCTCGAACTGAACGACCAGCATTATTCCTCTGTTGGACCAATTCAAAGGTCGGTGATATAATCCGATAGGTGGCCGCCTGGCGTACCTATGCACAATGTATAATAAGTCCTTTTGTATGATTTATTTAGAGGGCACGTATGACCACGTAGGATTTGATGTCCAAACGATAAAATACATCGACATTTCTCAGTATTAATTGTATTTGCCGTGTCATTAAATAAACCAACCGGCTCTTTGCGGTCCTGGTTAACCAAACCACATTTCGAATAGGTTGACTGGGCCGGTTGTTAAAATGTTCGATATAATGTACAGTAACTTATAAAACAATATGAAAATATTTTTGAGAAAAATAATACAGCGAGGTAGGTACTTAATGAAATATTAAAAAAATATACAATTAAAAAATGTGCGCAATCTAAAATATTTCTACAATAAAGCAAAATTACATTATTATGTATCAAAACCCGCCAGATACAACTAATACAGCCAAAGAGATTTTCTTAAAAGTATATACAAACTATATGCCAAAAGACGTTATCCCCGACCTTATATATAATATGTACAAATCAAAAACATTGTGACCTGTAAATCCTATGGTTGATTTTACTAGAATTTGTCTAAGTATAGTACATTCCGAGTCAAACCGGTTTCGGCCGACCGGCTATCTAATTGCATTCGACCAGAGTCAAAATTCAACTACTGAACCAAAGGTCACGGGTTCAATTTCCGCCCGGAACAAATATTTGTGTGCATAAACATAATAATCTCTATTTGCTCCGTGTCTGGGTGTAAAATATCTATTTATGTTTATATTATAAAAAATATTTAAGTATGTATATCAGTTATCTAGTAGGTACCCATAATAAAAGCTTATTACTTGCTTACTTTGGGACTACATGGCGGTGTGTAGGATTTCTCAGGTATTATTATTAATATTCAAAATATTTGAATATTATACGTACTGATGATGAGCCGAGATGACAATGAAAATAATTTAAAAAATATATTAAATCTTTTATATCTCGAGAAACTACTAATTTTCGTACAACATGACTAAACTTCTGCTTTTATCTCTCAAAAACTTCGTATCGAATTTCCAATAACGCTATATAGATTTCAAATGAAAATTAGTAAAACCAAAAACTAATATAACCCATCATTACCAGATCCAGACAATAAGTGGGGTCGTGCTGGTGAGTTGGAGGCAACGGGTATTGGAACGGCAAATCGAGTATGGCGCTAGACTCGGCCACGTGGTCCTCAGTCTGGCAAGAATGGAGCTGAAGAACTTTTATCGAAACGTCATGCCCGTCGCTGACTACTTCGATCAGAACAACATGTTGGTCGCGGTAAGTACTACTTAGTCATATAATGAGTCTTCTAAACAATTTCGCTGATATCACTACCCTGATACTTCAAATCTAGTAAGATTCTAACGTTCTCGCGCCTTAATCCAGAAAACGTTCATCAAACCTAATCGATACTCGTTTATTTTTAGCCAACTGGAGTAAATAATTTAGTTCTAAAACATTCTTAAAATCACCAGACCTCCCTTTATTACGATATTGGTAGGCTAATAATTATGATCTAATGGTCTAATAGACTGACCGATTAGCCGACGGGTTTAGAGACCCTAACTGCGCATCCAAAGGTCGCGGGTTCGATTCCCGCCCAGAATAAATATTTCTGTGCATGAAAATGTATGTTTGTTCCGTGTTTGAATGTAAAAAATATGTATTTAATTATTATAAAGAATATTTATGTATATCAGTCGTCTGGTACCCATAATACAAACTTTGCTTAGTTTGAGATTAGATGGCTCTGTGTGGGATGTCCCAGCTATTATTATTATTATAAATCTAAATGCCTATTTTATTTCTAAAAACAAACATAAACAGGATTGACGAATGAATTTGGATTTACCCATGGAAGTTTAAAAACTTATGCGTAAACAGTAAATATATTGCACACAATTTAATAGTGACTCGAATTTAGAATAAAGTCCCGCGCGTTCTCGGTGTCAATTTAATTCAATAATTTTTGGACTCGATAAATGAAAAATAATGGAAGAAAAGAAACAGTGTTATATTGTATAATATATCGTGGTATTATATGATATATTCGAGAATCCCTTCGATTATTTAAAATTTATATTATGCTGTTATGACTAGGTCTAGTTACGTAATTTTTTCAAAGCCATCAACTTTTTAAATAAAATTTCTGATTAGACGTGTGAATTGTACACAATTTTTTAATTCTTTGCTCATTTGATATGGGCTCCAGAGCAAAAAGTTTTTTCAAGTTCTCTTTGACCCATAAAAATTAAAAGACCATGACCCACCTACATTCTGAACTATCACACCATTGTGATGGTCAGGAAATAGCATAACTAACCTGCACATCGTAACCCCACTATCACTGGGCAATTGAATTTAATTATGATTTCAAATGCTACCAAGCAAATTGAGAGTCATAAAGAACAAAGTTCAGTATTGACCCACATTGTTGATTATTCGTTTAAAAATAAAAAGACTGACCTTTAAAAAAATTAACACCTTAAATAAAGTTACGCGTAACTACTTTTAATTTAATTTTGTGATTTTTATGGGGTCTGATTAACTCTGAAGAAAAAATAGTGAAATTCTGAAGAAAAAAAAATGGAGTAGATCAACCATGTATTTACGCAAGGAAATAAACTAAAATCAAATTAGTTGCTACACTTTTCCAAAGATGGCGCTGTCTTATTAATTATTATCCTTTTCAACAAACAACAGTATAACTAGTTATCTTGAATAAACCATAATCGTTAAATTTTTAACAAAAATTATATGCTTTCAAACACGTAACATAAATTATTTCGGGTATATACGTATTGTTATTAAGAAAACATTCGAATGGAATGTGTTACATATAAAAATATAAAGATGTATAAGTTTTAATATAATGATATCTCAAAAACGCCGCTTTCATGAAAATATCATATTCTACTAAAGATTTTCAAAAAATACGAACTTATCAATGACATATGTTTCAATTTGGGGCAATTTATAGTCAAGTAATAATAACTTGAATCAACTGCATATGGCACATTGAGCGTTGTTATTTGATTATAAATAAACATTTAGTAAAAAATTGTGAAATCAATTTCATAAACAAAGAAAGGATAATTCACAATATTAGTGTGCAGTTTTACCAATTTTTCTGAAAACCGTTAACAATGTTAGCTTCGACCTTTGGTGACGATGACCCCATTTCGTGATCAATGATTTCTAGAAAGTTCAATTTAGACTATCTAATATTACTAGCTGCAAAATGAAAGGAATCCAAAAAATTCTGAGAATGCCAATCGAGTCGATTCATCGCAGTTTGCATAGAATTTGCCGACGTGTAGAAATTCATATACAACTTGTATGGGGTTCTATTAATGATAGAAAGAAATATATCACAATAGACTACTATTTGGTGTGAGCTCAGGCGTGAGTCATTCACGAGGTATCTGTCACTGGAAATGATTAATGAAATGTGGTATTTATTAGTTGTGTATATTATATGAAATTAGATGGATGGGCGGTGTGTATGGGATTCTAAGAAATTGCATTTGTTGGCGAAATTGGTATCTCTCTACATATACATCCATGTCGAATACTTAGTTAATTGGTGTTGGGTATAAAAATGGACGTTCATGCACATATCGCGTTGTGACAACAAAAATGTAAACAAAAAAATGTACCTACACACAGACCAAATATACACCAGTTGATGCATTGAAATATTCACTGTAAAGTAAAATTTTGTGTGACCCACATGTAAATTCGTACTGGACAATAAAATAAATATTCTGAAATTCCATTTAATGTGTTATGTAACAAAATGTTTGTTTGAAACAATGATAATGGCGCATGATTAGTATGTCTAATTAATGATAATAAAGCGATGCAACTCGTACCATAAAATTCAATAAAGGAAATCAGATAAAACGTTTCACAAATACTTAATATTATTTTCCTCTAAAATTTCAGTAATTCTATATAATATCCGTTAATAATATTCTAAATTATTTTATCATATGATCCAAGCTTAACCGTACGACCGCTTGGCCTAGTGGGTAGCGACCCTGCCTTCAAAGCTGATGGTCCCGGGTACGAATCCCAGGTCGGTCCAGTATTTATGTAATGAATATTGATACTGGTACCGGGTCTTGGTTGTTATATGTTGTCTTTGCTTGGCACCTCAAGCTAATGCTTAGTTTGGGGCCTATAGACGTTGTTGTGATGTATACGTTGTACATCATACAAGTATATACTTTATAATGTTGTTACGTGCATTCTCGACGTCAATTATCAGATACTTCTTTATCACTAGTTTAATTCTGTAAACTATGATGATAAAGAAGCAATGACAGAGTTAATTTGACGACAGTTTTCTGGAATTATCAGTTTTAGAATGACGTGCGAGGGTAATTGTTAAATTAGACTACCTATTAATTTCGCTTTAAAGGTTTGGATGGCGAAATAAAAGCGTAAACAAGATGCTGTTCGCTTAACTGAGTATCACACAGAACCCAGTATCGTTACATTTTGTACAACAGTGTCTTTATTTCCTTTTTAGGGTTCTGCACCCAAAGGGTACACCAACGGGAATTACTAAGGACTAAGTACCCAATTACTAAGACTCCATTGTCCGTCTGTCCGTCCGTCCGTCCATTAGTCACAGCGTTGTATCGTCTGAACCGTAATAGATAGATACCTACTTGAAATTTTCACAGTCTATTTTACTTAAATTCTTAAAGTTAAATAAAGTCAAAAATTAAAGCGAATCCCCATACAACAAACGTGTTTTTTTTTCGACGTTTTTGTGATTGGTGGTTTTGAGATTATTGGTTACACTTGAAATTTTCATGGAATGTGTAGGTACCATTATGCCCGCTATAATAACAAATAATAAAAATAAAATAAAGCTAAAATTAAAGGGGTCCCCATATACAAGAAACGTGTTCTTTTTTTTAACTGTACGATGGTATGGAACTCTTCGTGTGCAAGTCCGAATCGCATTTGGCCGGTTTTTCATTTCCCCTGAAAGTGATCTAACTCGAGAATGATGACGAGTTTGGTACATCATTAAAAATGACTCATAAAGCTCGTTGAACTCCGAAACATCGTTAGAGTGGTAGCTGGGGGTGAGGAGATTTTTGTTATTACCCCTTCCCCTCACGTCAAGGATGGGGTGCTTAGTATAAGTAATTCAGGACGGCATTAGTGTTGACAAATCGATTCTCATCAATAAGTCATGCGGTTGTTTTGCGCCGTGACGGACATGTCGCCGCGATCGAATTGTTGGCATCGATCGGTTTGTGTGTCCCTCGAATATCGGTCAACGTGCAATGTCAACTGACAGGGTTCACGCGATGTTGTTATTGTTTCATCCTTCTTGTATTGCATAAAGTTAAAACTGACAGCTATACTTTGATAAGAACGACGATGACTGCCATGTCTGGTACAGTCAAGTATGGACATGGAAGACATCATGATTCTCATCAAAGTATACTATTTGTCAATCTTGAAATTAAAAAAAAAACCTAAATTAAGAAGTTTCTAATTAGGTACCTATAACTCATGGGTAGGTGTGATTTCGTTACTGTGGTTTTCACGATTATTTCATTTTGCAATCTTGAGAAATCTTAGGCATTTAGGTATGAAATGAAATGAAATTAATAGGGAAAAATATAACCGGAAAATGAAATAGAAGTTTGTATTTAATCAAAATAATGTCCCGTATTGAATACGTATTTTTGCCGTCTACTAAAAAGCTCATCAATGCCTTTGCGATAGAAAGCAACTAAGTTTGTAAAGGCGCCTAGGCGGTTTTAAATGCATATACATACAAAAATGTTTGGCCTATGTTGCAAAATTTTGAACAAAGCCCCATTGGATATTTTTTTTTATTTTAACAAAATAACGTTTTTTAATTTTTGCAACATAGCTCAATTTTTTTTTTTTTGTAAGTATAAGAGCCCTTATATACTGAACGGAAAAACTTTGAATTTTTGAAAGATTTAAAGCAGAATTTTATTAATATTTTTTGTGTGGTGATAGATTTAAAAAATAAGTATAAAAAGTTCTGGTATTTTAACATTATTTTGTAAATTATTTATTTAAAAAACGTTAAACTCGCCTGTTAATTTTTAAAAGCAAAACAGTTAAGAAAAGAATGAAACAATAAAATAATTCCTTACAATTTTACGACGGCTATGTCTTTTCATAAAGTGTGACGAGAACATCACCTCAGTCACAAACAGTGACATCTGGGAAGCGGAAGATTACCTATTAGCCCACATTCAACGATTTGACCTAAATTAGTTCGATGTGCATATACGTTTTCACATAGTCGAACCTAGGGCCCGCGTCTTTTACGAAATTAAATTCCCGGCTACTAACGATCTTAACACGGCATTCCAAAGTTGAACTACAACTTTGTTCCAGTCTGTCCACACGATCATAACCGCAGTTGACTCGAGTGAATAATGTAAAAACGCGCTGCTCAAAGGAGCCAGTGTCGTTTGGTGAAAACTAGTAATGAAAGGGAGGATCATAAAAAACAGAGAAAAAGATCATTCGGTGCTCGGCTGCAGCCATGAATACAGTGGAAGCGTAGCAGTAGCGGAAACAAGTCATGGCTCATACAACTGCATACATACAATCTATCTTACTATTTCCGCCCCACTGTGTCATCGCCTACGCGATGACAGTCAAAACACAAATGAAATACCTCATCAGAATGCATAATGTAAGCCCAAACACGAGGTAGATGCTGTGCACCGTTGAGGAGTTCACCTCGGCTGCTTGTGAATCTCATTATCCGAGTATTAACCGAGACCGACGCTAAGCCGTTGATCCCAGGTGCCATCAAAAGATGGCAGTCGTTAAAATACGAGTACACAGACCCGCACTGGAGCAGCGTGGTGGATTAAGCTCCAAGCACCCTCACCATGAGGGAGGCCTAATCCCCTGCAGTGGGGCATAATGGACTGGTGGAATGGAAATTTAAAAGCAATGAAACTTTTGTAATAGGCACTCTAAAAAGTTTGTGCTAATTTTTAATCGCCTTTTTTTCGTTTTACTTATGAACTGCGTGACATATAAAACTGTAACTTCAATGACTAAAAGTAACATCCTTGAAACATAATGGGAGCATCGAATCTTAAGCCATCACCATAACTCCGGTGATAGCTTAAGTTAATCCGGTTCCGCAAATTCCTGAACATACAAGCATAACCGAAACTTTATACCGGTCTCTCTCTAGCATACTTAAATGTAATAGTGCTATCTCTTCCTTTGTTTTTGTTTAAATGTGGCCTATATCTAGCTATGGTGACAAGCGATCTATATGTATGTGTACACTTTATGTGTAACTACGAGTCTGAGACCCGAGTAAAAGTATAATTACAATATAAAGGAACGATAAACACGTCACAATTTATGTCATTTCGTGGAACGACCTACATAGTTGCATTCCTTTGGCCATATATTATTCACATGTAACGGTAACTACCTACCAAGTAGTTGTTAAAGAACAACTTCAATAATAATTAAATATCTGCCCGCCCAGCTGGCCGCCATCATATGCCCGCATTAAAATTTCACGAATAACGAACCCGAGAAGTGTATCCCACACGTTCCTTTCCCACGGAATATTTCATCCGTGACACAGTTCGGTAATTACAGATCAAATGTTGTTTCTAGAACGCGATCGAAACGTCTTTAAGTGGCCATCAAGTATTAAAGTATCACAGTTTACAACTTACTCGTAGACCAGTTTATATGTTTATGTTCCGAAACGATTAAAATCAAATTTACGTTTGGATTAATATTCGTTTGGAATAAAAATGTGGACCGAATATCAGCGTTTAAAAATTGAAACAATATCGTCGTCTCTATGGCCAGACGTCCACTGCTGGATTTAAGTTTTCTTTTCATATTTTTTACTTTATTAAAATTTCTTCAAGAGGATGATCGACCAGTGATCTCTGCCGCGGTTTTATGACTCATTGGCATAGAAGTAAGACGAGAACAAGCAGGAAATCCAATTGAATAGGTGCTTGTTCTAGTCTTACTATTATACGTTATTCCTACTTCTATGCCAAGGAATCAAACCGTGGTAAAGCGCGCTGGTCGATCACTATACCTTTAGACGCACTTTGCGCTCTTTCTGAACCTGTGAACGAAACTGAACCGTCACGCCTCAGCGTCATGCTCGGGTTGGTGACACTGAATCGCGTATATCGGAATATATAATTATGTTATATCAATATATATAATATTTGGAAAATGATAAAATGAAAATAAGAACAATATCCTTTCCAACCGTTATATGCTTTCGGTTACATCCTGTAATATTGTTTTGAAAAATTAGAAAATGAGAAATTTTCACTTCTATTGTGGTGTGAGCACACACTCTCTTTTTTCCCTGAAGATTTTAAAAGTGCTATAGCTATGTATTATTTAACTGTCTGTCTATCTGTCTGTCCGTCTTTTAATTTTCACGCCTAAACCGCTGAACTTTTAACCGCGAAGGACGATACAATAACGGGGTATTTTTCAAAACTCTCAGTTTTCTGCACAATCACTTACCGAGACACCGCCATCTTGTCGCGGTTTTAGTGGTACACACGTGAACAAAGCTACGGGTAGAATTTAATGACAAATAAAATAATGAGGCTTCTCACAAATATTATTAATCATTAATTGGTCACCAGTTGCCGACATTGGAACTTTTGTCTGTCTGTCTCTGGACATAGACCTACTCCAGACTATTCTATTGTCCCTGGTGGATCTTCTCAGAGACATAAAGTTCGTAAACGTAAGTTTTAAAATATGGAAATTAATATATGAAAAATAATGTTTCTGTAAATAACGTTGTTATATATTTTTGAAATAAATAAACATTTATTCGACTTTAAAAAAGCTCTTACAAACAGCGCCTCATTATTACCTTTACATGTCATATATGACCTGTTCGTGGACAATTCATTTACTTATTTTCGTACTCGTTTCATCGAAATCCTTTCAGTACATCCCTAGATACATGTTTGTGATCGATAGGTATCAGGTAATTCCAGGGCTCGACTGGAATAAATATGTTTCACCCGAGGTACCCGACGTATAGTTCGAGTGCCTAAATAAGTCTTTTACCCGAGGTATACATTCTGCTTTTCATTACGAATATGAGGAAAGTAAATAAAATCGCGTAAAATCCATATCTGAACCTGATGAACACGTTTTATACAAATATCTGTATATCTAGTAAATAATTAGCACTCGACAAAACAACTGAAGATCAAATTGACGCTTTCTCCCCTTCTTTATGTTTCTTTTACTGTGGCATTCTACCAGCCAGTATTTGTTATCATTGATAATGGTAAATAAATATTTAGCTCAAATGTATGTAAAATGATAATTTATTTAAAAGTCAATTATAAGTATAAAGTCATATTACAAAATTGTTGATAAAATTTTTATTAAAATGTTACGCCGAGATTTCACAGAGTTGCTGTAAGTATATAAAGTTTGGACATAGCGGACATGGCTTGCATAGTTTTTTTAAATATTTAGATAGCAGGGAAAATCGTTTCTTAGGGACGAAAAGTACTGTTTTCATCCCTCTCATCGGGTAACTTCAAGCGTACCTACTTTCCGAGTATGACAAATAAAAATATATTTGGAACATGAAAACTTTTTCAAAGGCGTTGCTTATCCTCTGACAACCCGCGAAATGCGTATTTCATTAAATCTCATAAAATGAAACGATATCTACAACAGTCGTCTTGATATAACAAATGACCTGATTGTGAACGAAATATGTGAAATTACAAAAAAGGTGTCTTCGAAAGAAGTAACATCTACCCTTTAGCTATTACAATCATATCGAAACCAGGATGGCATCATTTGGAGCCCTTTAAATTCTCCAGGACCACTTCTTATATTTTTTCTATAATATCTTTTTTCGTTTTTGAGAACTTTTAGAACGGTCTAAATGTGGCGTCTTTTTTTAATAAAAAAAATATTTTATTAATTATTTTACTAAAACTTCTTTTGCAGTGTTGTATGTAGCCCTTTCAATAACGCATTTTTTTAAAACAGGTACTACCCTACTGTAGCGATCGAAAAAGCATTTTCAATGCTAAAACTATCTGCCGCTTGCGTCATTATTTTCTAATTTTCCATCCAAGGTATTGTTAATAAATAAATAGTGTACACGTGTTCAATTCCTTTGGCGCCTTTTTATCCCGCGTTATTATGAAACTCATAAAAAATTCTTGTCTCGCCTGAATGTCAGAAACGTGCTTGTATATATATAGGTCATTATGATTGACGTGGAAAAATATGCCAGCAGTAGAAAAATATTTCATAATTTCATGGTTTAATCTGAAATAGTTCAACCAATTCTTGCGTTTGATTCTTTGTACTCGTCCTTATGCATGTCTATGTACTACGTTTATTATTTAATGTAAAACAAGTTTCTCAACATATTATTTTATAACTAGCGACCCGCCCCGGCTTCGAACGGGTAGCAGAGCATATAAGCCGTAGTGTGTTTTCTGTCGTAGTATCATATCAGCTTCTTGTGTCGAACAAGTGGATTCGATGTAATTAGATTTATGTGTAACATAATTTCATCCTACTTGGAGTATTTTGAATGTATTTTATTTCCAATTTTGTAAATATTTGAAAAAGTTAAAAATATATACGTACATAAAAACATACTAAAATAACTAAAATAAAAAATTAAACCTCAATTCAAAAATGCCGTCGTGCGTGTTAAAACGTGTAAAAATGAGTCAACTTCGAAGAAAAAAGGTAATGGTGTAGCTTATCATCAGTAAGTAAGCAAACCATCAACTAAAATCAATCAAAACAATTTTTTGTCTTTTGCCGCCATTTCTATATGAAAATCATCTATATCTATATATATTATAAAATAAAGTCCCCAGCCGCGTCTGTCTGTCTGTCTGAACGCGATAAACTTAAAAACTACCGAACAGATTGGCATATTATTGACACCAATGGACAGAATAATTGAAGAGGAAGGTTTACGTATATAATTTATTATTTTTTTGTGGAAATTTGTTGAAATATGACGATTATTGTTGAAGAAGACGAAAAAAAATCAAGCCGGCTGGGAACTTTCATCGAAAACGCTGCGTAATCCTTTTGAGATACAATAAAATAATGTATGGAGGAATTGTGTCTCTTTTATAGGAATAAAGAAAAGTCCGCGATGGCATATGTCTATCTTTTACGGATAGCTTACTATATTTATTTTTATGTTTGAAAAATTGGTGTCATAGGATGAGATGATTGGAAAGCAATTTATACGTATTCAGACAGACAGACGCGGCGGGGGACTTTATTTTATAATATATATAGTTATATAATATAGTGATTATATCAATAATTGACGCGTCTTCGTTTGGTGTCGTCGAGAAGAGTGTGTAGTGGCAAATTTCCATACAAACAGCATTAACTGTTGCAACCCATTAAACGTTAACCGATTGCAGGAAAAAATTATATTGTATTGGGATCAACAAAAACTAGGTTCAACAGTTTTTATTTTTTTTATTTTTTATTATGATACACCGAAAGAATAAAATTTAATCGTATCCGATGTCATGTCATATCATGTGTGATTCGAATTCGCACTTGGCCAGTTTTTCCATTAATGAAGTGCGAAGACAACGTATACACATCATAATCGACGTATTGGGTACCTACCTGTTTGTGTAGATTTTTGGTGTCAAATGAATTTACTCTATGGTGTAGATAATCTATGTTTAAACACATTTTAAACGTAAATTTTATTTTTATTATTTTCAGGTAAACGGCGAACGTAACCCCGAAGAAGTGTACAAAGATTTTCGAGCCGCAGTTTTGCAAATATTAGGCGCAGCTGACGATCAAGCGTCAGGGCTAGGAGGAGGGGTGGGAAACGGGATACCTGGCGAGATAGTGGGGGTGGAACCGGCACCTCATAACCCGGAACTGATGCAACCCTCGATGGCAGCTCTCGCTCCGGTTGTTACCATGGCGCCTGCTGCAGCACCGGCGCCTACACAGCCTAGAGTCGAACCACCGAGGATAATTACTAGACCTGTGGTAAGAAACTTATTACCTAAATATTTGTGATGGTACCTATTCATAATAAATCATCCATGTTAAAAATGTAGTTCATAACTTTCTTTATCAGAAAAATTTATTTCTTTAACTCCAAGCTGATGGCTCTTATGTTATTCTGGGTACCAAAAGGGACTAATAACGGACAAACCGCCAGCACAGAGTTGTCGTTCTGAAGATGTCGTGATATCCGAGTGGTGGTGGGCGCGCTTCTTATTTAGAAGGTCGCTTATTGTTGATTTCTTAATTTTTATTCCACTCGGATATGTGGGAGTAATTCCAGACACTATCTATGGGATACTAACGCACGTGTGATTTTGTCTGATTTGTTATTGTTAAATTTTTTTTTTTAAATTAATCATAGAAATTAATTAATATTTCAGTACCTTACTTATTTTTTTTAAATCTATACCAGCTACCTAGAGAACTCAGTGTTAATGTTGTAACCTTTAATCCTTAAGGCCTTGGGTTCCATTCCCAGCAGAATAAATTATAAAAATCAGTGGTTCCAGTTATTACCTTAGATTTCTAAGGTATTAGGTTTATGACCTGATACAGGCAGTTCGCCTCAAACTTTATGGCGGATCGAAATACAATTCTTTAAGCGTGCTTGCGCAGGTACAGTCATATACCCACTGCGTCCCGCTACACTTAAAACTGGTTACTGCGACGCGACTTGTGCCTATATTCACATCCGTCATAAACTTTGATTGGAACTGTATCACTTTATTACGCCTGCTGCCTTAATAGGCTTGCTTCTGTTTTATTACTGTCTTTAAGTATATACTGATAGTAAGAGTACTTAAGAACACTCGAATCATCAAGATCTAACCTCCATATGGATTCTCGTGTATGCTCTCAACTGTTTATGAAGATATATATATTAAACTTAAACTTGTTTGTGAAGATATATATTTATACTTAAAATGAAATAAAAATATATTAGAGGCAGCAAAATACTCTCAAACTGTTACTAAATCAAATCAAATAGATTTATTGCTTGTAATACACAAATATTTACTTATGTACCTACGTCAAAAGTTACATGGAATTCGTTTTACAATTAATATATTAACATATAAATATTAATAATACTTATAGTGCACATATTGTACATTTCGTGTCCCTATAAATAAATATAATTCCAATTATCTACATATATTATAAAAATTCGCAAACTCAACAAATTGAGCGGTCAAGTCAGAGGACACGTCCGTCCACGCCTGATTATCTTCTAAATAGTCACAAATTTTATAATAGGCCTTGCTACAAAGCCTTTGCTTTATATTTTAACCGATACTGGTCCCTTCCGGTGGGTCCGATAAAGACAGCAATGGCGCATTGTTATGCACAGAAAAAAAAGAATTCTGCAAGAAAATAGTTTTCAGTATAAACAATTACCTACCGCATGTTTTTAGACCAATGCAATTTGCATTGATATAAGAATTCTTGTTTTTTCTGTGTACACATCAAAATCTTTTTTTTTTTTGTTCAAAACTATGTTTTCATGATAACAGAATTCTTTTTTTTTCTGGTTGGTTACGGACTTTTGTGAACGTTCTTTTAAAATCCAATTTCACGGTGGTGATTCATTTAAAGTTTCTTAACGGTTTTAAAATTTAATATTTATTGAATTATCTCTAAATAAAAACAGCTTAACTCGTATAGTTGCTTTTTCATATATGTTTTATTTCAAATGTCTGTAATTCACCTACTTTTCCCTAAATACAAGAAAACAATATCTATTAAAATGCGATCTAATATTAAATGTGGACTAAAAAATTTAAAATAAAAGTCGAATATAAATTAATAAAATATTAATCGATCTCTAAGACCTTTGCTTTCATTCATTCATAACTATGTCCCTTCGACCTGTAAAAACATAGTTTTATCGTGACAAATCGATTTATTGCTAATCTGTTCACTAGACACGATGACGATGAAAAATTGTCAAAAGAATGTGGAAAATGCTTAAACCGACCTGAAAAACGCTCTGCAATGTGTTGTTCCTTTGAAATGAATCCTTGGCCTAGTCTCGATGAGTTGGTTTATAACCTCGATTGGTACAAGACAGGTCAGAAATCGAGTTTTCCCTTTGATGTAGTCTTTCGGTTATAACTTGACTGAAAAAATTATAGAAATTTCAACTTTCTGTATTAAGTATATAGTTTTTACCTCTTTTATAGCATGTCAGTCGTACCCTTCTTCAAATAAATACAAGTTGACTTGCGTACTTTTAGAATGGAATAGGATCTTTTGAAGTAAAAAATCTGGTAAGATGTTCAGCACTGATTCACTCTATAGTACCCATCATACTCATCATACCCAACATACATTTAAGACCACGCTTCTGTACCCAGAAAATTTATATTGAGATTACAAATAGCCAATTGATACGGTCCATATATGAGTATATAGTCATGTACATTTTTCGTTTCGTCTACATCAAATTAATCGTTAAATGCAGTTTCGTCAGTTTCAAATGCTGATTTGGCTCTTCTTTGAAATTTCACCAATTTGGTCAACATACGTTTATTCTTGTGACCCCTTACCGACCCGTCTATCACACACATCCGCTCTGTATACCACAATGATAAAAAAATTAAAAATAAATGCAACATTAAACATGTTCTTCTTGGTAACCGTTAGTTTGCGCTATTTGCTTACGTCAAACTTTTTGTTTAGTTCGGTAAGCTCTACACGCTCTATAAGTTTGGACTACGTTTAGTTGATCACGCTGTACATTATATACGAAGTGTCCGACTGAACTCAGTTCAATTTTGTACATGTTTTACTCGGTAACCGTTAGTTTGCGCCATCTGTTCACTTGACACTTTTTGTTTAGTACGGTACGCTCTACATGCTCTATAAATTTGGACTACGTCCAGCCACCCGCTATTTCTTACGTCAACCTACTTTTGTTTCTTTTCCCTATGGCCAAACCTCCTGAACATATTTTTCCATGATTTTGCAGCCAGAGGTAATAAGGGTTCAAGGATCGGCGACAGCACCGCCCACGTTGTGGGTTGTTGGTGGTCCAGGCAGTAACAAAGCGACTCTTTGTCAACGCGCTGTTGCGCAGGCGCCTGGTTGGACGCACTTCAGGTGAGATCACTGAGATTCCCAAACTTGGCTTTAACTTAAATTCAGTGCCACCTATCCACTTATTTGAGTGACAAGTGATTCGTCGCTCGCAAGTCACCATTTTTTTTTTGCAACTAGTGAATGATACGTGTCGATAATCGCCAACGAAGTAAAGAATTTTTTTTTTTTGAAATGTATGTATTCTAATACTCCAAATCTGTCGCCATTCTGGAAAATTAATTAGTCGGAGAGTGTTCGATGGGGAGGAGAACTGCAAATTGCACCCGCAAGGTGGCGTTTCATCGCTGGTACCCCTAATTATATGTTAATATCGTAGCTTTATTACGAAGTTCATAGTAAAATATACCGACCAGATTCAATTTGTCAAAGAATTACCACAAACAGCACCGAACAGTCAGGCATGTGTTTTGGCATTTAGCAGGCATGTACTTACCGTACGATCAACTAATATTTTTCCTTATTAAAATGTTTTTAATTACCAAATTAAAGCAAGAAATACATTTTTAAAATTGTATTTATATAATTTGTACGACCACAATAAATACGCGATATGTTGGTATTGAGAATGACAATTTCCAAGCTAGATTAGAGTAATGACAAGGTACCAACGATTACAGCGCCATCTGAAAAAAGCTTTGCTTTCTCCACCCAATTGTCATGCTCGATATACGATCTGTGTCATATCGTATTCTGCTTTAAATCCATCACTTTTATTGCAAAGTGTCTCGCGGCATAAGAATATAAAATATGAATATAAGTACTCAAAACCGTTCCTTTAGAAGTGAATCCACTTACTTTCAGACAGTTGGGTTACGCATTCGCTTGTGTTTGGTTCGAAGTCTATTTTATTGTTATTTCAATAAACTATTTGCTCGAAATGTTAGTTTTAATCAAAATTTATATTGATTTATAACATACTGATACAAATCTATTACACTTTGTAGACGTCGCCTGTTTGTAAATAATACCCTAAACTGTGTATGTAAGACTAATAGTTTTCCTTACCTTATTAAATATTTGGAATTATTTTTTAGTCTCGGTCAACGACTCCGTGCCTTAGCCGATGCGGGTGGTGGCCCAGCATCGGACGGTGCATTAGCACGTACCACGCTTTCTGGGGGCGAGCTAGCGCCTCGGGAACTGGTCACGAGACTGGTCAAAAATGCTGTAGCTGATGCAGCAAGAACGGGGAAAGGTCTGGTCTTAGATGGCTTCCCGAGAGACATGGAGCAGATGAATTGGTATCAAACTGAGGTGAATATTAAGTTTATATCAATTAAATACTTATTTAGGACAATACGATCCTTTTCAAATACTGAGAATAATATGAGTTGCCTGTTGTGTAGTGATAGGCCATGGTGAGCGTGCCATTTCTAATATATCTATATAATTCATAAAGTAAATTAATTTGAAAGCAACGTTTCGTTTGGTTTATTTAGATTTTTGGGGTGTGCACTGATGTCTATTTTGGAACAAATCTAGCGCTGTTAACATAAATTCAAACTGAATAAAAATAATTGAATTGTTTTTGTTACCTTGTAAACTAAATATGAAAACTTTTTGGTGGCAGTTTGGCGTGGAACCTCGTATGGTGTTGCTCGATTGTTCAAAGTTGCAATTGGGCCGAGGAAGAAGGGATGACTCTGTCGCCGCTTTCCGACGCCGTTTGGAGCTGTTCAGAGAGCTCTCATTACCCATGCTGAAGAGCCTCGATACCGATCACCGACTTGTTATTGTAAGTTTTATATCAGTCGAGGATCGAGCACAAACTAATTCGATCGGTATATACGTGTTCATCGAATCGATGGAAAACTTTATCAACCAAATAAATGGTCAACTAACATCTATATATCATTGACTCCTAGATCATTGATTTCGAGAGGTACAGATACGATTTACCGTTTATCGACCACAAAAAACTTGCACTATTGAATGCTAGTCCATACAATCGTTCAATACATTTTTATATAGAATCGATAAAATATATTAAAATCATCCATGATCGTACCCCTGTATAATCTTTCCACTCTACTTTACTTTTTATAGAAACGTATTATAATATGTTACACTATATTTATAAAATTTTATCTACTTTTCATGTACTTTTAATCTATAAATTTCGAGCGTTAGGTACACCGACTTATATCCATTGAAAGTACTACGAAAAAAAATATGGTTTAAAAAAGGAGGGGCTGAAAGGGCTCTAACCTAGCGACCTAGAGTACGTGGGGCCCAACATTGTAGGTACAATCATAAATTTAATTTGGACTACGTTCGACCGAGTTCAACACGCGAGGACGAAGTGAACGAAATTGTGCATATGCACTCTCGTGCACTCTTCGTGTTGTCTGTGAATCGACTTCTTTTAGAAAACTACAGGGCCCTCCTGATAATTTTAGCCTGGGGCCTGGTGTAAAGATGTTGGTGCTATAATTTATAGCTATGTCATTTATAGCTATTATGTAGCTATATAATTTATAGATTATCGATTACAAAAAAAGTGGAACACATTAGATTTGTTTTTACAAAGTGTAAAGTATAGTAAAATACCAGAGTGTTAAAATATTAAGGGACCATTTGAATCGATCTTATGGTGATATTATTATTATCAATATAGAAAATAGTTTTAGCTATTAATATACTATACATTAAAAAATTACTCAAATAAGTAAACACAATATATAATATCGAATAAAACTTTTATGAAGTGGAACAAGGGGTCTGCGATCATTTTGAGTCAACTAGTAAATAAATTTGAAAGCAGGGTTTGGTTGTCGTAAATCACATAAACATTAATTTGTTCTTTTTTGTTGTTTACTATTAAGCCCCGGGAGAGTGGTTCGTTTAAATCTCACCTAATCTCACCAGGGGCGAGGGGTAATGTAAAATAAAGTAGCATGCATGACGGTGTCGCTAGCCCTTATTCATTATACTACATTCGATGTAGAGTTGATTCTATCAAAGTGGAATTGTAAAGTTGGTGGAATTGGAGTTTGAATCTATCATATTATATAACTCAGTTGGTTAGGAAACATCTATGCTAATACGAACACAGATCTAAAGCCATGCTCTGAAATGAAGAGGGATAGCTAAATTCGCACTGTTTAACAAAGTTTATCTGAATATCCCTAAAACGTGCACCAAACACTCAGAACATATTCGGCTTACTAATCACTGCGAGGCAACATACCTTACAGCCACAGGTCACAATGTTGAATCCGTGTATTGTATAGTAACGCGTAACTTTTTCGTGTTAATTTAGGTGGACGGCGATACAGACTCAAATGAAGTTCAAGAGGAGTTCTCCAGAGTTCTTGCTGAGGAAATGGAGAAGGCAGACGTGATAGCCCAGATACCACAAAGACCGAAAACGACTACAATAACTCGTATGTATACTAACACTAGAAAGTATCCTTTGAGAAAAATACAATGTTCTCTTTTCTAGGATTTCCAACAAAACATCTTCTGAAGAAACCGTAGGTATAACTCACTAAGCAACCTTATAAATCTGGCATGTCAGTCTGCTATTCGTATGTTACTTTTAGTGTTTCTACGATTTTCCATCAAATTTAATAAAATTTCATGAACAAGATACAATATTTCTACGTCAGATTTACTGAAGAACAAGAAAAAACCCCAAGTGATAAATGTATTCATGCTCGGAGAGTTCATATAAACATTTTTATCGCTACTTATAAATAAGATGGTATGAAAACACATTTATCGATTTAAAGTAATAAAAATCGAATTTTAATGAAAAATTGATAATTTTCAAGGTTTATTTATATCTATTTCGTGCTTTTGATAATTTAAAAGTCACCAAGTTTAGGTTTAAAGCGCTGAGCATTGGCCTGTACATTTGACAGTCGCCTAATTTATTTTTGAATTCTAAAAGGATTATCGCGTCTATTATTTTATTACTTTCGATTAGTCTGTCATGTCAAAGTCTTGGAAAAGATCAAATAAAATTCTATTAAAATTAATTTTAAAATGTCATGAAAATGATTTTGATATGAAAGCGAACACAATGATGCAAAAGGTTTTGTCGCTTAAGACGCACTGCGATGGAAGGATTAAATGACAATTTCCAAATAATATGTTCACCTGTTACAGAGACATCATCCATGCAAGTGTTCGCCCACGCCGTGTCCCGCATGGGCGGTGGGTTGTCTAATGGTGTGGCTCACAACGGACATCTGCCCAACGGAATACCAAACGGGAACATCGCCAATGGATATATAGGCCTGCATCAAAATAAGGTTAAATTGTTTCACATTCTTGATCCTTGTTTGTTGTGAACGGCTATCGTTGACATTTCATATATAGCAAGAAGTATATATTTAGTATAGCATAGTAGTTGCAAACTTCTTTGGCCTCATCACGAATCAACTGATTGTATATACAACGTTTGACAGTTAGCATTTCTGCGTATACTCGTGGCAATGTACGTGAGAACATGCAACATTTGAATATACCGTCAACAGAGCGAACGTATATGTTAGACCTTGGCAAGTATATAGTGTACAAGTATCAGCTCGCGCCGAACTTCGCTTCGTCTTCACAGCGAACAAGAAGTAGCGTCGCAGTAGGAAAAATGGGTATCAACGGTGCGGGAACGGAACCTGGACCTGCGCAAGTTCGCATGTGGGCATCAACGTCAGAGGAAACAATATATTTGGCACGATCTGTACTCCGCAATGCTTGCCCGTTGATCTAGTATATGCAAAAAGACGATCTCTTTCAATTGAAAAAGGAATAGAAATGGGTTAACCGGGAATGATGTGCTATTGACCAGCGCGCATTCGTAATTTTAGCTCAGCTTGGTGGTTTTAAAGCACACATGCACTCGCGCTAATCAAAGACTATGCGTGACATCAGGATATTAATTTGTTGTAGGAGACGTGGCTGCAACAACTGATAGCGACTCAGTTCGGGCTAGATCAAGTTAAATAGATAGCTAATAGTATTGTTTAAAGTATTTTATTTTATCTTCTATATGTGATAAGTATAAATTAACTGCACCCCACCATTTGAGGACGATGTGCAGTAATGATAAATTATTAAATTTATATATTTTTAATGTCGGTTTTTTTGTTATTAAATAAATAAATAACATAAAACGGGCTTAAGGAGTATGAAAAACCGTTAAACAATCACAGAAGATGGCATCTGACGACAGCTCGTATCGGTACTTAGATATTTACTTTAATTAATAAGCCACTTTTTTACGTTAATAATTTTTAATATAATAATTATGTAATGAACTTAGTAGGTGATGCTTTGGATTTACGTACTGTAAATATATTATTTATTTAATAACATTATGGTTCGTTTTACAGGTGAAACCAGTAACGAATAACATGACCCGTATACCAACGGTGTCGGAATTGACACAAGAAGAAATACGGAGACTCTACGAACAGAGTACTGGGGAAGTTACCGTCGATACGCACCTATAAACCTGAATGTTTTCTAAAACATGGTTCAAATGACGTGATTTCATCATACCCATGAATTTTGTGTAGATAATGACGACGTAGATGCGCCGCTGTCGTTACGTGTAGCCGAACGCTCAATTGTATTTTGTTTTGGACTAAACCAACGAAACGTTAATGTTAAACGCTTTTGGCTTGTAGCGCGTTGTCATGATGGGGGCGCAACCAACCAAACCGAGAATCATAAGCAGCGTCACCCCGGCCCGAGCATTTTTGACACTATAGGCGAAAGATTGTAATGGCGCCCTTTTGAGAAAATTCGTGACCAAATAAAACAATAATGTAAACACATAAAGGAGTGTATACAACTTTTCTGCTGTACGAAAGAGAAAAACTTAAAAAAAAACATTAAATAGAGCATAAAGTTAGGTAAGATTTATTTTTCTTGCCTTAATTTTGACAAAAGTGCAAACAATCGCCTTTAAATCAATTGTTTCTACTATTTCTTACTCAATGGATAAAGTTGACATTCAGAAGTCTTTCTTGAGTCATTGTTGGGCGCAGACGTTTTGATTAGTTTCAATTTAGAAAAACTGAGCTCACCACAGTTCGCATATGAACAGACCGGCCCTGTTCGGAGCGCTTTATTGGCTAAACAAAAACAATATACAATCAGGCATTCAGACATATGACATAAGTCGCATCTTCATTATTATTATCTACTCTTATGGTATACTACAGAATTATAGAAGTTTGCTTCGAAGAAGTAATTAGAACTACGTTCTTTTGAGCTTATGTGAGTGCAGATAAATTTTCTCAAGTACAAGAAAATAATGAAAAACTATACGTAAATAATAGGGATATTAGAAAAAGTGCCGAAAACGCATTAGTTTGTATGGTGATATTGTGAAAACAATTTAACTATATAATGGATCAATTTATATTAGTGGTAATTTAAGTAAGAATTTAGTTTATAATTAGTTATTTTTACTTACTAAGTAAAAAATTAATAAAGTACAAAACGTTCTTTGCAAACTGCGAGTATGGAACAGATGCAAGCATAATCCCTTTTTTTCTCTAAATTTATATATCGAGGCCTTTATCATTGGTGAATTACTTCAGCCTCGTATGGCGTTTTGCTCAATAAAGTGAGACCTAGTATTTCATATACCTGTAAGGCACCATCGCTGACCGATCGGTCGAGTGGTTAGAAGCCCTACCTGCGGAGCCAAGGGTCGCGGGTTCGATTCCGGCTCGGAACAAATATTTGTGTGCGTGAACATTTCTATTTGCTCTGTCTGGATGTGAAATATCTATTATCTATATATGTATATATTATATAAAATATTCAAGTATGTAGGTATATCATTTGCCTGGTACCCACAGTACAAATTTTACTTAGTTTTGGAGTAGATAGCGCTGTGTGGGTGTTCAACGTATTATTATCGTACGTTGGATCTGACAAAACTGTGTGAAATGTTCCCTCATTGTTGATACTATATTTCATCATTTCAAGCAGATCTTGCGTTAGTCCATCAATCAATACGCACTTCTCCAGAATATGATGTGCATCCTCTTTAGTAAATCATTTTAAGGACTTTGAAGTGTCACTCAATCGATACGGTGAAGGAATGCATTCAAGGGGATGTGACCTGAACAAAGTCTATTAAACGCAAGAAATGTCCGCCGTCTAGCCATTTAAGGGATAATTTCATATTATTTCATTTTAACAGACAGTGTGAAATATCTGTTCACAAGTAATTATTACAATCAGCAATCACGAGACACCTGATAAATGTGAAACATCAAAATCTTATGATATTAGAAGAACGTAGGATATGAAGTATAAATTATGGAAAGAAAAATATTGGTTACAATGTTCATTTGGTTACAAAGTTCACTTTTCACATCTTGATTATCACTATAACAAACAAATCCACCGACGATTTCGTAATTATTTAAAATCTAATCGAAGAATAATTAACTAACATTTTAATGTTATGGTATTCAGAAATATGCTGTATTTTTATTGAAAGACCGTTCCTTGTTCTAATTCAGTGGTCGTTGATTTACAAAACCATGTAGTATTATATGAGGTGCGGATACGGTCGGGGGGGACAATTGGTGTAACTGCCACCTTCTGGAAGATAATAAAATGTAAATCCTGTATCCGCACCTGTATTTTATGCACCTGAAATAGATTGATTTTCAATTGTATTCACGAAACAGTTAATTTCATTATATGTTCTATGCTCGCCGTTTTCTAATAAAATATTTCGAATAAAAAACTATTTTGTAGTTATTTTTAATATAAATGCATTTACAAATGAATATGGTGTATGCAGGGGTTCAGATCAAAATATTTACAGTATTTTTAATCATTAAAGCACTAATTATTGCTCGTTTTAGATCCTTAAGTTACAATTAACGTTCATCGTATCTTGCTTCGTTTTGTTTTGTAGAAATTGAATAATTTCGAGCCACCACCTGTATAGAGCATCTGCACATTGGCTCTGACGGGACAGAACTAGTATAAGAGTCACATAAGAGCCAACGTGTGTATGCTTCACCAATTATTCAGCCAACGTCAGTTACAAGCGATGTGACAGACGTGCGGCGCGCCGGGGTCAGTGATAGCCGATCGATTCCACTAAACCAATCGGTCAATAAAGTTTATATATCGAGTTGATGAATCTTATACTTTTAAATGAGCAATTCTTGTATACTTACTATAAATTTAATTCGGAATCCTCGGCAATGGCTCTAACGATTCGAATCTAGTTTTGTATTTAGATAAGATTTTGCTTTTTATGTTTATATATTATAGTTGTATTCCTTGAAAAACGTAATTTCAAACAAAAGAAAACTATTTTTTACCTAACTATTTAGATAAGAGTCCGCGCCATCAAAGAAATCCCGTATAGACGCGGCGCAACATAAACTCCTTCACCTTGAGAAATATTTTTCAGGTCGCACTTTGTAGGACTTTAGACAACTTAAACTCTTTTTAAACGTTTATAGACAATTAAATTCGATATTCAATGAAATTTTCATAGACTCAAACACAGACAACCAACCACTTCAAGTTTAGTTCATTTCTTTGCTGGCACGGACTCTAGGCAAGATCGAATATATTCTTATTTAATTAGTATGTGATCCGTATTTAACTATATGTTAAAAAAAAGATTTTACAAAAAAAATTTGTACATACGCTGGGACGTTAGAATCTGATAAAAGCTGGGCGTTGAAAAAAAATTACTGAGCAAAATTTGCTCATTCGATTTTATATCGGAATCGTCTGTGCTTAATTTTCTAGTAAAGTAATTTTCTTTTTCTAGTTTCATTTCTAGTTAATTTTCTGGTAGTTCAAAACGTTTCAGTAGAAAAACTAAATTATGTTAGGTACTATTTCGAATATTTCATAGTAGTTTTTGATACTTTGTTATAGTTGATATTGAATATAAGCTGAAATGTTATTTTATAGCTCAAAGTAATGGATATAAGATACTTATATACTAAATAAAAAAAAAAACAATTTTGTATGTAATAAAATATATTATTTTAAATATTACTAATGATAATTATACGCACATTATAATTATGAAAGTGCCTTAGAGCAAACGTAAAATGTAACTTTATATTGTACCATTAATAGGGAAAACGCATAAATTTTTTGTATTCTTTTATAGACTTACAAAACTAAAACAGCGTTTTTCTTGGAAGCCCACATTATTTTTTTATATATAAATATTTTACTGCGACTAAATAAAAACTACTTCAAATACTTCAAATTTCCCGCATATTTGACATATTACGGGATGATATTTGATTATTCTGTGTCCTTTCTAAAATATACGTCTGTGACTATTTATAAACCTCACAAGAGTCTTTTGGTCAATCATGTATAAAAAAATATGCTTCTTCCCTATTGAGTTATTCTATAAATCGACATTAAGTTATATTAAGTTACTTATTAAATAATAGTTATGCTTGAAGGATAAATAATATTTAATGTGAAATTTATATGATGCAAATAAGAAAGTGTCCAATAATTAGGTCATAATTTTGACTTTTACTCTCAAAAGTGTTTTTCTAGTCATTTTTATGAGTAAACCACTACCGACATCCACGCATCTTAAAGGTTTCGCATGGTGTATGACGTAATTTAGGAGCAGTTTTTGAGGTTACATTGTCAAATAAAATATAATAATATATGTTTCACAAAACAAAACATTCCTATGTGTTTAAAAAGTTTAGATCGAGTCAATGGTCCTATTGCACTAGTCACTATTTAGATAATATTATTAGGATGTGGACGCATCGAGCATACAATGAGCTGCTAAAGGGTCGTTTATCTTTGGATTGTTTATCTTTATCTTTTACAAAAATGAGAATGTTTGAATAAAAAAGTAACATAGTTACGGCTTAGTTGTCCAGATATTATTGGGTGTACAAAAACACGGATTCAAGTTGTACTTATGCTTTATTACGAAACAGAATCACAAATTGTTATTACATGTACATCACACTCGAAGAAACTAACTCCTGGTGCCACGTCGGGTTCCTAACATTAACATATAATCTATTTTGAAATTATAATTTACCATGAAAATAATTAATAGCGCCGGCGCCACCTTTGAGGGCGCGCAAAGCCACCTCAAATATATAATTTTGAGAGCCGCAATACTTTTGACTTTTGCCGCCTCTAAAATATAATTTCATTTATAATATATTTTGACCGCGAATTTCTAGTTATTTTTGTATTCGGTCGATGTGTTTGTAAAGCCGGCGTGAACATTTAAATACTTTCTATAGCACATCGACTTGCTTCTACGCATAAACATCACAATATTGTTTCACCAATTTTCTAAAGAGGACAAGAAGCACGCTTTCACTCGATGAGCTTCTATGCAGAAACTTGAAAGTTCTTTGAAGTGATACGATTACAATGTTATATTTTTGTGAACAAAAACAATATGTGTACCTTTAGAGTACCTATAGATGCAGTAGAGTAAAATCATATGAATTGTTGACAGCTAAATCGATACAAAATAACCCATAGTTCTACTAACTTTTCATTGGAATGTTTAAGAATAGTTTTCAAACCCGACTTCTCATTTTGTATGCTTGGGTGACCATGTATAGATAGTTTACATCGGGGCCAATTTAGATCTAGTAATGTAGTTAGTAACTATTGTAACACTACAGATTGTTCGGATTAGGGAGAATACGTCTTACATAAGAAGTATTTAGCACGAGTATCTCACGGCGAATCGCGCTATCGGTCGACAAACAAAATAAATACGTTTTATTTACAAATATTTGACAAAACGTAGAGTTCATCGGATAGTGATTTAAAATCAATCTAAACATTACAAACCATAAGTTACATAATAGAACTTAAATATATTTTCTTTCAAACAATAGAACGGTAACATTTAATTTGGATTCTTTCATTAAAAAGTCCCGAGTATGACAGAAAACTTGTAAAAAATCTAGCATTCCTATTATTAATTAGATAATTTCTAAAGTATCATTACCGTGCGTTCAAATATTTTTTTTGTTTCACCCTTTGTACAAGGTTTACTCTCGCTGAATCGAACAATCTATACGAATAAGGAACACGCACCAACTTATATATTTTTAAAGAATAATTACAATTTACTTTATTCATAACTAAATCGATTTTTTTTAAGATTTATTATTTCGATTTTTTTAATATTATTTATGGTATTCAGTTCAGTTTTATATAGTATAGTGTATTAATTATTTAAATACATATCTCTAGAATTATTTTAAGAAAAAGAGTTTTATAATTTAATATTATGAAAAGAGTTTTCAATCAGTAAATTATCATACGATACGATGTTTATTATTTAAAGAGAATAGCATATATTTATTGTTAGTACTAAGTATTGACGAAGAACTGTGGTGATCGTCTGACTAGTCTGTGGAACACCGTGTTTGTATTGTAGTAATTTGTTTACTAAAATGAAATATACAAGCACTTTTCTATTAATGCTCGTTTTATTGACTAGAATAATGCAAAAAATATATTTAATTATTTATTAGTATCCAGTGTGATATTTGATTGACCGAATAGTCGAGTGAGACCCTAGCTGCGGAGCCACGTGTTCGATTCCCGCTCGGGACACACAAGCATAATATTTGCTTACTTTGGACTAGATGGCGCTGTATGGAATGTTCCAGGCATAACATCTACCTACAGTTACCTACTTGGTTATAGAATGGACTATGATTCACAGATCATGAAATATTGGACAAAAACACATTTAAACGTACTTGCAAAAAAAACCTTGTAAATCCTAAATAATTGTAATCCTAAAAATGTATATAGTGTATATAATATTGTGTATTTCATATATGGACTGTAAAAAATAAAAATTAAATAAAATTAAAAATAATAAATAAAGTCTGAAATAAACAATTATTATTATTATTAATTATTAAAATGTCGTCTTTCGTTGTGATAAGCGACAGTGGCGGCTTTGTGAGTAAAGCAAGTGAGTTTCTTACAACAATTTGATTGTAAATATTTATTCCTAAATTTTTTTTGTTTTACTATAAGTAATATAATATAAAAAAATATTTTTGATCAAATATTACTTATCAGTTGGTTGTAATCAATTAATTTAGGTGAGGCTTAGCCACTTATGCTTCACCCGCAAATGTTTAATAAAAATCTTTAAAAATAGCCTAGTTTAAAAAGACAGCAACGTACCTATTACAAACTCATCAATTCTTGAAAACATTTTTAATAGAAATTGTAATTCAAAATTTGTACCTGGTCTTACAGAACTTACTTTACATATTATATAGGTACAGCATGATAACCAATCAAAGTCGGGTTCTTTTGCCGATCTGATCGCAAAAGGCCAGATTATATAGCTTTGATGCTATGGGAGAAGGGCATGTGTCTACTTGGGGACGTCGCGTGTGTCAGCACCTTTGCCGCCACTCACCTTAGTCGCGTCATGGGGCGGCAAGAGCCACTGCTAAAATTGCAGCTATCAGGAAACAAGTCTTGCAGTGAAAACTACTGACTGTTGGGGCAGTGACACCAAACATCTTATCGCTTAGAGGGTATTCGACCCCGCTCTGGGTCCTTTTTGGCGCAAAGATTGTCCATTGCTATTCAATTCAACGCTCCAATGCAACAAGTCTCATAGGGACCTTTGCTTTGGGGGCGACAAGAGGTGGGTTATTAGATTAAACGACAAAATAGGCGGATGGATAAATTTTAATAACGTATTCTTTTTATTACTTAGCTTTTTTCAGGTGCTCCACCCTTGTGAGAATGTACCTATAACGTACTATGACTATGCTCTCGTGAAATTCTTTAAATTTCGGAACCATTAATGCTGCCTCCTATTTTCAATTATTACAAAATTAATATAACTTTTTCATTAATTTTATAGCTCTTGTTATCTATAAGAAATAGCCGAAATATAAACCAGAAATTATGTACACATTTTTAAAATAGGTACCTGTAGCTTTTGAACAAGCAACGGCAATACGATCTGTTATTCATCATAATTGATCCCTCAAGGAAGGACGGGCTAAAGAAGGCCACGTAACATTCCCACGTCCTTGACCGGTATCCCTCCCTCTATTTCAGGGACCCACTTTTAGCCCCCCCGTCTCAGGCCCTCCCTTACGTCGGGCGACGCGGGCGGGCGGGCCGGGCGGGCCCCCTTTTCAGCTGCAGTCTGGCCCATTTACTCGCGGCCTACGGGCGTTTGAGTGATCTCGCAATAAGTATTCAACGTGTTATACCACAATAAAATATGGTAAGCGTTTATATTGTTTTTGTAAAAATTATCGTAATTTCAGTAGCATTACGTAATCACTATTGTTTATTTAAATTAAAAACATGATACTCCTGTTTAATATAGATCACGAATTTTATGAATGTGAAATTTACCGAATAATTGAAATAATCTGTTGAGTTTTGGTAAGAGGTTTATTCTATTAAACAAAGTTAGCACTCGTATTAGTCAATCGTTACTGTAATTCATTATATCTTATGTAATATCTACAAAAGAGCTTCATACCCTTATTAAGCCAGAAGAAACATTTTTGTAATAAATTAAAAGACACGACAAATGTTTGTAGGTGAGTACCACTAATTTAAAATATAAAATTTTTTATTTACCTTTATCGAAAATTTATTTGAAAAAGACTACTATAATTTTTTTATATATTTTGATTGTTATTTTTTTTTTCGATATTATCACAATACACCTACAACAAGAATACATAGTATCACAATTTAAATTATGTAATGCATTAGTCAGTTACTAGGTACAAGTGCAATTAGTGTAATCATTTGATAAAGGTAAATCAAGAATTGTAAACAAGTTAATCTTAGAAATGTATGAAAACATAATTATTTTAATATTTACCATAAATCAATTTTATTTCATTGAATAAATAGTTTAAAATATTTAAAAATGTATAGTACATAATTATATGCCCAGTATTAGTATTTCTTTAAACTTATTGATGAAAATACTATAACATAAACGAAATTAGGTAAACAATACATTGCGCCTGTCCGGAAACACTCGTCACTGTTTAATTTGACCTCGACATCTAATACATGTGGCTGAGATGTAGGGCTAGCCGCGACTCCACCTTTTAACTTTGTTTATTGACTGCTGCTATACTGTGTGCGCTCTTCATATATCTTTCTGTTCAACTAAATGCTGTGCCACTCCATTATGATAATTGACACGGGTAATTTTAGGGTTCCGTATATGCAAAGGGTACCAACGAGGACCGTACTATTAAGCTTCTACTGGCCGTCCATTTGTCCGTCTGTCACAGGGCTATATCGTCAGACCCGTAATAGGTAGACACTTGAAATTTTCAATCATGTAGTATTTACTACTATGAGCGCTATAACAACAAATAATAAAAATAAAACAAAATTAAAAATTAAAAGGGATTACCATAAAAGAAACGTAATTTTTTTACGTTTTTGGTGATTGATAATTGTGAGATCATTGCTCACACTTGAAATTTTCAAGAAGCGTGTGCTACTATAGTAATAACAACAAATAATAAAAAATAATTATAAGGTTATAAAATAAAGGTGGTCCCAATACAAGAAACGTGATTTTTTTATATTGTACAGTGGTACGGAAAACCCTTCGTGTGCGAGTCCAACTCCTCTTGGCCAGTTTTAATTTCTAACATTGCTTCGTTTCATAATTTCACTAATGGAAGTCGAATGGAAAGCCATCATACGCGACCTAAATACATATATCATTCTTTACTCTTCAATATTCTCGTGATATTTTATTAAGTAATATTTATTTATTTAGGAAAACAAACAGCTTAACATAACAATAATATATAGAAAAAGTAATATATTTCTGTAAGGTCATTAAGTTATATACATGACTTAAGTCGACTAATTTGATATCTGTTAACATATTTATTGTATTTATGTCGTACTAAAAAAAATATGGAAAAAATACAACATTTATTATAAGTAAGTATTATAATAATATTAATTAAGCTTGTATTAACTCCCATTATTGGAGTTGAAGTCTTCAACTCCGTGAACTTGCAGTTTAACTTCAATTTGATATTGGCAATAGGTTAGTTTCAACTTGAAATTAAACTATTGCCAACGGTTTACCATAAGTTTTAAGTGGTTTACTCGCTAGCGACCGACGTTCACATACTTAATTTAGATTAAATCGATGCTAGCAAGGTTAATAGTTTTTCCTTCATAATCTCGAAAAAACCGGATTCTGCAAAAGCGAACTTAAAAAATAATTGAATCATGATGTCCTACTTCTCTCTCCTATCCCACAGCCCGCAAGTACACCCGATGAAACTTCATAATGTAAACAATATCGTGCAGTCGGAAGTATCTTCTCAAGTTCAACGGGAAGAGCTAATGCCTCTGACAGCAAATATTCATCATCATCATCAGCCCATTTTTACCCCACTGCAGGGGCTTAGGCCTCCCCCAGGGTGAGGAGGGGGGCTTGGAGCTTAAGTCCACCACGCTGCTCCACTGCGGGTTGGGAACTGTAACGACCGCCATTTATTGACAGCGTCCGGGACCGACTGCTTAACGTGCCCTCCGAAGCACGGTGTCAGTGATATTGTGTACTTAAGTCAGAAAAACTCCTTGGTACACGCCCGGATTCGAACCATGGCCTTATAAATTTGAGACAGGTTCGTTGCGCTCTGGGCTATCACGACATTACAGCAAATATTGTTTACAGATAAAGTTTCTTAGGGTGAGGTACTCGCGGGCTGTGGGATGACATGATGATGAAAAGAAGGACACTCAAAGAAAAAAAACCTTCAAAATCGGCCCACGCGTTTCGTTCTAAGGCGCCACAAAGGGAGACACATGCGTACCTACTTACAAACATACCCACACACCCGCATGCGCCCTTGCATACATAAATATATACATGCATACTCGTACATCATACATAACATGTAACTACACCCACCGTGTTGGGCTGAACGTAGTCAAAACATCTATAGGGCGTATATAGAGCTTACCGAACTAAACAAGGAGTTTCAAATGAGCCGATGGCGCAAACTATTGGTTACCGAGAAAAACATGTTTAAAGTAAAAAAAATTTAATCATTTATCTTATTAATTTTTACTTGAAACTTTTTGTTTAGTTCAATAAGCTTCACACGCTGTATAAGTTTAGACTACGTACGGCCGAACACGCCATAAATAGAGTAATGAACACATTTGGGTTGACTTTCCAAAACTACCACCCCAAGGGTATTAATAATAAGAAAGAAGGGAGCAAGGTGAAAAGAATAAACCCATTTTTAGAATTTTAGTAATGCGAAAATACGAAAAAAGGCGAAATTAAAAATGAGTAATACATACCTGCTACTAAGACATTTTTGATAACCCTTAAACTCAAAACACTTGAAACTAATACTAAATGGCTAGCCACTCTTCGAATAAGTCTCAACTATTTAGATTTAGTACCTACATAATAGAATGTTTTAAAAAAATTTGGTTAAGGTAGGTTGCTTTCCCGCCATTTCGTAGGTTACCGTAGGTAGGTTAGATTAGTTTAAAGAAATATACAATAAAACCGAATATATGGGCACTCCGACTACTGTTCCAACAATCGATGGTTCCAACCCACCAGGAACATAAAAAACGCGCGAGGCGAGCGAGCGAAGCGAGCGTCCCGCGGCAGCGGCCGCCGAGCGCCATGCAAATCGAATTTTCAATTGTTACTAAAGTTAGGTTAGGAAATCCATAACGTATTTACTGTTTTCAATTTATTTTCATGTTGAAGTCTATTCCCTCCTTCAATAGTCGATCCTTTGATTATGTCAATACAAAGAGCAAATTCATGTCGGTGGTAAGGAGTACGTAGTTTTCAGTTTTTATTTTTGGTTTTTTTTACATTTCCGCATTCTTGAAAATTCTGAAAGTTGGTTTTCTGTCCTCGTCCTTCCACCCCCTAAATTATTATTAACACGTCTAGGGTGGTAGTTTTGGAAAGCCGTACCACACATTATCCTCCTTTGCGTTGCGTAGGCGGGTAAAAAAATCTTGAGGAACCGCGTTACATATATTTCCGAGTTTTTGTAAATCCGAGACTTTAAATATGCCCAATGTCAACTTACGATGCCAATCCGTCTCAAATCCTAGACTTTCCTAAGGGTACGGCGTAAAAGCGATGTGATGGCTGAACATAATGTACAAACTCGATGGAAACTTGATCATTATTGCTGTACGAGACCTTGCGGGAGTAAAACTAATGTTTTTATAGGTTTGAATTTCACCAAGCCGCGCTTAGTCTGCTTTATTTTCGTTCTCGGTATCGTAGGCCGAATATACACGAGTTGATGTTTTGAAATATTCGCTATAAAGTAGTATTTTGTGTAATTTAAATGTGAAAATCGTACTTTAATATAAATTGAAGATACTGAAATGACATAGTAATAATGACGTATGATTTGTCTAATCACCGAGTCTGACATTTTTATAATAATAATAATACATGGGACATCCCACACAGTGCCATCTAGTCCCAAAGTAAGCAAGTATTATGCTTGTGTTATGGGTTACTTACTAGGCAACTGATATACATACTTAAATTTTTTTTTAAATCATATGTACCTACATATATAAATATTTTACACCCAGACCCGGAACGAAATAAACATGTTGCACACAAATATTTGTCCCGGGCGGGAATCGAACCCGCGACCCTTGGCTCCGCAGTTAGGGTCTCTAACCACTCGGCCAATCGGTCAGTCATTCATCTTTCAACATTTTACTCACGTTTTCAATATCTTGATTACTATTTCATCTAATCCACGTCTATAGCTGCACATAATTATAACAACCGAATACTGCACTAGTTCACTTCACAGTGAATAAATACACTAAACGGTAACCACACGTAACTTTGACACCCAGGGACAACTTATTTCCACGCCTGTTTTTCGTTGTTATCATACTACTGCCATCTCACACGTTGTCACACAAGTAGGTACGTTATTCATTCGAAGTTTGGACGTTTAGGCCAGACATAGGCGCTGTACAGAAAAGTTCCATTAAGTTAAATTAGTCGTTTTTGTAATAGTCTTGTAATCGTTTTTGTAAAAGTTTCTGTAACTATATATAGTGAACGGCAAAAATAATAGTATTGATAGTAAAGTGTAAGTCAGACCTAGCTGACGGTGGGTCGTCTACACTCTGCCGGTGCTACGCCAACGCTTTTTAGGGTCCCGTACACAGTCCCTATCACAGAATACCCTTATTACTAAGGCTCTGCTGTCCGTCCGTCCGTCTGTCACAGGGCTGTATCGTCTGAATCGTAATAAAAAGAACAATATATAACAAATAATAAAAATGAAATTAATGAAAAAAATTATGGTGGTTCCCGTAACAAGAAACCTGCCCGGTGCTTCGCCAACGTTCCCGTACTGAACCCTTTGTGTGCGACTTCGACTCGCACTTGGCCGGTAATTATATAAAGGCTTATTGCTTCCAGAGTACGTGGTTTTTTTCACGCAAAAACATCGCCAGACAGCGGCTTCCTGTCTACACATGAGTAAATAAACGGAACAGAGATAAAGCTTCATACAACCATGCTGTGATGGGTAAACTAGCACGAGCAAGCCCCCAGTATTCATCAAGCTTGTTTGTAGTAGTGTACCTATCATAACGCGGCGGTCGCCTCCGGCGCGCGATTGTGTATTGTTCCGTTTCTTTAATGATGTGCTGTCGAATAGATCTGAATATGCCGAAATGCCCCAAAAATGAGTAGCGTTAGACATAAACAAACATTGAAATTAGATGATGAGAAATGTATTTACACCATAATTAATCCTCACGTCTGTACTCATACCAACAATATAAACGTGAGATTTTCAGAAATAATTCAGTGGGCAGCCGCGTTCGCGTGAGAAAGACGGTCCGCGTCTCAAGTAGTCAGTGCCAACTGGCAGGCGACGCATAAACCTAACATTAGATTTGATCGTGAAAAATAATGTAAATAAAAAATTTAATTTCATTGATAATACAACCTCTTGAAGATTCATTTGACTTACACAAAACGCTATTATAAATCTCCGAGACCATAAACTTTACAAACTGTCCAAAGAATAGTATTCGTTTGTTGTATTTACAAAAATCACACAAGTAAAAATGTTTTGAAAATCATTAAAAACGGCACGTAGTTCTTTACATCTATCTTCACGATACAAAAAATCCACGCATTTGATTTCGAATTTAATAAATGCCAAAATATGTAGTCGATGTCCACAAACGAACACCACCGGGTCATAAGTTTATGTATGTATTTGTTCTGTCGATGTTAGCTATTTTGAAAATCGAGAAGGATAGAAATTTCGTTCACAAGGTAATTCCTAGTTTTCTTAGAACAATGTACGTGTATCTATTGAAAAATAATCGATTATTTTCCTCATTAACACACATCGCTTTCATGATAATAATTTTTCTCTGTCTAAACTAAACTTCTGTGTTTTGCCGTCACATTCACCATAATCGTTCATAGCCAGAAGTAAAAAACTGACTCAATATTGTTACTTCCGTGGATTTGTTTCTACAGTAAAAGTAAGTTCAGAATAATAATAATACATGAATAATACTTAGTTAATAATAATAACGTATGCATAACAACAACGTCTAGGCCCCAAACTAAGCATTAGCTTATGTTTTGTCAGTGCCGAGCGAAGACACCACATACATATTACAACCAAAGCCCGGTACCAGTATCAATATTCATCATATAAATACTGACCCGACCTGGAATTCGAACCTGGGACCTGCAGGTTCGTAGGCAGGGTAGCTACCCACTAGGCTAAGCGGTCGTCCGAATATTAAATGTCAGAATATTAAAGTAAAACTTTTAATTATCTCTAATATTTTGGCTCGATGGGATCGCACAGATACATCTAAATATCCGAATATGACAAAAAGCAAAATCAAAAACACATAAAATCAATAACGCAAAAGTATGGCTAGTTCTCTGAAATTTTGGAATAAAGGGCTTGGACCAAAATTTTAAAGTTCTGTTGATAGTCATTAAAATTGAAAGGAATAAGATTCTATAATAACCTCCTGAAAATCCCTAGTTCTTCTTTTTACGAATTTGCCAGATATTTAAGAAAACTCATCCGACGCTGAAATTGTCCCTGTGACGTCATCTGTATAGTTGAGCTTATTTCGCTGTTTCCTACAATAAAAACCAAAATTCAAAAGGTGAGTGTAAAATATTAAAACTACTCATATTAAATGAAACTATAGTCCTCATGAATGAATCAAAATAGTATGATCTTATTTAGTTTTAGATAAAGCAAACAAAAAACATCAGTCTAGGTGACGTCACAGGGACATTTAATCAAACAAACATTAGAAAAAAATTACTGAATACTTGCAGACATTTTTTTTTATTTCGTAAAAATAGGTTGGTCTTTATTTTCGGAAAAAAAAATAAAAAAAATTTAAGTTAAAAATATTGGTATAATCCCCTTGAGCCAACATGGAGCCATCATACACCACGTATATTCAATGAGGACGAAATTGCTGCTTCATGAAAAATAACGCAACTACTAATTGATTTATTCAACTATGACGTCTTTTCTCAGGTTATGGAAATTAAATGTTTCCCCGTCCGTTATAGAAAAATTTAGCCACAATTAGATATTTTACTTATAAACTGTTTTTCTTTGTTTGAAAATATCACGAAATAATTTCCAGCAAACACCAATGAAAACATACAGTCAGTTATTTAGGTGCTACATCCTATAACGTAAGCCATTCATAGGATAAATTAGAAACTTTTCACATCTTTTTTAATATTACATTTTAATCCTTTCTAATATTATAAATGCAAAAGTAATTCTGTCTATTACGCTATTCTATTAGATACGTCTATTAGATACAGAGATAAATTACACCTTAGAAAAGGAACTAGTCTACTTTTTGTCTCTCTGTCTGTCTGCCTGCTACGTTTTCATTTAGATTTTGAAAACTAATACGTAACTTGAGAAATAAATAATAAAATTAAAATAAGCAATAATAAAATTTGATGATCGCTCATGGAGACAAGCAACATTGCCAATTAAATTTGGTGGTTTGGGTATCCGCTCTTCGGCAAGTGTAGCACTCCCGGCTTTCCTATCCTCCACTTATAGCACGGCTACCCTCATCGGCAGGATCTTAAATATACCACGCCTAGCCGATGTTGAGGTGACTGGCTTGGCAGAGGCTCGGACAGTTTGGATTGCGACTTTCCCCGGGGAAAAGATGCCTAGCGAGGTAGGTACACAAAATTCGTGGGACCTACCAGCAGTCAAAGCCGTACATGCCGATCTCATCGACCGGTCCCCTGACGATGCTGATCGAGCGAGACTCCTTGCTGTGTCTGAAAAGGAATCGAGTCACTGGCTACACGCACTCCCATCCAAAAACATCGGTACAATTTTAGATCCCGTTTCACTGCGCATCGCTGTGTGTTTGCGGTTAGGCGCAAAAGTGTGCGAGCCTCATCAATGCCCATGTGGCCGTGGTGTGGACCGGCTGGGTCGCCACGGACTTTCGTGTCTCAAAAGCGCTGGTCGTATCTACCGCCACGGAGCCATTAATGACTTGATCCGCCGGGCTCTTGTGACAGCATCTATCCCCTCATCTTTAGAGCCAAAAGGTTTGTTCAGGGACGATGGCAAGAGACCCGACGGAGCAACGTTGGTGCCTTTGTGCCTGGGCCGTGCTTTGATTTGGGATGCCACATGTGTGGATACTCTGGCTCCGTCCCATGTCCGGCCCACGGCCCAGAGTGCTGGCGCGGCGGCCGACCAGGCCCAATTATGTAAACGTCGCAAATACTCGGGGTTGATCCCTTATTACGAGTTTGCGGCGGTTGCAGTAGAGACACTCGGTCCGTGGTCGTCTGATACGAAAAAATTCGTAAAAGATTTGTCCACCCGTCTGGTCAGCACTGCTGGCGATCCCAGAGCGGGTGCCTATTTCGCACAGCAACTGAGCATCGCTGTGCAGCGCGGAAACAGTGCAAGCGTAATGGGATCGATGCCACATGGGACCAAGATGGACGATATTTTTATTTTGTAAATAATGTAGGTATTTTTAGTTTTTTAATTACATTTTAATGTAGAGTATATTATTTTCTTTTGAAAAAAAAAATAAGCAAATATTATGCTTGTATTGTGGGTTACTAAATAACTAATATAAATACTTAAACATCCTTGTTTTTATTATACATACATAGATCTGATATGATAGATGCTTTTGCACCCAGACACGGAACAAATAAACAAACTCATGCACACAAATATTTCTCCCGGGCGGGAATCGAACCCGCCACCCTTGGCTCTACAGTTAGAGTCTCTAACCACTCCGCCAATCGGTCGGTCAGTGGAAAGGAATGATAATACATTCTATGATATCGATGTATCCGTATACATTTTTGACATTTACAAGGGCATAACCTTTAGAAAATATAAATATAAACAGAGTGGACATCGCTTACAGCTGTTACTAGACTAACGTGACGACACGACAACAAGGTCGTCGGATGACGACGAGACGGTCATTGTCAGCGCGAGACGTAAATAATCGTATTTGAAAGTTTACAGCTACAACTATGACTAAAAAAAAATTTTACTATATAAATAAAATCGAAATATCACTCACTTACAATCGACCCCGAACTAAAACTGCTAAAGCGAATAACACTTAAAAACTTCTGTGCGTGAAAATTGGTATTTGGCGTTTGGGTTGGAAACTAATTATATTGATTTTCAGGATTTTTAAAATTGAACCTTAAGGGGATAGTCTTTGTCGAATTGACATCGCTATCTCCGTTTCAATCCCGACCTGTTCCTGAGTGACAGAGACAACAAGAGCAAATTCCCAAAAATACTTATAAAATACCCGTCGAAACAACTTGCGGGTCGTGATTTTTTTCCACCCCTGAAATGTGTATGGATTGGAACCAAAATTTGCATGGTCATTAAGAAAAGATGTCTCTATGGTTGTGCGTTTTTTTTTAATTCGCATTGATATCAAATTTACGGCTAATTATTTTCAGAAACAAAAAATTGATGGAAATCATGTTTTTTTAGGAATTTTTTTTAAAACAACTAAACAAGATATCAAAAAAACAAAAACATACCGCCCTGTGACAGTAATTCTTCTATTATATACATATATTTGTAAATAACAATACAGAATTACTGCGAAGATTGGACACGGACCGAACCCTCTTCTTTTGTATGCAAAGACTACCTCCTTAAGGGGGTGCAATAGGGTATGACAGTTTGTACAAGAATTCTGTCATTTGTAAGGACGACTGAAGCGAATCACATGAAATTCGGACATTAGCTTTCTTTTCTGACTCAAGCGTCATTAATTTTTTGTATTTCACCTTTGGTCTCATAGCCACCAAGTACCTTCAATTGAAAACCCGTCATGATTGATTATTTTTTTACTCTAGACGGTATTTTAAAGACGGGCATGACTTCCTTAATCTTCTTTCATGGACAGAAAGACCGACACATTCAATAATAGAAAAGCTTTTCAAATCTGTCATATTATTATTCCATTAAAAGCGATACAATACCATAACAGTCAATAAAAAAAACCGTTTTGGCCGACGGTCTATAATGCTGAAATCCACAGCGGCTTACAGAACCCTATCCGATACAATTTTGCAACTTCGGCGGTTCGTTACTGAGATCGCAAAATCAGATCGGACGTCATGGATTTCAGTCTGTAAGTGCAATAAAAATAAAGCTACCCTCAGTAGCCCAACTCTAGGTCAGCTCGGACATAAGCCAATCAAAGTACGTACCTACTTGTACAAAACAAAGACAAACCATGAAAATTATATTTTTGTTAACACGACGATAACTACCTGCTTACACCTCAGGCTTACCCAACCGTATAGGACTGGATAAAAAAATTCAAAGTGTTTTTACGAACTAAATCATATAGTGTTATTTTATTAAGGTCCGCGTTGCTCTATGATGTTTTCATAAACACACTGTGTCACGATAGAAGAGAAGGAAGAAAGAGAACTCAGGATTTGATACATAAAAGAAATGGAAGTAGACTTAGGTACATTTGTTCAGTTATTTACTATAGTTTTGAACATAAATATTGTTGTATAATTAGACGAGAACTTAACTACAACAGAATTCCTCATTGTAATTTTTACGGGTGAATTGCGGCGGGCGGAAGGACTGGATCTATCATGAGAAGATGGTTTATCTTCATATGAAAGATCATTTTCATCTTACACCTCACCTACGAATTATGGTTTTCGTATCGAGCGTCGAAGTTTGTTCGTATATTTTTGCAACTTAAGATTTCTTAAAACTGTAGCGACGTAGTTTTCTAATATCTAATCGTTATCATCAGTGGCATCTCCAAGTTGTATCTAGTAAGTATCTGACATTGGTACCGGATCAAAGTAGAAAGTCTTCGTCTCTCCTTTTCTGTTAAAGTATCAGTTAAAGACATCAGTCTTTCCGAGGACCTCTGAAATTTTAGCCAAATATGTAGCCATTGCGACCGCTTGTTAATAAAATAGGTCCCTCGGCATAAGTGAAACTCAGCAGTAAAACAAAGGGATTTGCTTATTTTGAAGGTTTATCTATATATATTATAAAAATATTGGTTACCTTTACAATATTCTTACAAACTTTGGTAAAGAATAAAACGTCCGTTGGCGACCTTGCTACAAATATATCCACACGAAAATAGCGCAGTGTCTGTACTCTATGTCACGCTAAAGCGGTCACATGGCTAATATTTGATGTTATTGTTATAGAAGTACAATTTCGTATATTAGTCCAAAATACGATAAATCTTATTTGTATACGTACTCATAGCTTGCTACTTGTTCAATTACGAAAATTTAGGAAGTTACGCCCATCTTTAGAACACCGTCTACCGTGTAAAAAATATCAATCATGCCGGGTTTTCAATTGGAGATACTTGGTGGCTGCTATGAGACCAATATATTATTTTTTAAATTGAATTTTGAATTTTATGTGAAAATTATATTGCAAAGTGTATAGTGATTGATCTGCCGTTTTATCTAAACTATATTTTTTAACTGAAGGGATCAAAATAAAAAGATGATAGCTGCTAGAAATGGCACGTTTACCTTGATCTGTCTCTGGGATTCCATCGTCATATCTTGATTTGAAAATGTACCCTTTCAAACGAAAAAAGAGTTATGCAAATCAGTCCACAATTGACGATGATATCAGTGAACAGACGAGCATAGAACCTTCCATTTTTTGAAGTCGGTTAAAAAGAGAAAAAACATAGTCAATCAGGGTCCTGATTCAGAGGTTAAACTCTAGTAAGTTTTTATGACAGAAAGTATTTCGATTATCTATATATTTCGATATCTGCACTGTAAAAATTCTGCAAATCTGTTGAAGGTAGTCGAACGTAATATAAAACATGAATACATAAACAGAAACCGCTAACTATATACGCAACCCAATCGTAGGAGGGATATAATGTTGGAAGGATTACGATAGTACGGTACATACGGAGAACTGTACGTTTTTATTTTTGTTAGGAATTTCTTATATTGTGTGATGTTTACACAAGTCACAATGCCGACGGTGAAACTTTTATTTTTCATAAATACAACCTATAATATAAGATACACAAAGCACTCTATAAGCTTTGTCCATTGTGACAAGTCCACTAAATTGAGGTCGTATAATTTCAACAAGGATTCATGATTCCTTTGTACCATGGCAATATCATTTGACAAAAATTTAAAAATAAAAATGTCGATTTTCGGCTCAGTTCGGATTCGAATGTAAATTGTTGTAAATAATACAATAAAAATAACAAAAAAATATCTTCTTAAATGGAAGAAAAACGCGAACCCTGTAAGGCTCCATCGAAAAATTCATTACCATCTTGTGCTCGGCAATGTGGCTCCATACGATGTAAACATTATGTAGAACAACCTGAAGCTGAAGAAGATGAAGAAAATGAAGAGGAGGAGGAGGTCGATATCGATTTTAGTTAATAATTACCTATGTTTTATTTTTATACAGGCTGTCCAAGAAACCCATTTAGTAACTTAGTATTCTGATGAACAAGCTCATGACCAAACAAAATAACAAAACCTGGCCTTATGATCGTTCCATAGTTTTAGTAACTTTTCTCAGCGTCTCGTGAAAATCTCCACGTGAGGTTGCCACTGCAAATCTCGATATTTTGTGGTTTTATTCTATGATAGATATCTATAGAAAACTTAGTATTCAAATACAAACACTCTGATATAATTATATATTTCCATCCGTTCATCTGTCTGTCCTGTCTGTCACACCCTCGTAATTTTACATTTATATACAGGCATAGGTGAATAAAATAGGCGAAATTGATGTTTTAGAAATCGCCAAAAAACTAATTTCATTTTTTAAACTTACCCCTATAATGGAATGATTTTTTTTCTCTGCTTATTCCACAATGTGGGTGGAATAAGCAGAAAAGTGGGATCATAAGAAAGCTCTTTTAAAATGAAAAATAGGAGTTCTATAGACCTATGTTATTGTGAACCCCGTTTCTGTAATGGAACCCCAAAGTAGCTTTTCTTTTGTCCCCACGGCATCTCTAGACGAATATTTAAAAACCGGCCAAGTGTGAGTCGGACACACGACTTCTTTTCGGTTTTCGTCAACGAAAGGTTTCGTACCACCGTGAATATTTTTATCAAAAGGTTCCCGTTGGTACCCTTTGGGTAGGAAACCCTTAAATCTAAAAAATGTCGTGGGTAGATTTTGAATAAAACATTATGTTCAATCAAAACTTTTCAAAAATTTCAATACATTAGTTTTGGAATAATGGACCAAAAATCGCTAAAATCGAAAAATTGCAACAATTAATTTATGCATACTACGGAACCTTACACTGCCCGTGTCCAGCTCTCAGTTGGCTGGTTTTTTTTATTACGTGGTGTTTATTGGGAAGAAACTACATTTTAATTTCAATTTAATTTTAATTCCTGTTTTTATAGACATACGACATGGCACAATTGACAAAATAAGAAAAAACAAGGAAAACAGTTTTTCCAATTCCTCTCGAAATCTATAAAAAAGCAATTAACTACTATAACTTTCACTTAAGGGGGCAATTACAAAAAAACGGCATGTTTAGGTACATTTTTAGGAAGTTTGGAAAGGTATATGGTCATAAACCTAATTCTAAAATAAAGATCAGTTCTTACTTTACAATTGCGTTAGAAAACATTTGCATATTTTACACTCTTTCACACTGAAAAAATATTATTTTGTAACCCACTTTTGCCGAAATCGCGGAAAATTAACATTTTTCGGTACATATTACACCATCATCACAAGGTTTTTTGAGATTAAAAAATCATTTAAGTATTGTTAATACTTCATCCTTTCTTTCTGTTAGAGGAAATTTTGATAATAAACGGAAAAGTGGCAGAAAAAAATCATCAATAATATGCAATTTCACCGAAATTTCGCCATACTATTTTGTATGAACTGACAGCACACTGACAGCATAAAACCAAGCGCACACGGCATCGTGCTTCAGACCGCTCCGAGGAGCGCTATTGAAAGGTCGGGTGTACGTCTTTGTTTTTCTCCGATCAAATGCTGTACGTATGGTAAAGTTGAACTCAATCAATCTTGAGACGTGGGTGAAAGTAAAAGTGAATGGGCATCTTTGTATGGGCTGCGTACCCAGGTTGTATCAAGTTGTGGTATATGTCATTTTAAAGGTCGTATCAATAGCTTTATTTTATAGTATGGCACCAACCATGAAACACGTGCAAGGAAATAACTATGAGTTATTTTATATCTCATATAATGAAATGTTATTTTTAGTGTAAATGTTACTTATTGTACAATATTACTTTATTACTAAGCATACCTACTATACGGTTACCAATCGCTATTCCACCGCCGCTTGCACACCTACATACTCTTAAGACTGGCCAAAAAAATTGCAGGTTTTGCATAGGCTTCGTCTCCATGCTGTATCTAGTGTAGGCATGTTGTTCTTGGATTTCTTATTAAAAAATATAATTAAAGGCTAGTATTGCGTAGGTCGAAATAATTTAAAAAAAATTATCATTGAACTAATAATCTAGATCAACAATTATATCATCTAAAAAAGTTGCTGGCAACAATATATAATTTTGATGCCTCGCCCACCCCAAATACCATATAATGCTTAGTATATGTGAACATGTGCCGACTGTTCTTCGCCCTATTAGGCACGAACAGTAATTATCGACTCCCTTCCCGTCGTTATTGTAGTTATTACAATATAGGAGTAATATATCCGATTCGACACATGACAGGACTGAATCCAACCTCTAGTAGTATGTATGTGTGTGGGCAGGGCGGTGTAAGAGTTATACTGACAGGTAGCCGCAACGCACAGTATGCTATATAACATGGTAAATAAAATAATATAAGTAAAAAATAAAAACCGACTTCAAAAACATAAACTAAAAAGTTAAAAATAAAATTTTCACTTTAAAGAAAGGAGCATTAACAGGCGGCATATAGTTAATGAAGTAATTTAACTGTAATAAACATTTAAAACTACTTTATTTTTTTGGAAAATGCCGTATTTTTTATTTGGAAACACCGTAATTTTACTTTCGCGATCTGGAAGCACTGATTGAAATGAAACTGATCATAAAGGTATATATACTAGCGTAAGAGAGGAACACAGTGTGCGAATGACATCCAGCTCTTTGCGGAAATCCTACATGCGAGAAAGAAATGCAAGAAAATCTGACATAAAACCTCTTTGAACACATTTAGTCTTCATTACTCACTTGTCAAAATAAGGTCCAGCTTTGTTTTCTATTTTGTGTTATAATCGTTTTGAATTCTACAAAAATTAATTCTTGTGATAAAAATGGAGTAGTGTCCAGTTTTAAATTGCACTGTAACATATGTTAATAATCCAAATAAAGAGACATTTCACCGGTAAGTACTGCCAATAACATATTGTTATCTTAATGCTTATTTTTATAAAAAGCGATCCTAAATTTACTTGGTTATACATCAGTAGTATACGGTAAATACTTTATTTTGTAAATAATTTGTTATTTTAAACAATTATGTGTATGATACAAAAATATTGTGTAAAATTACAATCAAACAATGAAGCATAGGGATTGCACAAAATGTATCGATATGTCGATATTTTCAAATATAAATATTTTGTAAATTTGATATTACCTAATTGCACCTGTTCCACTGGAATGATGTCGTTAACTGTTTTTAAACATATTGTGAGGTTTATTTAGCCTGGCAGCACATTGTAAGGGAAAGTATGACATCTATACATATATACTACACATAGGGTATATATGTAAATACAAGACTTTTTCAAATGAAAATATAAGATGTATACACAATTAATTTAAATCGTTATTTATTTATGATTTAAAATCTGATGCTCTATTTAATTTAAATCGTTATTTATTTATGATTTAAAGTCTGACGTTCTATCTGTTCTCTGATTATGAACGTCGTAAATAATTAAACTTTGAATGACAAAACTACTGTATACAATAGTTTAACCTCATTTTCCTCCAAGAAACTGCGGTGTTAAAAAATGCTTCCTGATAATGATGACTATTTCATAATATCCAGGTTTCCTGTAAACACGGTTAGCATAGAACAATGGAAAAAATGTTAAATAGAACAGGTGGGACTCCTCGAAAACATTCTTTGGTTCGCAGTAGACATTTTACGGAAAACTGTTTTGTCTAACTAAATTACCGACGACTTTTGAAGAAAGGATCTATACCTACTGAATTTGTGCCGTTAGGGGTTTCTTTTTTTTCATATGTGCTTACTAAGTATATTAAGTAATATACTAATTATACTTAATATCTAAAGTCAGAGCATTTATGCCAACTGTAATTTCTGTACAGGTCAATCTGAAGACCAAGCGATCGGTGTCAGCGTACGTTTACCGGGATATATCACCAGGACCTTCAACTTTAGAGCCTAAACCTTTATTTCAGCACTAATATAAAATGGATTTGAAGAATAAGTCCATCACAGTGAAAATATCAATTTTAGGCAAATTATCACTTTGTCTTTTACAAAAACTTGTTCCTTTATTTTCAAATAAAACTTAATTACCTATTACATAAAGAAACAAAAGATATTATAGACTAGTCCAAGGCATCCAAGGCATAATTTGTGGTGCAGTGAGACGACGCGACACTCAATCGAGTAGACAATATGACGTCATGGGCAGTAAGAAGCCACCAGTCAAACCGCACGAAAATACATAATAATAATAATAATAACGTGCACATGACAACGTTGTGGCCCCAATCTAAGCATTAGCTTGTGTTTTGGGTACCAAGCGAAGACACCACATACATATAACAACCAAGACCCGGTACCAGTATCGATATTCATCTTATAAATACTGACCCGACCTAGGATTCGAACCCGGGACCTCCAGCTTCGTAGGCAGGGTCGCTACCCACTGGGCTAAGCGGTCGTCAAATTAATAAATATCAATAATTTATTTCTCAGTCAATTATTGACGAATTTAAAAAAACTTTCACTGTTTTATTAGTTTTGGTTTATCTTTCAATTCTATCGAGTTAAATTGTATATTTTGAACATCATGAACTTCTCTATTGTAAATGTTTTTGTTTTGTACATTCTCATTTTTTTTGTTTATATATACGCTAGTATATATATGTCTATGTTCGGAACATAGACATACATATACTAGCGTATATGTCTATGTTCGGAACATAGACATACATATACTAGCGTAGGAGACCAACTGACATCTAAACATCGCATGACCGAAACGGAAATGAGTATGTGTGCAAATTCACATGTGGTTGAGCCAGTTTTAGTGATGTGCATGGGTGTTTTTATATTATCGATAGCACGTAGTACTTTCATGATAATGTGTCGTTGAAATTACCGCGTTATCATAAGTCGAAATCGGCAATCCTATTTATTATTTTGAATCTGCTATACTACATAATTTTTGTTTTGAGTTACTTTTCCTAACTTTTAGTTTTTTTAAATGACAAATCATCAATCAGTCAATTCAAATGCCATTTCCTTTACTCCAATAAATATTTTTTTTTGTTAACAGTTGATAATAAAAAATTTGCAGAAGTAAAGAAAGCGTTAACATCATTATGGAAATTTTAATATTTAGTTGAATACAAGCCAAGTAATAAATAAAACAATATAAATAAACGATTTTTATTTTAAATTACAATACGTCATGTTGCAACGCATAACAACAAACTTTTTAACACTCTTTGTAAACAAAAAATTGAGAATGTACAAAACAAAAACATTAACAATTTAGAAGTTTCATGACGAATATGGTATTTAACTCTATAGAATTGAAAGATAAACCAAAACTAATAAAACAGTGAAAGTTTTTTTTTAATACGCCAATAAATGACTGAGAAATAAATTATTGATATTTATGTATTTTCGTGCGGTTTGAATGGTGGCTTCTTACTGCCCGTGCCGTCACATTGCCTACTCGATTGAGTGTCACGTCGTCTTACTGCACCACAAATTATGTCTTGGATGAAATTCCTATATTTCATCCAAGTCTATAATATCTTTTGTTTCTTTTTATAATAGGTAGTTAAGTTTTATTTGATTATAAAGGAACAAGTTTTTGTAAAAGACAAAGTGATAATTTGCCTAAAATTGATATTTTCACTGTGATGGACTTTTTTCTTCAAATCCGTTTTATATTAATGCTGAAATAAAGGTTTAGGCTTTAAAGTTGAAGGTTCTGGTGATATATCCCGGACGTACGCTGACACCGATCGCTTGGTCTTCAGATTGACCTGTACAGAAATTACAGTTGGCATAAATGCTTTGACTTTAGATATTAAGTAAATAATGCGGCGTTAGTATATTACTTAATATACTAAGTAAGCACATATGAAAAAGAAAGAAACCCCCTATCGGCACAAATTCAGTAGGTATAGATCCTTTCTTCAAAAGTCGTCGGTAATTTAGTTAGACAAAACAGTTTTCCGTAAAATGTCTACTGCGAACCAAAGAATGTTTTCGAGGCGTCCCACCTGCTCTATTTAACATTCTTTTCCATTGTTCTCTGCTAACCGCTTTTACAGGAAACCTGGATATTATGAAATAGGTAGTCATCATTATCAGGAAGCATTTTTTAACACCGCAGTTTCCTGGAGGAAAATGAGGTTAAATTATTGTATACAGTAATTTCGTCATTCAAATTTAAATTATTTACGACGTTCTTAATCAGAGAGCAGATAGAACGTCAGACTTTAAATCATAAATAAATAACGATTAAAATTATTTGTGTATATATTTTATATTTTCATATGAGCAATTCTTGTATTTATATATATCCTATGTGTAGTATATATGTATAGATGTCGTACTTTCTCTTACAATGTGCTGCCAGGCTACATAAACCTCCCAATATGTTTAAAAACAGTTAACGACATCCTTCCAGTGGAACTGGTGCAATTAGGTAATATTAAATACACAAAATATTTATATTTGTAAATATCGACATATCGATAGATTTTGTGCAATCCCTATGCTAAATTGTTTGATTGTAATTTTACGCAATATTTTTGTATCGTACACATAATTGTTTAAAATAACAAATTATTTACAAAATAAAGTATTTACCGTATACTACTGATGTATAACCAAGTAAATTTAGGATCGCTTTTTATAAAAATAAGCATTAAGATAACAATATGTTATTGGCAGTACTTACCGGTGAAATGTCTCTTTATTTGGATTATTAACATATGTTACAGTGCAATTTAAAACTGAACACGACACCATTTTTATCACAAGAATTAATTTTTGTAGAATTCAAAACGATAACACAAAATAGAAAACAAAGCTGGACCTTATTTTGACAAGTGACTAATGAAGACTAAATGTTTTCAAAGAGGTTTTATGACAGATTCTCTTGCATTTCTTTCTCGCATGTAGGATATCCGCAAAGAGCTGGATGTCATTCGCACACTGTGTTCCTCTCTTACGCTAGTATATATACCTTTATGGTAGAGACTGAATAAATTAATAACCGACTTGGTATTACATGGATCTCACAACTTTTTACCGCAGAACAACTGAGTTGCGAGACTTGGTTTTTTTGACAAGTATTGTTTTTGATGGGATAATGTTTGTAGAAGGCGGTCTGAATGATCGTGAAATTTGAAGGGCAAGTTAGTCAAAACAGGGGTGTTCGCACGGTTCCTCAATTTATAGAAATAAATAATGGTAAGAGCTAAGGGCGCGAGCGGGTTGCTTTTCGCGGTTTACGCATGCGGTACAAGTTTCGATGTCATAAAGAACGTATAAATAGTAACTGTATTGACAAAAGTATTAATCGTTGTTGTAGTAACGCATACAGACTTGTTTTTTTTTTTCGTAATGTGGACCATATAATAATAAAATTTTAATCTATACGAAACAGACTTTATTTTAGTAGTGTTAGGCTCAGAAAGAAAGAAGTTCAAAATGGCAGACACTATTTTCAGTTTTAACCGCAGATTTGTGAAAGGAGACCACATGGACCCATAGATATCGATTTTGAAAGCAAGCAGTTCAAAAACTAAAACAGATTCAAAGGCAGTAATTTTTTTTAGTTCTGAGCACAGATCGTAATCGAAGACCATACAGACTCTTAGACATTGATTTTGAAAACAATCGGTCCAGAATCAAAAATAGTAGAATTTGACGAAATGGGAAATGAAAAGGTCACCTCATTCAATGGGACCTCGGTTTCGCCATCGCCACGTATCACAAACAAAATGCACTCGTATTGCAAAACTCCTCATACGATAACTGTGGCACAGTATAGTATTGTCTAATAATTTTTTTTTATGGAACTTTAAAAGACATCGTAACCCACACCCATAACACAAGCTTTGCTTAGTTTGGGACTAGATAGCGCTGTGTGGGATGTCCCAGGTATTATTGTTATCACTACATATTATAAAATAAAGTCCCCCGCTGCGTCTGTCTGTCTGTCTGAACGCGACAAACTCAAAAAGTACCGAACGGATTGGCATATTATTGACATCAATGGACAGAGTGATTCAAGAGAAAATTTGTTGAAATATGACGATTATTGTTGAAGAAGTCGGAAAAAAATCAAGCTGGTTGGGAACTTTCATCGAAAATGCGGCCTAATCCTTTTGAGATATAACAAAATAATGTATGGAGGAATTGTGTCTCTTTTATAGGACTAAAGAAAAGTCCGCGATAGCATATGTCTATATTTTATGGATAGCTTATTATACTATTTTTATGATGTAATATGATGAGGTGATTGGAAAACTATTTATACGGATATGGTATTAATCCTTATCAAATTAAATACGATATTTACCTTCAGCATTTCATGAACATTATGATCGCCGTTTGTATTCTACAATTTAAATCAATATCTTAGGAGCCATACCGGACGACGCGACACACGTGGTTAGGCTGAAGTTATCAATGTTGTATACAAAGAAATATTTTAGTTTGTTTTTAGGTATTTATTCTTTACTTTTTCATATATTTATAGAATTCGAAATAAAATACATTAAAAATAATCCAAGTTGGACGAACTTGCGTTACATTTAAATCTAATGAAATCCAGTCCACATGTTCGACACAGCAAGCTGATACGACACTACGACCGTAAAAACATTATGGCTCTGCTACCCGTGCGAAACCGGGGCGGATCGCTAGTTATTATATAAAATAAAGCAACATTAAAAACCTGACATAAAAGAAAACTAATTTTTAAATAAATAAAAATATTAATGATCAAGACTAATTAGTTCTGGTATAGAGCCAAGTATGTGTTGCCTCTGGTGCAGATGCGCGTGTAGTAGTAAGCAAGCTGTCAAGTAAAACCTATTTTCGAGCTGTCACTTTTTGTACATACGTCCTTAATATATAAATAAAGCTACACCAAATTGCATTCGTTTAAATTTTCGTGCAATTTTCATACGTAGAGACTGAACGGTAATTTTTTTTTTAATTTTTTAAGAATAACTCCAAAAGTGAGTAAAATAAAATGTAACAAATGTGTAAAAACGTACGTACTCATGAAACGTTTTCATGACAAAGTTTGCAACTGTAAAAAAAAATCCACTATACATTTTGGGCCAATTGAATTCTCATTTTTTTTAAGTAGGTAAAATTTTAATTAGGCTCAATATTCTTTACAAAATAAAACTGCACAAAACAGAGGTTGTATAAGTTAAATACTTTCAACAACTTTCAAATACAAATGACATTTGACAATAACATCACATCTTTGATCACATCGAAATTATTAAAATGTCGTAATTTCTACTTTTCTCCCCAGCTTAGGTTGGGAGTAAAAAATCACAGTAAATAATTTAAAAAAAAAATATGGAAGAAAAACCTACTTGCTACCCCTGCAAAGAACCTATAAGAGGCACATTACCACCATGTCCCTTGCATTGCGGTTCCAAACGATGTAAATCCTACAGTGATAAGGTTATGCCGATGTTTGTAAAAATCTCAAGTACCTATATTTTTAAAATAGTTTAGTTTTTTCTATGTGTATAATAAACAATACCAACCGGTTACGCTGCTATTACGATTGAACGTTTGGTAGTTAAGCTACATCGTGCATCACAGTGTAACCATTTTTAGTAAACTTTTACTATTTAGTAGTTTTAAGACTTCTAGTAACAATTATAGGTAGCATAATAGTTTTCGAAAATCGAAGAGTAATTTCCTATTTTTATTAATATAATTTTGTAAAATGTATCCCAAATTTATTTCTCTTATTTATTTCTATCTTCGTCTTTTTTTATTTATAAAAATAATGTGCATTCGCATTTTTCTGCGTTTAGATAGTGGCAATTCTCTATTCGCTCTACCGTCATCATCCACATAAAAATAAATGAAAAATACGCAGTTTCAAGTTTTTTTTTTCATATGGAAAATTCAGTTTTAATTCTACAATGGCAACACTGCCAGCTCTTTCATTAGTGCTCAGATCCAAAACCACTCCAAAATGTCTAATCTTAATAGCAACGTAATCGGTTAGTACCTAATATTTAAACAAGTTTGCTGTCTCTATACTTAACCAAAAATGGTAGTGAAATCCTTCCCCAACGTTTGACTAGTAGCAGAATTATAAAAAAGAACTCAAATAATTAATTCTCGCAAACATATTTTTTTTTAATATAAACTGTTAAGACCTATTTATTTCTCAATTTTGTCACACTTTACTTACACCTTCGAATTCAAAGATTTTCAAGCGTTTGTTTTTGTTGTTACAGTTATAAAAAAATAATGTATTTACTATAGAACGATAAACGCTAAAAAAAGAAATAGTAGGTAATTAAATACAGGGTAAGTCAGAATGTTATGCAGGTTTTCAAAAATTTATTATGTGAAATATAATGAACATATAATATTGTGAGATACACTGTGTGAAAGGTAAACTCTCAAAGTTTAGTTTCCTGAAACTGATTTTGCGTTCGCCCGTAAGATGTCAGCAGGAGAGCAGTTAAAGAAAATGGCGCTGACTGGCGAGCAGAAGTCGTTCTGTGTGCTTGATTACCATGTTTACAACTCCGTGATTACTGTTCAACGACATTTCCGTACCAAACATCAGAAAGACCCGCCAGATGGGAGGTCCATTCGTAAGTGGTACACACAATTTAGGGATGCAGGCTGCATCTGTAAACGAAAATCAACTGGCCGTCCGTCGACTAGTCCCTCGATCAACCCGATCTAACCCCGTGTGATTTCTTCATGTGGGGTTTTGTAAAGGATCGTGTTTACGTACCACCACTTCCAACAACACTGGATGAACTGCGTGCTCGCATCACAGAAGCCATTGCTGGTATCGACCGCGATATGCTGCAGAAAGTTTGGCAGGAGATTGAATATCGGCTTGATGTCTGTCATGTAACAAAAGGCGCTCACATAGAACACCTGTGATGTGTTTTTTTTAAAAAAACTACACTAAACTAAACTTTGAGAGTTTACCTTTCACACAGTATATCGCACAATATTATATGTTCATTATATTTCACATAATAAATTTTTGAAAACCTGCATAACATTCTGACTTACCCTGTATTTAAAAAAAATGTATATAAGTATTACTTTTTTTGTTATTTCGACTGTAATGTCCCTATATAGTATTGTTTCGCATAAAAATAACCAGAAGAAGCGTCAAAAATATATCTAGCAACCAATACTTTTATTTAACTCCAAATTACTTTAACTCCAAATTAATTAATATTTATTACAAAAAACTACGTTTTAAATGTATATGAACAAGCAACAAATATTTCTCAATGTTATTGGTTACTTTCGATTACTTTCGGGTGCCACGGCGTAGCGTTTCTCCATCTAATTTTAGCGAAAACTGGGCTTTAAACGAATAACTGTATATCATAATTGATTCCTCAGAAACGTCTCTATTTTGGTGAAATTTTGCATATTATATAGGGTATATTGTTTATATAAATATCTATTGTTAGAAATGAATATATCTAAGCCATATTTCCTGCATGAAGATAACACAATCCCACAAAAAAACTAGAAAACCGCTAAGAGAGGTTTAAGCTAAAATATATGTGCTTTGATTTCAAAAACACTTTTTGCAGATGCTACCTTAAATTTTTCGATATTATTTTCTTATAAAATCCTAATCATTTGCTACAGAAGTACCTATATTAAATTTACAACAATAATCTTTGGTATGAATGGTTTTTGTATAAAAAAATTTTGACCTTCATTCAACGGGTCACATTATACAGTGCTACTGTGGAACAGGACATTATAGAAACAGAATGCAAAACTTGTATGTAAAACATGAGCGAAATTGGAACATATATCTTAACATATGTAATTTGTTTTCATTTTTCCTGAATAGGATCGTATTTATAAGGCCAAAATTACCATAAAACTACTTTGTGGCGTTCTTAATTTTGAAGTGGCTGAATGCAATATGGTACTTAATGTACTTTAACCAAAATTTTTAACGGATTGTTTTTATATTTTTTTGGGAAAATATAGACCCATCTATACCTTTCACTTAAAATAAAACAAAAATTTCGTTTGTAATTTTGTATTAGTTTTCAAAAATTTATTAATAAAACATCCCGTGACGTTAACTGGACAAATATTTACTATTTGCATCTTAGGCTATAGTCATAATATTTTTATTGATTTATGAAAATTACAATTTTATTTGACATAGTGACCTTACCTCCATATTTTCAATTTAGTTTTAGCGTTGGTTTTTTTCATAAATTTTTCATAAATATCTGCAAATTCGTAAATACAAAAAAATTATATTTCGAGAGGTTATTCTAGAACCTTATTTCTTTTAATTTTAATGACTATCAGCGCAACTTTAAAATGTTGGTCCTAGCCCATTATAATCACATACGATTGATAAACGCCATTAGCAATGGTACAAACATCCGTCCATGGATAATTGTACGACGAACTTGTCAAATTACGTCTGTATGTAATCTTAACTATTACATTTTCCAGGCGCCATTCGACTTCTCGGGCAAGCCCATAATTTGGGTCCTCGGTGGGCCGGGCTCAGGCAAAGGCACGCAATGCGAACGCATCATCGAAAAATATGGATTCACGCATCTTTCTACCGGTGACCTATTGCGAGCAGAGGTTGCGTCGGGATCAGAACGTGCTAAATGTCTCAAAGCTATTATGGAAAAAGGTATGTATCTATCTTTGATTTTATTTATGCGTCTACATAGAAGCATATGATACGGAGACAACAAAAAAAGGGGCCAACTTTTATATGCTTGTGGGTGCGTGTGTGTCCAAACAGACCATACACTCTCATTAAACCATATTAGCTCTGTTGTTGCCGTCTCTGTGTGCGTGAATTACTTACTGGCCATCTAAGCCGATTCATATTAACTGTAGGTATATCAATACAAGCTTTTATTCAACTGCAACATAGTTTGACACTACAGACAATTCAACCTTAGTTCAAGGTTAAATTATCTTAGTTTGACACTTGTGGAATTCTGCTTTGCTATGGGGGCTGTTCGTGCAATTTGTCAATTGGGGCCTAGGCTTAGATTATGTAATGTCTGAATGGACCCTCGCAATACAATGGTAACAAAATGACAGGCCAACTTTTACATACTTGTGTGTGTGACTCACCAGACCACATTCTCTCGCTACGCCATACTGACCATGTCCAAACTATCTGTGCGTGAATTATAACCGAATTCTTAGGTGATATTTTTATTTACGTAGTATGACCCCGACTTTCTATATAGACATCAATCAAAGGGCCTGGGGTGTCTTTTATAGACAAGTTTATAGAAATCAATATCTACGTAAATACTGCCGTCTGCGTGTATTTTTGAAAATATGTATAAGTATGTAAATAAAAGTTATATTTCTTATTTAGGAAAAATAATGTTCAGTAGATAAACCTGCTCATTATATTAGCTACCTTACGCTATCTATTCCTAAACTAAGCAAGGGTTGTATTATGGGTACCATACAACTGATATACATACTTCAATATTCTTTATAATATACATATATATATTTTACACCCAGACGGAACAAATAGATATGTTCATACACACAAATATTTGTCACGTGAGGGAATCGAACCCGCGACCCTTGACTCGGCAGTTAGGGTTTCTAACCACTCGGCCAATCGGTCAGTCCGTCAATGATGGATGATATTGTCTAATTGATAGTAGTAAAAGAGCCGAAAATTTAATGAATGCTTCTTTGGACTTCCAGGTGAGCTAGTCCCGAACGAAGTAGTTCTGGATCTTCTGAAAGAAGCGATCATGAAAAAGTTCGCCGAGGCGAAAGGCTTCCTTATCGACGGCTATCCTCGTGAGAAAGAACAAGGCATCGCATTTGAAAAAGAGATTGCTCCTGTTACGGTACATTTTAGTATATCCCAATTACTTATTTAACTTACTAAATATATAGGTACACTTTTTCAGTAACTTTGATTGATTATATTGCCTAAATAAATCCTTCCTTCCTTAAATAAGTCCTTCATCGAACTTTCGTAATTTGTGTAGCAGGCCCGATTGACCTAGTGCCACTAGTAGATTACTGTGTCTTCTTCTTGATTTTGATCTTTTGGTTATTACCATACCATCAGCCCATTAATGCCCCACTGCAGAGGCTTAGGCCTCCTCTTGGGATGAGGGGGCTTGGTGCTTCATTCACCACGCTGCTCCAAATACGGGTTGGTGGATTTTAACGACTGTCATCTATTGGTGGCAACCGGCACTGACGGCTTAGCGTGCTCTTCGAGTCAGTGGTAGTTATATACCTACATAAGTTAGAAAAAACTGATTGGTCACGCCTTGGGATTCGAACCACAGCCAAGAAGCGGGCTCGCTACCACTCGGCTATCACGACATGTCTGTTTCTCACGAGATGGGTTATTACTACGTAGGTAACAAGTTTTTTTGCGTTCGGTGCGTGGTAAAAAGAAGACCTGAGACGAGATTATTAAGTATCAACTCTTGTAACCATAAATCGATGTCAATCATAATTCGATGAATAATGCAAATACGCATTTTGACTTCCATGCCAATTGAAAACACTGTGTTACAGCAAGCAGGCATAATAAGTCCCTGAAAAATTACTTCGGCTACAATCGTCAAACATTGAATAAATAAAAATGCTCAGCGAACGCATGACGTAATCAGGCGCAGTGCATTGCTTTAATAAATATTAGGTCTTTAATTTTATCATATTAATATTTAAAGAAAACTAAGAAAATAATTTTCTTTTATCTATATTTATTAGTTAAATAATGTTGCATGCACTGAAAATCGTTTGGAACGCAATGAAATTTAAAAATTTATCATATAATTTCAGGTCTAATCATTTTTAAATATGTTTCAAACTTAAATTATAATACATATAGTTATAATATCTACTAAAAAACAGTATTCAAATTATTCACTATATTCCAGCCCAATAATTATAGTTTGCCTTGTAAATACGGGTGCACAACACTGTATACATTTAATATGCACACAGCTTAATTTATTTAAAAGAATTTAACGATAAATATTTTTAGTGTGTTCGACATTTAGGAAACTAATATTCTAATTGGACCGAGTCTCTTTTTTTTTTTTGTGGGCCTACTGCTGTACTAGGCTGATTACTGTAACATCAACATATTTAAAACCATCCTTGTTTTGAAAGCTATAGCCGCAGATGAAAGAGTTTATACATTCTTATATAAACTTAATTTTACAATACATCTAGAATCCTTCCACAAGGAACGACAAAAGTATCTACAGAAATACACTGAGTATTTTAAACTTAGCTAAGAACAGAACAGAGAGAGCCGTTTCTTTTTAGACCGAATACCTAATAAATGTTATTTTATAGAATTGAAACTAAACATTAAATTAATTTAAATACCCAGGTTATTATCTACTTCGAAGCATCGTGCGATACGCTGACCAAGCGGTTGCTCGGCCGCGCTGCGAGCTCTGGTCGCGCCGACGACAACGAAGAAACAATCAAACTACGTCTGAACACTTTCCTCAAGAACAACGACGAGGTCTTGAAGCAGTATCCACAAAAACTCAAAACGGTAAGTGACTAATGATATAATATTTTCAATACAACTGCTATTAATACGGTCTTTATGACATCGAAACTTGTACCGTAATGTTGTATTTACAGTACTAGGCCTTTTTACTTTACACCAATCACAAACGAGCATTCTGTTTGTGACGCATGCGTAATCCGTAATCCGCAAAAAGCAACCCGCTCGCGCCCTTAGCTTCAGTCATTATCACATTTGATTTGGAAGTATTTACTTAATTTTAATCGCAAATGTATTGAAAAACGTGGTATGATGCTCGTACTCAGTAAGCTGGCTATTATAGTCATTGGTTTATTATAGGCACGAGGCGAAGCCTATATAACCTGTAAAAGTGTAAACACCTATAATATGCAGCTTACCATTCTAGCATCATAATGTACTATTAAAGTATAGACATATGCAAACTAGTTTTTTATGTGACGGCGTTTGCATGGTTTTTGCGATTAGTACAGTTACAATCAAATTTTATGAAGGATCCGTCGCGTCGTAGTAACAGTTTTAGGTGTAGCGGGATGCAGTGGATCGAGGGGTATATGATATGACCTGCGCAAGCACGCATAAAGCCTTGTGTTCAATATAAATGAAGGTTGACATGATCTGTATCAGTTATTAGGTTTTCATCCACTTAACAGCGCATATTTCTCACACCTATACATATTACAAAGATTTGATTTCTTATTTGTTTGTTACGGATAAACTCAAAAACTATTTGACTGATTTTTAATGTCCGTCACCTGTAGAAAGCTATTTTATCAGCCTGTGTTACGGGCTGTATTTTAATTTAAAACTAGCTTTCCATTCGCGGCTCCGCTAGCGTGGACTGACCGGACTGAACTGTCTTTATATCTATAGTGTAGAATTCGGTTGTTATAATTATGTGCAGCTCTAGACGTGGATTAGATGAAATAGTAATCAAGATATTGAAAACGTGAGTAAAATGTTGAAATATGAATGACTGACCGATTGACCGAGTGTTTAGAGACCCTAACTGCGGAGCCAAGGGTCGCGGGTTCGATTCCCGCCCGGGACAAATATTTGTGTGCATGAACATGTTTATTTGTTCCGTCTCTGGGTGTAAAAGTATCTATAATATATTTGTATATTTAAGTATGTATATCAGTTGTCTAGTACCCCATAATACAAGCATAATACTTGCTTACTTTGGGACTAGATGGCGTTGTGTGGGATGTCCCAAATATTATAATTATAATAGTTATACCGAGCCCACTATATTTCTTTTTATATAGTTTATAAGCTGAAGAGTGACAAGGCTACTTTTAATCTAGAAAAAAGGGATCCTGGTGCAACTATGTAGTCCACGCTAGCGGACCTGGGGGCGGAAAGCTAGCGTTCAATAAACTGTTTTTAGGGATTCAATAAATCCGAAACTCCGTTCTACGTTATTATCTTTAATTATGTATATCTAGATAAAGTTGCGACATCAAAAAACGTAGATAAATTCATCATCTAAATGTCCAGGTGTAACTGATGCACACCGATGCTTCGTAGGTAGTTAGAATGGCGGAGCGAAATTATGTGTTCTCTTCAATGACATCTCTCTATAAGAGTAACTCGAGAACCACTAAACTGCAAACGATTTAAAAAAAATCGATGTGTGAATAAACCCAAAGATAAAATCTATACCAGCCTTCACTCCATCATAGTTTTCAATACTTGTAAAAGTGTTACACTTTTACTTCAGGAACTGTACTGACTGAAAGACTGTATGTTCTTATAAAAGTATTAACACAACCGTTTTCAAGCTTCCTGAATGAACGCATCTTCTGTAGCAAAACTATTCATCACACGCTAGATTATACGCTTGAGTATTGATTACTACACAGAATTTTGGAAAACCACAAATCATTATTGGAGATATAATAGAAATCAAAGTTTATTATTGTTTGACCGAAACCGTTGTAACGTGCCTTAGGTATGTGCACGACGAGGAAGGAGGCAGCTACTGAACTCCTGAACGTTGACGGCGGACAGCGATCGTATCTACTCGTAAATTAACGCAGCGCCGAAGTAGCGCCGAATACGCGCATTTCAATAAAAATTCTGACTCTCGATCATAGTTTTAGAGGCTGAATTTTCGAAACTTCGGCGCCACGAAGTCAAAGTAGGGCCGGGCCGCTGCCAAAGTGGAACTACCTCCCGTCCACATACCTGCGGTACAGCGGTTTCGGTCAAATCATATCATAGTCCGCGTGTACGTCATTTTTAAAGATATCAATAAATTCTTCTACTGATGAGTTTTTCATAATAAATATAACATATTTCTTTGTGAAATTCTTTTACAGATAAATGCAGAAGGTAATGTAGACGACATCTTCAAGAAAGTAGAGGGTATTTTGGACCCGCTAGTCAACAAATAGCACTCGACCTTCACCGACCAAAGCCAATGACATTGCCGCAAAACCTTAACTCATAGTTCAATCTGTAAATACGAAATTAAATTTATTTGTAATTAAATTATTTGTTTTCAATGTGTGTCTTTCATTAGTGTCTATCTACAGTACTCGCCACCGATCTAAACGGCTCTGAACGCCGATGCACGTACCCTAATACGCGGTACTTTTCGTAGCAACGCAACGCCTCGATGGAATTGTGACTAACTTCACAACCGCAGAGGTTCGTGGTAAGCATTGTACTTCTTTGAACTTTCTCGTGTTAATGGAGAAGAAGTTATTTAGCAGACGTTGAAATGAAATTATATTCATATTTAATTAATCCACATTTTAATCAAACATAAAACGATTGAAATAAAATTCACTTGTACTACCCGGTTAAGTTGCTATTAAGATTAGACGTTTGGTCGTTGAGCTGCATCGTCCACCACAATGTGACCATTTTTAGTAAATTTTTACTATTTAGTAGTTTTAAAACTGCAAATAAAAATTATAGGTAGCATAAAAGTTTTCAGAAATCAAATAGTAATTTCGTAATTATGATAATATAATGTTTTAAAATATATCCCAACGTTATTTTTAATATAATTATCTTGTTTATTTTTACCATATGTTTTTTTCTAAAAATAATGTTATTTCATATTTTCTGCGCTTAGATAAATGGAACTCTCTATTCGCCCTGTCGTCATCATCCGCAAAATAATTAAATATAAATACCAGGTATAATAAGCAATTCGTTTTTTTTTTTTTTTAATATAGGAAATGTCGTTTTTATTCTATGTATGATTCTACAAAGTAACTATGTCAGCTCTGTCATTAGTTCTCAGATCCGGTAGTTTGGCTAGAGAAAATTTTAAAAAGCGACAAAACAAAAAAAAACGAACTTAAGGTTTCTATGTTTTCTTTTTCATATCAATAAATTCAAATATGCTAAACTATTTTTTTTGGCAAAGGTCTCAATAGGTAAAGGGAGCGAAATCTAAGGTCCTAAAACTATTTAAATAAAATAAAAACCAGTACATAATTATTTTTTTGTGTGTATTTAGATGATTTAATTTTAAACCTTACTTTTATCAAGGGCTATTTACAAAACGCGTTGATGTTTAGTACGACAGAAAAAAAGTCACAAATACACCCCAATAAAAATACTATTCAAAATTTTAGCAAAAATACTTAGTTACAAACAAACTTACAAATTGTTTATCTACATATATCTGCTGTCTATTTTATTTATTCGATTGAAATAATACTTTTGCTAAAATCAAATAAATTCTATTTTTAGGTATGCAATCTAAGCAACCGTATGGTTGCTTATATATGAAGATCAATATACCTGTATTATTGCCGGGGCTTTTTAAATTTTTATTTTATTTAAAAGGTTTTTAAAAAGAAAAGTATTTTATTCAATATTCTTTACAACACTTTTTCACTTAAGGATCATCCAAATTAAACCTGCCTCAATGGGGTGTGTCACGTAAAACTTTGTAGATGACGCTCTCAGCGAAGGTATTTATCTACTGTTCACCTTATATGATGATTGGTCACCGGAAAAACTTCAATTTAAATTTAAAAATACAACTCTATAGCATACACTAATCAACGCAACTAGTGTGCGATGCAAGGCGACACAGTCGCCATCCAGCGTCAAACAGCGGAACTTTATTTTTTTTTTTTTTAAACATACCGGACCTCAAAGGACATTAGGTCCTTTAAATTTGTAACAACGAATTAGAACATAGTACCAACAGTAATTAAATCTATACATTTATGAACTTATGAACTAAATATTTTACATATCTGTTGGTAGTACACAAAGTTTATGTATTGGACGTTTTAATACAGTATTCTTAGTTTTAATGCTAACAACTCTAATAAGGCCATCATGACCAGGATATGTATCAAGTACTTTTCCCAAAAGCCATTTTGATGGTGGCAATCGCTCATCTTTTATAAGAACGATTGTACCACTGACAATATTATTTTGAACACTTGACCATTTGTTCCGTTTTTGTAACTCTACCAGGTATTCATGACTCCATTTGCGCCAGAATGATTGTAATTTTTGTTGGAGATATGTCCATCTATATAAATACGGTATTTTATCATTCTCACGGTTTTTGTCAGGTACAACAATAGGTGTCTCTCCGATTAAGAAATGACCCGGAGTCAAAGCGACTACGGTTCCATCATCTTCACTTATTGAAGTTAATGGTCGAGAATTTAGGCATGACTCAACTTGACACAGTAAAGTAGAATATTCTTCGTAGGTTAATTTACTATCATTTAAAACACGATTGAGATGAAATTTAGTGGATTTTACAGCCGCCTCCCATAGGCCCCCCATGTGAGGTGCTCCAGCAGGAATAAATTGCCACTCAGTTCCATCTTGAGCCAATAGATTAGATATTTCTACAGCTAAAGTATCAGTACTATCAAAAAACATTTTTTTTAATTCTTTGCTGGCACCGACAAAATTTGTGCCACAATCGCTGATTAATTTACTACAGTGACCTCTTCGAGCAGTGAATCGTCTGAACGCAGCTATGAACCCTTCACTACTTAAACTAGTAACTAACTCGATATGTACTGCTTTGACTGAAGTACATATAAATAAAGCAATATAAGCCTTTTGTGTTTTATTGGACCCGCGTCCACTGAATAATTTGAGAGTGATTGGCCCAGCAAAATCCACACCACTTATCTTAAATGGTCTCTGGGGAGTAACTCTATCTTTGGGTAGGTTGCCCATTAACTGAGTGCCAATCTTTCCTGAATGTCTACAACATGAAACACATTTACTTATAACTCTTTTGACCAGATGTTTCACTCCAAGAATGTGAAATTTGTTTCTAATATAATTTAACATTAATTTTATTCCACCATGTAAAGTTTTATAGTGAGCATCGTAAACAATAAGGTAAGATAAATTACAATTTTTAGATAATATGACTGGATGTTTCATATCATTATTTAAATCAGAAAGTTCAAGTCTTCCTCCCACTCTTAACAAATCATTTTTATCAATATATGGATTTAACTTATAAATTTTAGAACCATTTTTTAACCTTTTCAATGCTACAGATATACTCTTGGATATTCCTATTTGATTAATGACTTTTATTTCCTTTTCAAAATGATCTTGTTGTGACATTTTTAAAATAGTATTTAATGACATTTCTAGCTCTATTGTAGTTAAATTTTTAGAATAATCTAGCTTAGTTTTAGTTTTAATCTTATTTTTAACACATGACACAAATCTTAAAGTATACGCTATTACACGAACTAATTTAAAAAAAGAAGAGTATTTACCCAAAATTCCTGTTTTACATTGATCACTTGTGATTGATTCATCACCACTTGATTGTTCTTTATCACTTATCACATTGCATACATTACCATTCACTGACACTTTCTTCTCTAGTTCTGTGGAGTCCATCTTCTCTTCATCACGGAAAGGTAAGTTCTCCAAATTTTGCAACCAGCGTGGACCTTTCCACCAAAGTTCGTGACCGGCCAGTTCTGTAGGAGATATTCCACGCGAAGCGACGTCAGCAGGGTTCTCCTGAGAAGCGACATGGTGCCATCTTTCTCTCTCGAGTGTGTTGGTGATCTCTGTTACTCTGTTAGCTACAAAGGTAGCCCAGTAACTGGGTGAACGCTGTAACCATGCTAGAACAATCGTAGCGTCTGTCCACGCATACATGTCTTGTGTTGACACATTTAATGCATTTTTGATTCTATGCATTAATTTAGTTAGTAAAACGGCACCACACAGTTCGAGGCGTGGCAACGATATTTGTTTGATGGGAGCAACTCTAGTTTTTGCTTCGAGTATAGTAACAGTAACTTGTTCAGTCGTGATGACTCTGCAATAAACTACCGCTGCGTATGCTAATGTGGAGGCATCACAGAAGCCATGAATTTCAACTCGTACTGTATCTTCACCCATGCCAATGCTTCTTTCTAACTTGATCGTTGCCATGTTCCTCAGTTCTTGTCGATACGTCAACCACTCTTGCATCAGTGTCTTAGGTAATGGGTCATCCCATTCCAATTTGTTTAGCCAGAGCTTCTGCAACATGATTTTGGCTACAATAACTATTGGTGATAGCCAACCAGCAGGATCATATATTGTGGCTATGTTACCTAAGACATTCCTTTTTGTGATTTCATTTCCAACTGGTGGGAGTTCTATCTTTAATTCGAATTTATCTGTATAGCCATTCCAGTTGAGGCCGAGGATTTTACGATTATCTTGATTTGCTTCTTCTATATTGGGGTGATTTGAAGCCCATTTGTGTAATTCGAATCCTCCTTTCTGTAGCAATTTCGTTAAATTGTGTTTTAGCTCTATGACTCGATTGAGTGTGGATTGACCTGTTAATAAGTCGTCTATATAGAAATCTCGCAGAGCTGTTTCTATTACCTCTTCACTAAAATTTTGTTTCTCGTCTTCGACTAACTGTCTTAGCGTCTTTATAGCCAAATACGGTGCGCATGATGTGCCATACGTGACTGTTGTAAGTTTGTAGTGCTTTGTCTCTTCTCCGTCAAATTTGAATAAAACTCTTAAGTAATCTCTGTCTCTGGTATCTACTTGTATTTGCCGATACATTTGACGTATATCTCCTATTAGTACTATGTTGTGGCGTCTCCACCTTAATGTTACATTGCGTAGGTCATTCTGCAAAGCAGGCCCAATCATTAAGTTATCGTTGAGTGATTTGTTGTTTCGTGTTTTTGCAGAACTGTCAAATACGACTCGTAACTTTGTGGTAAGATGTTGTTCGTTCACAACAGCATGATGTGCTAAATAGCAAGCTTTGTTGGCTTCTTTTGGTATATCCTCTGGCTCTATAATTTCCATGTGTTGTTGATATAAATAATCGCTCATGAACTCATTGTATCTCTTTTGTAACTCAGGGTTTCTCTTGAAGCTTTTCTCAACTGAAGCTAGCCTTTTAGTGGCTAGTGAAAGTGATTCGCCTATGATTGGTGGATTGTTGATAAATGGTAACCTCACTTGATAGCGACCATCCTTTGCTCTGGTGTGTGTCGATTCAAAATGTTTTTCACATTTAATCTCTAAATTTGTCATAGTCCTCTTTTCATTATTTTCTTCCATCTCCCAAAACTTTCTTAGAAGTGTATCTACGTCTAGTTTGACGTGGTGAATGTGAACTGCATTATGTTTCTCTTCGAATATGTTTGTACATTTACCTGATATTAACCACCCAAGTGTAGTTTTCTGTGCAAGTAGTGTTGTAGTATTTTCTTTAAATGTAAGGATTCCTTCTTGTAATATTTCAGCATACACTTCTGCACCTAAGATGAGGTCTATTTTGTCCGCCTTGTAAAAAGTGTCGTCAGCCAACTTCAAATTTCTTATTTGTGGCCAATCTATAGAATGTGTTCTTGGTGGTAAATAAGAAGTTAAGGTAGTCAATACATATGCAGTTACTCTGACTGAATACTCTGGGTTATGTCTAGACTGAATATCAAAGTCTACTAGTGCTTTTGTGATTGATGTCTTCGAGCCAACTCCGGTGATATTGCCTCTGATAGTCGTCCGCTTAAACCCTAGTTGTTGACATGCTTCTTCTGTTATTAAACATGCTTGCGACCCTTGGTCAACAAGTGCGCGTAATGTATGTGTGTGATTAGTTTTCTCGGATCGCACATTCACTAACGCTGTAGTTAAAATAACTGAACTCTTGGAAGTTTCCGATGTATGAATAGCAGTTGTCGCCTGTAATTTTACGTCCTCGTCTCTGGTGTTGCTGGTTTGTAATGTGTCTTTTGCTTCAGTTTGTGATACATATCCATGTAGTAAAGAATGATGCTTTCGGCCACATTTTCGACAAGTAGTGGACTGTAAACACGTTTTTCCATAATGGCCTTTTCTCAGACAGTTAAAACATAACGAATTTTTCTGAACAAACTCTTTTTTCTTAAGATCCAGTTGACAAAATTCCTTGCACGAGTATATTAAATGATCTCCTTTACAGTATGAACAAGTGTGTGGTGTGATTCCTACAGTAAAGCTTTTGGTATTAGGTACAGCTTTATGTGTATTCTCTTTGCCTTTAATGACTTCAAGAGTGCGAAATCGGAACTCAAGAAAATCTGACATTTCTTTCCAAGTAGGAAATCTATCATTTGATTCCATCCTTTGTTCAAATAGCGTATGTGACTCTGAATCCAATTTCTGTATGATAGTGTACACAATCAAATGGTCCCAATGTTCTGTTGGTAAATCTAAACCTTTCAGTGTAGCAAGACATTCAGTAGTGGTATCTAACAATTCTCTGATTGCTCGAGGGGATTCATTTGTTATTTTCTTTTGATGTAACAACTTTTCTATGTATGTATTTATAATACTGCGTTTGTTATTATATCTTTTATGTAACATATCCCAAATGATGTCATAATTAGATTCCGACACTTGTATTTGTCTTACTAGACTAGCTGCGCTTCCTTGTAAACTAGACTTGAGGTATTGACATTTATTGACTTTACTTATCATAGTATTATCATGCACCAAAGACTTGTATAAGTCTCTAAACGATAGCCAATCCTTATATTCACCAGTGAATGTAGGTAATTGTATAGGTGGTAGTTTCGTGGTGACACCTGGCTGTGATGAACAAGGATGATAGGATTCCGCCTCAGTAACATTGGTGGCTTGATGCGTTTGACTAAGTAAATCTTTTATTTTAGTTTTTAAATCTAAATAAATATCAAGACAACTATCGTATTTGTTCTCTTGGAAGTAAGTCAAAGTATTTCTTTCCTTAGGTGCAAATTCTGTTAAAGAAGAGTGCCTGATTTGAAATTCTTTCCAATATGCCTCTAATATTTCATATCTAGCTTCAAGGTATGCTTTAGATAATCTTTCTTTGGGTGTTTTCTTAAAATTGGAGAATAACCTAACTATTTGTTGATAGCTTTCCAACTGTGCATTATTTAACGCTTCCATTTTGTCACTTTTTGTTACACTTTAACTTTATAATGTCAAGTCTCACTGAATTTAACTGTACTGAACACTGAAGTTACTTTAACTTTACAACACTGACGTTACATACTAGACTGTGCGAACAGTCTTCAACACTGCGTGCGTAGTGCGCGACGCGTATGTACTTCCTAGGAGAGTTCTTAGTGAAGACCTCTCAATACCCCTTTAGCATACGGCCCATATGCGAGGTATTCGTACTTTGGAGTTCGGACGTAAAAAATCCGGTTCGTTTGGACCAATGTTCACCTTATATGATGATTGGTCACCGGAAAAACTTCAATTTAAATTTAAAAATACAACTCTATAGCATACACTAATCAACGCAACTAGTGTGCGATGCAAGGCGACACAGTCGCCATCCAGCGTCAAACAGCGGAACTTTATTTTTTTTTTTTTTAAACATCTACATATTGTGACTTTTTTTTTATTTTGTGAATATATTTATAATTTATATGTAGGGTCCGCTCCACCAAAGAAGTGCCGCAGCGAAAATGAACATGTGAATTTAATTGATAAACGTTTTAAAACTCTTAGTTTAAGATGCCTAAAGTCCTACGAGGTGCGACCCGAAAAATAATTATCAAGGTAAAAGTTTATGCGATGCGCAGACAGCGCCACGTCTACAGAGGACTTTGTCTGTGGGTGGCGCGGACTGATGAGATTTTATTATAGTTCCAATCAACCTTTATGGCGGATGTGAACATAGGCACAAATCGCGTCGCAGTAACGAGTTTTAGGTGTAGCGGGACGCAATGGAACGAGGGCCATATGACTGAACCTGCGCAAGTATGCTTAAAGCGTTGTATTCCGATCCACCATAAAGTTTGATTGGAACTATAACTGGTCGAAAATTCGAGAATTTGTGTTGAACAGTCAGAACCGTCAGAACCTTTTCAAACTATTGTCATTTATTTTGAAATGTCATTTTACTTTGGACAGTTTATTGCCGACAAATAATTAGAAAAGTCGCAAGTTCTTTTAACACAGCAAGTTTTTTACATTAGAAATGGGTTGCGTCTTTTCCAGAAGATCCGAAGAGGTAGGCATCATAAAATAAAATATGGTTGAGAGGTCATGAATAACAGAAAATTCCATCCAACTGAACTAAAACAGAATTATCGAGCTAATTTTTTTTAAATTATAACCTAGTTTTAATAATATTTCTAATACCAAAGTAATCTGCAAGTACGTACGTGTATTTGGTCAATGTCATTACCTAACGTCTTTATAGATTCACCTTTATTATTTATTTATATAGCTCCTCTACCTTTCAAGTCTTGTTTATAAATTCTTTATGGGCGTCGGTATGTACTGATTAACTAATAAAACATGGGACTTCCCACACAGTGCCCTAGTCCCAAAGTAAGCAAGTATTATGCTTGTGTTATAGGTCACTAGACAACTGATATACATATTTAAATGTTCTTTTTTTTTTAATATTTACATAAATATTTTAAACCCAGACCCGGAACGAAATAAAGATGTTCATGCACACAAATATTTGTCCCGGGCGGGAATCGAAACCGCAACTATTTTTATAGTATAGGTGGTTTTTAGTAGTACTGTTCGTTTAAATCATCGATTTCTCTTCTTATTTTATTTTCCATGCCATTACATCATGTCGACGACCTCGATAGTACAGTGGGCAAACACTGCAATACGAAGATCCGGGTTCAAGTCCCTGTCAGTACATCTTGGAAACGTATTTACTAACATGTGTCCAGGTCTGGGTGTTGGGATGCGCTCCCATTAGTCTTTGTGAGTTTTGTTGCACTGGTGCCCATTCAGGAATTCCTAACTTGAGGCCATAATACTATTAATGAACGGAAGACATTAAGAATTAATTTTTTGTTCTTTTTCTTTCTTAAAAGCTGTGCTCTTATCGGAGGACCCTCCTTTATTCTTCCTTGTTCCCCGCCGTTTAACCCTCTGATACGACTCAGCGCCAACCCGCACTTTAATTTGGTGAAAATATTTTAATATTTTTAACTAGTTTTATTATTGGTAGTATAACCATGCAATTCGTTTACAAAACTACAAGTTTATTTAATTTTCACAGGAAGACGTGGTATATGACATGAGCCCAATTCGAAATTTGCCTGTTATATTTGTGAACGGTGTGCCAGGCGCTGGCAACCAAACCGTATCGCAGACGATCTCGAACATGACTGGTTATACCATGATTAGGCCAGGAGAGCTGGTACGGGCAGAAGCCCTTAAAGATACAGCACGAGGACGCCTAATTTCAACCAAGCTTAACGCCCAAGAAGATGTTCCAGAGGTTATGATCAAAGAATTATTTGCTTTTTAGTTAATATTACTAAGTTGGGTTAGCCAACCACCATGAACGTCTGTAGAACAAAGGTCGAAATTCAATTTTTTAAATTTGCCAATTAATCTTAAAAACTTGATCATGTTACATTTTCAGGGTTCTGTAGTCTGACAAGGAATCCTTCTTAGTTTCTCCGTGTCCGTCGTCTTCTTTCTGTCCGTAGGTATATTATAGCAATTTTAAATGCAGATCATTAGTGCTATGAAGCTGAAAATTAGCATGGTTATCTTTTGTAACTGCTTCATAGTGTCTATGAACATCTTGCAAAGAAATATATGATGTCTCCCGTGCACCGGATGTACACAAGTTTCCCAAAAACAAAATAAAATACGTGCAATTTGAGATAAAAAACTGTTTACTTACCTCCTCGAGTGGAGGTTTGTTGAATGACTATTTTGAAATGATTATGTGGTCCTTTCATGGTTTTTAAATTTGAGGTATTGTTTACGAAATATTCCACCATTCAATCAAATCATCCATCAACTCGCATTGAAGCAGCTTAGTGGATTAAGCTCAAAGCCTCCTCATCCCGGGGGCCTAAGCTTTTGCAGTGGGACATTAATGTGCTGATGGTATGGTATGGTTACGAATTATTAGGCTCTAAATTGACCCTTTTAGGTGAGTTGCATTTCTAATCTATCTAAATCTCGATCTATTGTTACAAAAAAAACGGAATAAATTCATAATAAAATGTATATCCATAAATCTACAATAATCGTGCATAATACATACTTAGTTATTACAAGTATAGGTGTCAATTAGTGAATGAGAAGTTATATCTGAAAAACTCATAATTTTAGTTTTTAATTATTTTTTTAATCGTATATAGGTACCTACAACACATTTCCAATGCAGTGTTTTAAATATTTATTTGGGTATTTAATTAATATATATATTTTTAATCATTAAGTTATTTTAAGCAACTGGTTTCGATAGTTTTTGTTTTCAAGGCGGTAGTTTTTTTACTAGTGATGATATAACAAAGCAGAGTGAAGAGTATGCCTCCACTCATATTATAGAGATACAAAGAAGGATCTTAGATAACAAAATCATAAAGATGAAGCGTCTCATACTTCAAACTTATGTTATTTATAATAATATACAAACTCCACTTGTAGATACATCACACTAAATTCTACTTCACAGTAAATATGTCATAACATTAAATACTGTATATTTAGTATATGGGATATATTTTTTTTATCATAAAATGACAACCAAATGACAAACGTCGAAATACGATTCTTGTTTTTAAAGTATACTTTTCCATAACATACACTTTAACTTAGCTTAGGTAGATACTTCGTGTTGTGCTCACTAGGTAAAAATATTTAAAAAAAATAACTACCTACCGTATAGTACAAAAAAACATTGAAGTTAGTTTTAAAACAGCATAACATATTAAAAAGTATAAAAATAAAATACAGTAAAAACTACGTTCACTACATTACATTACGAATTTAAACATTTAAATTTTTCAGCAACTGACTGTTGACTTGATCAAGGAAGCGATGCTTATGCAGCAGGAAGCCAAGGGCTTCATACTGGTCGGCTTCCCGAAGAATCCGCGTATGTCAAATATGTTCAACAAGCAAGTCAAGTGGCCGGAGAAAGTAGTCGCGCTCGAAGTTGACGACGAAGTATGAAAACACTTTTGTAACACTTTAATAGAATATCGTTTCAGGGCCAATAGATCCCTTAAGGACCAACATACATTACATTCATGGTGGTTTAAAAAAATTGAATACGAACCTCTGGGCGACCACTAGTTACTATAACAGCTTTAACTTGCGCTCCGCTCACGCGCTTATGATTATTTATCGTGCTTATGAAATTATCCTTTCTTCTTCCCGTTTCCGCACTTCCAGTTACCACTTCTTTTAATCACTTCTTGACTTCTACTCCTACTATTATATTATTCGTCATTAATTTCAAATTTGGGTTTGTTTTATATGTTAGCTTATATTACTCCCCATTCCTTCAACTGTGTTCCTGGAAAAAAATCACATCGGGTGGGGGCTTCTCTACCGCATTTATTAGTTTAAATTGACAAAATTTTTAACAGCTACAAATTATATTAATAATAATATTTTACAAGTGTTAGAAAGTCACAATATATCACAAAATAAGTTTCAAAAAATTATCGCATATAATAAACTGGGACACAACCATATAATCCCAATGCAAGCCTTTTACATTTATAAAGACTTCGGATTCATGTGATGTTTTAACTGTTTATTTGTTATTTTGATCTTTTCTACTCTAAAGTTTTATCGCTAGGGTTTTAAGACCCGACTGCAGTGATTGTATGTTTGGGAATTTTACCTGCATAATTTAAATATGCAAATGTGTATCTTGTACAAAAAGTAGATCTTTAATATTGTTTTTCCTCAAACAGGTGGCAACCAGTAGACTCCAACGAAAGCTTTCGGAGTTGGGTCGACCGGAAGCAGAAATTAATGCAGCGCGGCGGTTAGTGCGTGACGCCGCTCACGAGGTTAAGAAAGTCCATAAGAGATTCGGCGGACACGTTATCACTGTAAGGCTTTTTTTTATATGTACCGGGTGTTCCAATGTACGTAGTCCAAACTTATACAGCATGTTCAGCTTACCGCACTAAACTAAAAATTTCAGATAAGCAGATGGCGCAAACTAACAGTTACTGAGAAAAATATGTTTAAAGTTTAGTGTAAGCTCTACACACTCTGTAAGTTTGGACTAAGTTCAGCCCAACACTCGGTATATAACTGTTAAAAAGCTTACATGTCAGCTTTATCAGTGCCTATCTATAAACCAATATCTGCTCTCGACTTATCGTATGATAAACTTTGTGCCTCGTTGCTCAGTAGTAAAAACACATGTACAACTAAAGTTTTGATGAGGCAGTATGCACGAGAATATTTGAAGTATTTAAGACATACAACAAAGGAGTCCGCGCTAACCTTAAGAAATTATATTTACACCAGATCTACTCACAGGTTGGCTTTAAGCTTTAGTTATTCCAGTAACCCTCAATAACATCACCTCAACTTCCTTACGTTCACTAACGGGCGTAGGCTTTTCCACTTAGATCTGCACCATACACTCTAGGGCCAGTTGATATTGACAGCATCCCGCCAGCTTTTCAAGGCCGTCTGTCAACCTAATGGGATCTTGTGCCATGCTACGACGACGTCTGGTGCGTGATCGCTTCCTAAGAGCCTTTCTTCAACGGTGGATGATATTATTTGTCCTTGGCACTTGAATTTGATAATTCTGTGACATGTATTGGTCACTTGAGTTTATTTGCGAATTCTGTTTCACAGATGAACTCAAAATATAGCTTTTTGCATAGCACGTAATAACTTAATTAGCTGTTACTTCTCCTATTTCATTCTTTTGCTCCCGTTTCAGGTACCGCTCCCATTCCTAATTCCATTACTTTTATTACAAATCTTTATAAAACATTAGTATTTTTAATACAAGAAATAGTCCCTATGCTCTGCAATGCAACTTTAAATGAGCCTAAATTGTGACCTTTATTGAACTTTTTTTATTTATTAACAATGATTTCTTAGTAGTTCTTGATCACGTATTTTAATTTGCAATCATATCGTTCGCAGGTGGACAGTAATGGAAATTCGAAGACCTTAGCTTTGACTCTTAAAGAGATTCTTTCGGATACCATGGAGAAGAGTCAGCGGGATGAAGCACCAACAGTATCTTCAGACATTGACTTACCTGAAGCTGCAGCCGCTCTGGGTCGAGGCTCTCAGACAATAGAAATTAACGATAAACACTGATCGCAACTTTTCTTCCCGGTGCCTTTGGTAGAACCAAAATAGCATTTAGAGATAACCCTCGAGCATCTCTTTCTTTTTGCTCAATGTATGAATAGAACTATAATAGTAATGTTAATTTTTAGAGTATTACTTTGTAGTTGAGATGTGTTTTGTTAGTGAACATTTGGTCATATTACAACATGATTTTCCGAACCTGTGTAATTAATTTCTTTATTAATTTTTTTTCCTGTTGGAAAGCGAGATTATTGATCAAGTAATTGACAATACTTTTTACTTGGATCACATATTGAGGTATCATAACACTACCTATCGCACTAACGGCACTAGCTAAAGTAAAGAAGCTATGTTGAACGAAATGATCCGAGTGGCGACAATAAAAATGTGGATTCTAATTTTATATGGATAAAACTTACAGGATGTGTAGTAGAGATATCGATCGTCACGATAATCGAGCCGTTGTGGCGCGGCGGATCGGCGTACCGTGGGCTGATATTCTTCTTTTGTAAACATATATAAATCAAAATTTTCATATTTCTATTTTTTTAGGGTTTCGAACCTCAAAAGGCAAAAACGAAACCAGTATAGGATCACATTCTTGTCCGTCTGTCTGTCCGTCTGTCAAGACCCTTTTTCTCAGGAACGCATGGAGGTATTAAACTGTAATTAATATCAAATACTTAGGTCTACTGTCTCTTGAAGCTGTGAAAAAATCTAACTTCTAAACCAACGCAATTAAAAGATACAGCCATTTATGCTGCAAATTTTCTATACTCGCAAGGGAATCAAAACCTGCAGGGTACTTCCCGTAAACTCAAAATAATGAATTTTGGTACGAAGCAACGTCTTATACCACAGATAAAGACAAATTTGCGAAAAGCGTAAATTTTTAGTTACATCATATTTGATAAAAATATTTTTTTTAATTTTAAACTTACGACCCTTTTCCTCATAAACGCGTAGAGGTGTTAAATTGAAATTCATATCAAATACTCAGGTCAATAATACCTTTAAGCTGTAACAAAATCAAAGTTACTTTTACTTATATACCTACAGGTTTGTATGGAACCTTCGGTGCCCGAGTCCAACTAGCTTCTACCCACCTATACTAAGCTTGAATAAATCACCAGAGTCCATTTGGCAAAAAACGATCGACTTATAAGTTTTCTTTAGACCAGAAAAGTCCGAATATCTCTGGAATCACAAGAAAAATCGTCATATCCTTTCAAACTATTATGAAACCATTTAAGCATTAACTGAGGAAAAAAATGGGAGGTTCTCAATCCGTCTGTATATATTATGTGTGTTCGAGCATATCTTTTTACAGTGTAGTTTCATTTAGTTGGTTCTATTTTTTATTGCAAAGATATCGAAGTTGATTCAATTTAAACTTAAACAAAAATCTCCAGCCAATTGTTTGATTTTAAAGAATGAAGGAAGTCATTACGAAATACTTTGTCGTGATCACATTTTATTTATACTATGAAAAATTAGAATTTTTTTCCACTGCAATCATCTGCATGCGGTTATACATACATACAGCCAGCATTGGCGCGCTCTCGAGCCTCTGATACCCATTTTTCGCAACGTAGTGATCCAAAAAGTTCGACAAAATTCCTTCAATGGGATCACATTGGACTTTCACATATTTTGCATATATAATGGTTACTACAATGACAAACACGATGATTACAATAACCTTTTACGTGACGTGTGCTCTATTGTCGACCGACGTTTCCGACAAGTTGATTCATTCGTGACCATGCTCGTGACTGACCATATTATGATGACATTTTGTTATTGGTCGTATAGCACTCTACACCAGTTTTCTTTTTGTAATCAATTTTATCAGTCCACGACGAAACTTTTCTTTCCAACTGACATGCTTGTTTTTTTTATTACTATGAGTATTATTTATTCTGAAATATATGCCGATTGTTCTGACGATGATCCAAAAGTGCCCAAGTATCATTTAGTGAAGAAATGCCACCGCTCGACTTTAAACGTTTTAGCTCGAGCAAATTACAAATCCTTGTCGAGTTGCCAGCGGTTCGGTTTAAGTAAGAAAGGTTTAGCGTTGAACTTCAGTCCCCCAGAAGTGACGAAAACTTTGGAAGAGGGCGAAGAAATACCAGAATATACCTGTGAAGTGCTCAAATGCCCAGAATCCGAGACAGGGTTTTCACTGGAGAACGACACACGATACGACTATTACAGTTTGTACGCAAGACCTATGCGTGAGTAATTTGCCTACTTAACTCGTTTAACTTCTTAAGGATTCCGTAACCGAAGGGTACCAATGGGAACCCTATTACTAAAGGCTCCACTGTCTGTCCGTCCGTCTGTCAATCTAACACATGACTGTATCGTCTAAATAGTAATAGGCAGACACTTGAAATTTTCACAGCGTATGGCCGCTATATATATAATAAAGTTAGTTAAAACTTAAAGAAGGGCTCCCATGCAAGAAAAGTGATTTAAAAAAAATTGGTGGTTGTGAGATCATCACTTACACTTGAATTTTTAATAAGTACGTACTACGATAAAAATAAATTTACAATTGATGGATAAGAAGTTTTTTATTTTATTGTACGGTGGTGCGGAACCCTTCGTGTGCGAATCCGACTAGCACTTGTTTTTTTGTTTAATATTCAGACTAACTTCACGCAGTATTAGCTACCTATAAACTTTTTGCTATTCTTTATAAAAAGAAGGGGCTAAAACAAAATCAGGTATTTATAAACCGTTGAATAAAGAAACGAATCTGAATTGGTGGTCCTTGTTTTTGCCTCTTGGTATAGACATGTCCACGTGAGGGAGCGAGTTTTACATAATATATTAGTATGCATGATTCAAATCCGCACGTCTTGTGAAATCGTCTTTTATACAAATTTATTCCTTATACTTATTATAACTTATAAAGCGTGTAGAGATTACCGAACTAAACAAAAGGTTTAAAAAAACTTTAATCATGTGTTTCTCAGTAACCATTAGTTTGCGTCATCTGTTCACTTGAAACTTTTTGTTTAGTTCGGTAATCTCTACACGCTGTATAAGTTTGGACTACGTTCAGTCGCGAACTACTCATGATATATTATAGAGGTACAGAGTGTTCGGTTGAACGTAATTCAAAACATGTTTTTTTCGTAACTTAGTTTGCGGTCTCTGCTCACTTGAAACTTTTTGATCAGTTCGGTAAGCACTACATGTTCTATGAGTGTGGGCTACGTTCAGCCGAACACCCGGTATTTTCCTATGAAGAGAAAAAAGTAAAATCTCTAAAATAATAATTTTCCTTTGATTCTCAGCTAACATCAACGCGAGTTGTGTGCCAGGCATCGGCATGGTGATCTTGCTAAATAAAAAACTCAATTTCACTCAAGCTGTTGAGCTGTGTCGCAACGAAAGCGGGCACCTGGCCTACGTCGCGACTGAATCGCGAACAGACTCTTTCGCACAACTGCTCAGTGGAGCTGGTATCGATTCCGCTTATATTGGAATGACGAGTGACAATTCGAGTGCTTTTATATCTGTCTTAGGTAAAGATATCTCATAACCGAAAACCTTTGCCAACGAAAATGTTCGTCATTGGAAAATACATCTAAAATATGATTTTTCAAAATTGTACATTTTTCGTAGACACTAATCTGAATCAATCAAATGATGATTATATTTAATCTTATTTTACATCAGTACGGTTAGTGTCATACAGTTTCAGAGATATGGAGCTCGTTTTGAGTAAAGGTAAAATAAGTTTAAACTTGGGTACTAATACTACTATAAGATTGAAATGTAAAATGTAGAGAGAAAGGAAATAAAGAGGCTTTATTATTTATTATATTTAATCTTAGATAATGCAAATGGTCTAGATGACGTCACAGAAATATTTGATTTAAAAAGTTTTGATAAATCATAACTAAGGAATTTACGGAATTAATGTATTGTATGAATTATTTATTTATTAAAGCACAACCACATTTAATAAAGAATACAACAAAAGAATCAACATCACATACTGATAGAATGATAAAATTAGTACTGCATTAAATAATGCTAACATACATGACACCACATGACACCCACCATATGGTGTAACTACCTCATAACATTTATTTAGCCATAAGTAGCTACTGTATTTACAAAAATTTTGCTCAAAAAGGTGGCCCAAGCTAAGGTCGACCACATGGCAGGCCCTGTCTCGGGATCCTATCTCCGCTTGAAAGTGTCAAATGTGCCACGGAAGACGTCAAATTGCAAACTAAAGTTAATTCTGGAAAAACTGGCTAAGTGCGAGTCAGACTCGCACACGAAAAATTCTACCACCGTACAATATAAAAACAATTGTTTTTTGTATGGTGACCCCTTTTAATTCAATTTTATTTTTATTACTTGTTGTCATAGCGGCAAGCAGTACGTACTTCATGAAAATTCCAAGTGAAAGCAATGATCCACATTTTATTGTTTGTTGTTACAGCAGCCATAATAATACATACGTTGTGAAAATTTCAAGTGAAGCAATCTCACAAGCACTATCACCAAAAACGTCAAAAAAAATTTCTTGTACGGGGGGACCCCCTTTAATTTTTAAATTTATTTCATTTTTCTTATTGGTTATAGCGGCTGTAATAAGTAAGTGTAAGTAATGATCTCACAACCACCCATCACCAAAAATTTCTTAACAAAAAAACACGTTTCTTGTATAATTATTATTTGCAATTGTACATAGGTGATTCTCTAGAATGCACTACTTATCGAGCATGGAGCCCTGGCCATCCCAAACGTCGTCGTAAGAAGAAACTGTATTCATGTGTAGTAACCACGAGTGCTCGTACTTGGCGAACTCTCACTTGTACCTCCAAATTGCCTTCTCTCTGTGAATTGATACCAAATGGACCTTACATCATTGGCTCAATAGAAACTGCGAGAAAACATAATGGTATGTCTTACATAAAATACATACTTACGTCACATTACAAAACGATCGTCAATATTTTGTCCAATTTTATTATGAAAGTAATATATCGTGTTATGATTTTAATTTTAATTTAATTTTTACGGTGTTTCAGATACGTCGTTCAACCATAATGCAACGGATATTACGCAAGAAATTACTAATTCATGACAATTAATAAATTTCCGAATTTATTATCTTCTTAACACATTACAAACTACGAGTATAGAAATACGAAGAGGAGCTGAGGGTATTGTCGTGCACATAAGCGCTGATGTTAATTCCTGATGAACAAAGTTTCGAAGATCGATATCATTTGTGATTTTAATTTGCTTACCCATATATATGTAGGTTCTTAATTAGTTACGCATTGTAACCGCAATGTAGACTGTTTGAAATTAGTTTTTGAACTTATCAACGATCCTGGGTTCCAGCAACATTCAGCTCTGTCTGCATATATTTTATTTATTTATTTTATTAATTTTATTTCATTTCATTTCATATAGTCACCTTCATTGAGTTCAAAATTTTCAAAATTCCATACATATTAATTTCAAGCCATGTTTTTCTTTTCAAAATAGTTGAATGCAATTTAAGGCCTCCACATGGCCTCCACCATGTTTGAAATTAGTTTTTGAAATTATAAAAATTATCAACGATCCTGGGTTCCACCAACATTCAGCTCTGAGTCCATAGACCTATTTTTTTTAAATTTTATTTATTGAAAGGGCATTAATTAGAACAATTATCAGCCCAAATACGAAACGAATAAAAAACAAATTATTGGCGGAGTTTTACAAGATGACGCCAGAAAACAGGTCACCCTCACATGCGCCATCTTGTAAAACTCCCCATAGACCTACACCCTATGCCTACACCAACCTACACTATCTGCGTGTTGCTAGTATTCAAATCCAAAATTTCCTTGAAGATACAGTAAAAATAAATGTAAAAATATTTTTTAATTATTTTTTTTACTACCTAGTAATCAGAGGTTGTATTGCTGGGTGCTTCTGACCTTTAATCTTGTAACTGTGCCTTGGAATCATTTAATGGAACTTGACGAGAAATCGATGTAGCATAATCGAACTTTAGTGATTCGAAATCACTTCTACCATAGAAGAAACACCATAAATAGTAGGATGATGCCTTTCAAATCCCAGAAAATATCGACGTTAGGGTCAATATCACAAAACATTTTCCATAATTATTACCTATTAAAAAAAAAACTAATGTACAACTTTTATGTTCGTATTTCCGGAACTAGGAAACAAAATTGTATTTTGTTTGTTTTATTTACTAAAAAGACAATCCTAGATTTGTATGGCGATATTCCCTGAACTTAAAATATTACGTCCAGAGTTAATATTCTTATATATTACTATTATATTAATCTACCAATCAACCACAAAATGTTTTAGTGGTAAAATCGGAAAACCTTTGTGAATTTTACAAAATTATTTGTAACTGCCATAAAAATAACCTAATTAATTTTAATTATTAATTTCATAATTTCATATTAATAAATATTAATTTCAGGTTAAAGGTATGCAAAATTTACTATGATTATCAATTATCAAAATAAACGTCATTTTGTTAATTTATATTAAATAATTTTGTAATCACAGAAGTCATTGTTTTTTTTTTTTTTAAATTTTCTTTGACATATTTGAAAATATTTATAATTCTTTATTGGAATACAGATTGGCAAGAAACACTACAAACAAAAGGGACCTGGTATTCTAAAATTAACAATAAAATAGGATTGAGCCCGTGATTTACAAAATCTACTCTAAAACATAGCAGAAAATTCTACACTACTATCACACGTTTAAGACTGGGACACTGCCGAACTAAATCCCATTTATTCAGAATGCGAATCATCACTTCACACTGGAGAAGACCAAATCTTAGATCACATAATTTTCGTATGCCCTACCTACAATATTCAACGTTTACTTTTAATTGACAGATTGATAGAAATTGTAAAGGATAACATCCCGTACACCACCCAAGAACTACTTCAAAATCCTACAATTTACAAGCCTCTTTATGATTTCATAATCTCCACCGGACTATAATTATAAAAACAAGAAAAATGATACTTGAAAATTGGCGTAAGCTTTGACTTCTACTGGTTATAAAAATCTGACTAATGATAATGGCTGTATGGCTCTGACGCCTTTGCCTTTCCCTTCACCGGGAAAAAAAACAAACAACAATGTCATAACATGTCGATTGAGATTTAGGCTAGGCATTCACGATCACGCCGTCTGGACCACACCCAAACGGTGCCATCAAAATTTTGTCTACACTCACGAGCGCGCCACACCACAAAACGGTGGCAATGGATTTCGAAAACAAAACAGGTGCAATGGATTTCGAAATGTTATTATCAACTGCAGTTTATCTTTATGTAACAACACACAAACCCAAGAATAAATGGACAAAAAATTACTTCTAAAAAAAACGTATTCAAATGCTAATTTACTAAATTTTATTAAATTTTAAGATAATTATAATTTATTAATTTGGGACCGAAATAAAAAAAGCAATTGGTCCATTGCTGCGCTTCTTTCATTTTGCATGATAAATCACTATTTGTGATTGGCCAAAGGCAATATTCAATGGTTTCCAAAACGAAATCCCTAGACGTCATGTCTAAACGGCAGATTCACACAGACTAATCCAAAATTTGGACCACAATTCCCACATTCACGATCATTTGACGCGATGGAGTGATTGACGCGGTGCGAACGACTCGGGTTTCCGCATTCACGATACGTTGGAGCGATGGCGCAGCGCGATGCATCGGCGTGGCGTGACTGGATTTTGGAACGATTGGATATCCGCGAATAGCGCATCGTCACGCAAAAATCGAACCCTTTCAACATTCACGGCAAGATTTTGGACTGATGTGCATGTTTTTGGAGTGATCATGAATGAACCGCCTTAATCATCGTCACAAATTTTTTTTTGTCTACATTGGGTTGCCTACTTTTTGTGAAAGAAAGTGATAGGTACATTAAGTTTTTTTCATGTGTGAAAGCGATAAACGTCTAAAATAGACAACGTTATCCCGACAAAAAATTTGTTTATTGTAGGTTTATTGCTATGTAAATACATGGTAGATGGTAAATACTTTGTAATCTTTGTATCCCGCATATATTTGTTGTCCAAAACATACATGAGAAATTACCTTTCTGAGCACAGAACAGATTACTGAGAAACATTGTGAATATGGGCCAAGGCAGAAGCCAATTTACCGAAGAAGAACTACAAGATTATGAAGTACTTCTATTTTATTTTTAATGAACTGTATTATATTTTGATTTTTTTTTAAATGTAATTAATAGAATTGTAAGCACAGTTAAGGATGACTGTATTATCTAGGTAATATATGGATAACTAATTATTTATGATTTGTAATTTCCAGGATCTTACCTATTTCACTAAAAAGGAAGTGTTGTAGTAAGTCCTTTATTTTCGTGAAAAAATTATAACCTATTATAATTTAATATACTTAGTAATTTTTTTTTATGATTTACAGTGCACATCTTAAATTTAAAGGTCTTGCCCCTGAGAAAGTAGGCCATAATAAAAATGCTAAATTACCTATGACAAAAATACTGCAATATCCTGAATTGCGTGTAAATCCATTTAGAGATCGCATTTGTAAGGTGTTCAGTTCCAGTAACGATGGGGACTGCACATTCGAAGATTTTCTTGATATGATGTCGGTGTTCAGTGAGAATGCACCAAAAGCCGTCAAAGCAGAACATGCTTTTAGAATATTTGGTAAGTAATATCAAATTGTTTTCTTTTCCAATAAGCTTGAAATGTACATTGATTTATCACTAAGTCTTGACACATATTCTGAATTTAAATTAGTATCTGTTGAAGTAGTAGGTGGATACCACAACTTTAAACATAATTTAAAAATTTAATTTTACAAAATATTTTAGATTTTGATGGAGATGACATGATAGGTGTATCAGATTTACGTGAAGTGATAGAACGACTTTGTGGCCCGGAGCTTAAGCTGACCGATTCTGAAATTCAACAACTGGTGCAGAATGTCCTAGAGGAAGCAGATTTAGATGATGACGGTGCTCTCTCATTTGCTGAATTTGAACACATTATTGATAAAAGTTCAGATTTTTGCCAGTAAGTAAAGGAAGAATAAATATTATCTATCTTAGAATTAATCTAAAGTTTTTTTTCTAAAATGAAAAGATCTGAATGATATCCCCACTATGTAATTGTTTTGTGTGTATATATATATATATAGTTATATGTCTATATTTTAGTTTGACTAACCCAACTATTATTTTGTTACCTATATAATAAAGTATTAATCAAATAAATTTTGTGTTGCAGCTCTTTTCGGATACGGCTGTAAACATTTAAAATCTGACTAGAAAATGATCTCAGCGACTACATCAATGTTAGAATTTAAGATTTAATTCATGAAATAATGATTTAAGCTGAAAATGCAATTGTGTGTAATTTATTTTAGTTGTAATGAATTATCTGATGACAATAATTTATTTATTTATATAGCTTGTGTGTATGAGAATTGTCTTTAATTTTTGGTGAATAATTTGATGCAATCTCATTGGATACTTATCTGTTACATGACATTAAAAATCTCTGTATTAAGTATAATTTGTTATTGACTATCATTAATATTTCAGTCACAAACCGAAAACTATAGAATGTATCTTGAATAAACATATTTATTGTACCTAAAGAATCCAAGCATGAAAATACAAAAGTGCGAACAGGCTTTCATTACCTCTTTATTTGGATGGCTCTGATTGGTAAATATAACAGGTGCAATAAAATTATATGTAAGAGAGTATATGATTTCTTTTACAATCATATAAAATAGTAAATCAGAAATACCAATAGCTTCAGTTGCCACTTACAAAGCACCCTTTCCCCACCATTTTCTAAGAAGAACATGGAACATCCTAGATCAGCTGGACACCCTCATTGTTGAGGTCGAAGAACTAATTGAGACAAACAAGTCATTTATTTACCAATGATTCTCAAGTTGCATGCCAATCATTTGATGTAACAATGTAATCTAATCTCTGGAGGTTTCCACCTTCAGCATCATTTAATTCCAGGTAGCACGCCGTTGACACCCTAGACATGCTTCCAATGAAGTCGTAAAAGCTTCCCGGCCAGGCGGTTGATTAGGAAAGTACAGATGGAGAGAAAGCACACCCTGAAAAATAGTGACCCTATTGTCATAACGCTTGACCACACTAGACAGCTCGACCCGCACAATAATTAAATAAATCCTTAGTCTATATTGGAATAATTTTTAAATTATCTAAAAATAAGGGTTGCAAAAATGGTCTTGTAAGGATTATTTCAATTAGTCTTATCACTATCTATTGGCATATTAAATAGCAAAACACTGTTGTTACCAAAATGTCCTTTTCAAATATTGAGTTCACTATTTATTAGGTCGGGGAAAAAGTTTTTTCGCATATAGTTTGCATATACTTTTAAGAAAATTGTCAACGACGGACTCAAGATGCGAACAATAGAAACAAAGTGCAGTGCATTAATAGTGCGAGATAATTGACTTTTCTTTTTACGCCGTCGCAACTGTTTATGTCTTTTTTTATATGTTATGGTGTGTTTCCATTATACAAATATAAGTGTTAATGTAAATAGCCTAATGAAAGATTGTAAATACTGCTGTTTTAGAATAAACGAGTTTCGTAACGTTTTTTTACGGGTTAATTTGCAATAAGGTGATGCTGTGTGTATGGTGGGATTGGAAAGGAATTGTTCATTATGAGCTTTTACCGCCGGGCAGAACCATCGATTCGGATCTCTACAGCAAACAACTGATAAAATTAAAGCAAGAAATTGAGAGAAAGCGGCCGGAATTAATAGAAAGGGTGTGGTCTATCAACACGATAATGCTAGACTTCACACATTTTTAGTCACTCACAATAAATTAAAAGAGTTTGGCTGAGAGGTGTCAATGCAGCCGCCATATAGCCCTGACCTTGCACCTTCAGATTTCCACCTGTTTCAATCTCTTCAAAATTATTTAGCCAGTATCAGGTTAACATAAAGAGAGGACTGCCAAAGCTACTTGTTGCATTCTTTTGATCAGAAGTCGCAAAATTTCTAAAGCAACAGGATCATGTCATTACCTACAAAATGGCAGACAGTCATCAAACAAATGTTACATATATATTGTAATTAAATGTAAACTTTGAAAAAAAATGTCTTGAGTTTACATATAAAATGCGAAGAAACTTTTTCCCAAGCCCAATATTTTACAAAGCCAGCTAAACCTAAAAATAACAATGCTAAATATTACACTTAGTGGAAAATATTAATGTACTAAAACCGAATGAAACAAAAAACAATTAAATGATTTACCCTAACCCCCTACATACTTTATGAGTCGTTATATTACACTGATATGTGCTCAAGAATTTTTTTGATTGGGTAATAGGTAGGTATGTCACTAAGATTGTAAAACCGTTAATTTGTAATCAGTCTAGTCAGATTGTATACTTCTTACTAGTAGAATTTAGGAACATCCTAATTTCTTGAAGCTTTTGAGTGGCTCATCGCTCCGCTTCTCGCATTTACACAGTCAGAACCTAACCTAATAGATTGCAAATTTTAGTGTTGATTTACAATTTAATAGTTTATAAAAAGGGACCACTGATCATAAAAAAAGAGTTTATAACTACAATATAAAATTAAACCAATATTACTATAAAAAACTGTATTTAATTCAATTGACTGAAAAACATCAAAAATAAAAAACAATTTTGCAAAAATAGATTTACTTAATCTAATGTGACAAAAGAATTTAGCTTTGGAGATACCCTGGTAATTTCATTCTCATGAAAACCCAGGTCGTAAAGAAGGAAACCAGGATGCAAATGAATGCTACAGAAATTAGCAGGATTCGATTGAGCTTTGGAGTAGATGGGTTATGGGTACGATCCAGTATGATAAAACCTAGACCTCCAAGAGAGAAGAGGAAGCTAGATGCCAAACCCTCCATGATATATTGGCCGTTGACCCGATTCGGCATGAAAGCGACGGGCCTGCTGTGGCCGTGTTCATCAGTTGTCGATCCTACACTAGGAGGCTCAACGATCACATCGTAGATTATGCCTAAAAACAACACATATACATTAATGTTATTTACATTTAAATAGTAATCAAAACAAATTCCAACGCCGCTAACCTCCAGTAACGAGGAAGTAAGATAGGAGAACTAATGAGAATGTTGTCATAGCTGAAGGTGCTTGGAGCCATGATGGTTTCTTAATTTTGATGTTTGGTATTTCTAGGACTGTAAACGGTAAAGAAAACAAACTTTCCATTATTAAAATACACCACAATTTTTAACTGTTATCGCACCAAATACCACAGATCCAAATACTTGAACTCTCTTGAACCTCCTGATGTCAAACTATGTCAAACGTCAAACCACAGATTGCCACAGATTTGTCAAACAAAACGGTCAATCCTCAAAACGTCAAAAGTCTCAGCTCAAAACACCCTAGCAAAATATGGTTAATTTATGGTCAAAAGCTTGGACGTAATAGTACCATGGAACTAGTATGTACTTCGTAGAAATTTGACCTTGAAAACGAATTAAAAAGATAAAAGTAACAAAGACGTTAGTGGGTGCCATATTGTCTCTTTCTGATTAGGGTGACAAAGTTACGTAGGATAAATAAGACCATAAAAGGAACTTTTTAATTTTCGACTAAGGTTGAACAAAACTCTCTAAGCCTATCTTAACCCGTGACACTGAAGTAAACTTTTTTTATATGAGTATAAAGATTTCTGTATGTCCGTGTCAATAACCTATATCGTAATTTAGTAAATTAGAACCTTCATTTCGAACATTTGTCAAAATTGGTTTAGCAGATTTCAAATTAAAATGCTACAAACATACATCAGAATAGTTATGGAGTAAAAAAACATACATGAAAAATGGGAATCAATTTACATTCATTATTAATAAGTAATTTTAATATTTATTAGGGATCATAAACCACGAACGTAAGCACTAAAAGTGAGGTCTCGCATTGGCACCGCGTAGTACAACTCGCGATAGCATCAAAAATACTGGTTGGATTTGTACGAAATACTGTTAAATCATCAAATTTACAAAAAAAATAATATAAAATAAGCGGCATATAGCCCGACCCCTATCCACCTCGATAGAAAAGTAGAATCAAGCAAACAGAAGTTCAAGAGAGCTAGTCGACGGAGGCTTCTAACCTCCACAATAAATTGTGAAGCAGTTAGTAACTCTAAAAATCAAAGCTTCAAATATCGATATCTCAATCACCTTAGTAAAATTAGCTGCATGCACCCTTTATGTATAATACCCTTTAGAATACAAATCTCCCATTGATTACAGAAATAAAGCTACCTAGAATGTGATTCATAATTGGATGGCTGACCGCCTTTATTTACAAAATAGTGAAATCCCACAGAAGTAAAGCTCCAAGCGCGACAAGTTGCGTAGGTACTTTTGCACGCCGAAGCCCTCAGAACCATCACTTAAGAAATATCTCGTTGAAACGATCCCAATGAGCCTAAACACGTTATTAAAAAGGTCAAGGATTCTGTAGATATATATGTTTGAAATATATTTCTCATATATATTGTCGCACTTCACCGCCTTGAGCGCACGTGGGAACTTGAAAACATAAGTTCGTACAGGCAACCAAGCTCCTTTCTTCCCCGAAAAAACCCAACAATCTCAAAAAGTCCCAACCATTCGGCGGATAAAAATGGATTTAAAAGACTCTAAGTACCAAAACATTATTTCTAGGGCCGAAATGTCTCAAAATTCAACGCTGGTGCGAGACCTAAGGATCTCAAATATTAATATGATGGCCTCCTTCCTTTCGATTGGCACCAGAGATACGGACAGATTCAATACCCCATCAAAATCACACACACAAGTCTCTCAAATGCATATATTACGTAAAATTCATAACCCGTATGGTGTCAGATCTGTAACTAGAATGACGTCAGATCTGTAACTAAATTATTTTCCTACTTTAACGAAAAACGTTTCTCTTTCAAAAAATACAAAGGTTTCCATCTTTCATATTCATTGAAATATCTGGCAACCTATTATTACGGCCACATCATAGGCAAAAAAGGGCAAAAGGCAACTACCAAAGTATAATTATTAACTAATCTAAACATTATGGACACTTTAGTATTATGACGTCAAAAACTTCAACGTTGACAAAATTTGTCAATGTCAAAATTCCCCAAATTCTCGTTTCAGTTGCCAGTATAAAACCATAAATTAAGACTTTCGTTTTAAATATTAATGAAAATTTTAATAAATATGAAATATAACATAATAAGTTTTAAAAATACTATTATCAACCGCATACCAAGATATATTAAAAACCAGAAGTTACATAAAATAGAGTGTAAAATAGTGTATTAATATCTATTTCTAAAAAATATATATTTATATTTATAATATAGGTCTAAAAAAATTATTTTCCTAGAAAAAAATCTACAGATTTCGCTCTTCTCGCAATTATCGGAGGACATTGAACAAAATTGTACGACAAAATTTTTTCAAAGAAAGTTATGGACCAATTTTCGATGTGCTACCATACTTTGCCACCCAAGCGCTTGCATTTTATGACGCTAGTGTTTTCGTCTACCTTTATAACTTTTTGAAATAAGGCCGAATCTTACTTTTTAGGGTAGCTAATCTGATAATCATTCAATGAAAACGGCACCTGCTCAAGTCAGGGTTTTCGACCGTTTTTAAAATTTTATTTTTCAAACTTGTAGACAATCTACCAGTCTCGGAAGCTTTTTTATTTTTTCGATATGAATTCTTCCGTTTTAGAAACAATAAACTTTTTATCCGAAAAATAGGGAAATTTCGTCTTTTTCACCATTTTCGATTTTCCGATAAAGTTACGAACCGATTTTAGAAAATTTAGTATCTTACAATGCTCCGAAAGCTCTTGATTTTTTTGCCATCACTGTCTTGTGTCTATCATCATAAATATTGGAAATATAGGCAAATTTATTACACTCATACACGAAAACGATATAATAAACATATTCATTGTTACAAAAAGTTTGTATAAAAATAATGATTAAGTATGCGTCATCGTTTATTCTGACAAGCGGAAATATGTACTATGTATTTATGTAATATATAATAAGTAAGTAATATGTATTTATGTATTTGATATTGTGAACAAGATGAAAATAAATCAAAGTTACCAGCCGAATCTGTTATCTTTTATTGTTATAATTACTGTACTTACTCGAGATTGAACCTACTGTACCTACGTTATGTAAAAAAATTGACCTCATTTTCGGTTTCAACACACTAAAAAACATTAACAGTAGATGATATTATCAAATCAAAATTCGAATTTTTTTTTTTGTAGATCTGTGTTATATTCATATTTTGTTAATAGCTTGTCAACCTGCGTTGATGCTTTTTAGGTACGTTTATTTTTCATTTATTATTAATTCTTGCTTAGTCAAGGGCTACTAATAACTTTGCGTTAACGGATACCCAAGTAAAGCTAAATTACGGTACCTAAATAATGTTTAAAAAAAAAGAAAATAGACAGAAATAAAAGTGCAAAAGAAAACAGAAATAAAATTGTTTAGTAAAAACTCCGCAAAAACAAAGAATCGACTTCTTTGATATGCTACAGCTTTAAATTTAGTGAACTGATTTCGATAATTCTTTTACAGTATCTACCCTAAGTTATAAAATAGTGACTAAACAACAAAATTATCAAAATCGATGCAGAACTTTCAGAAATATTAACGGCCAAACATACATGTATAAAGTCCTATTGAATTGAGTCCAAATATTTTAAGAAGTGATATTAGTACGTGACGTGAGCAATCATGGCATTGCTTCGCAATGCTATTATGTGACCTTTATAGGCCACTAATTACCTACCCTAAAAAAAGTGTTCATCAATAATCGAGCAATGGATGACTCCCATAACAAACGAAAAATGTGAAGAGTAAAAAAATATGCGTCTCTGACTTTGCCTCCACTCGGCGACTGTGTACGACCAGCGGCGTGAAATAGCAGCTCGGATATGGAACAGCCAAAGTGGCGTATTAGACCAGCTGATGTTAATAATTCTTTCAACAGTGAAAGAATTCACTATTTTTCAACATAGCATAGATACAGATCTATGCTATGTTGAAAAATAGTGACCAAATACAAACATCATCAAAATGGATTCAGAACTTTCAGAAGAAGTGATATTAGAACGCGACGTGAGATCATTGCATTGCGAAGCAATGCCATTACCTAACTTTTGTAGGCCACTAATTACGAACCCCATAAATATGAAGAGGAAAAAATAATACGTCAGCGAAAATTATAGGTCCTGTATCGTAATTATCATGACGCATAGTTTTTATTCCTCGGTTCCCTCATAATAAAATCTAAATTCACCATAGTACTTTTTCCAGTGTAGTGCTACAATATTTTATGCTAGTTATACAGAAGTGGTTTAGAAAGAGATAGTTAAGCACCCGGTTACTTCCCTTTCGCACTTTTTTTTTAATCACCAGTTTACGTATGACCACGCTAATGTTAGAGAGATAACATTCCAGTTGTACGTAGTACATATTAGTTCCATGAATAGTACTTACTACGTATGTTCAGGACTGTACGAATCGAAATCGAATTGTACACAAAAATGAAACTTGCGTTATGTATAAGGTTCATGTTAAATTTTAAGCCGTAAGGAGGCTAAATGAGTTTGTAGGAAATAGCGCTACTGGTGAGTCCCTTTGTCCCTATCTAACAGTTGTCATTGAAAAAAATATTTCGTCTCATACTCTACTCGTCTCATATCTATTTTCTGACAGTTCTGGTTTTTAATATGTCTTGGTATTCGGATGATAATAGTATTTCTGAAAGTTATTACGTGATATTTTACAAAAAAAGGATGTCTTAATTTATGGTTTATGGCAATTAAAACGAGAATTAGGGCAATTTAGACGTACGTATTGTCAAATTTGAAGTTTCTGACGTCATCAAATCAAATCAAATCAAATCAAAATATCTTTATTTCGTAGTTATGTAACATAATCTTGAAATACGTCATAAGAGTGAATTTTATTACTTTGTGGAAGAACGTGACCACAAAGGCGCATTCCAAAATGCTGGTTCCTCTCAGAAGAATGCGCAAGAAACTGAGGGACGCTCTTTTTAACAAAATTATTAAAAATAAATTTTTACAATAAGTGCTTAAAGAATAATATTATTGAAACAAACTGATAGGCGAGCGGCTTACACCCATGGATTTTTATCATCTAAGTAGTCTGATACTTTATAATAAGCTTTTGCATAAAGCTTTCGTTTTAGTGTAGTTTTAAACTTATTAAGGGGGAGATCTTGAATGTCAGCTGGGATCTTATTGTAAAAGCGTATACATTGCCCTTTAAAAGATTTCGTGATTTTATTGAGGCGGCTGACATGATTAGCAAGTTTATCTTTGTTTCTTGTATTAACATTATGCCGATCACTATTTTTTTTAAATAATGTAATATTTTTTTTTACGTACATAATGTTTTCAAATATATATTGAGATGGCAATGTCATTATATTAATTTCCTTAAACTTTTCTCTAAGTGATACTTTAGGTCCCAGTTTATAAATTGCTCGAACAGCTCGCTTCTGCAACACGAAGATTGTATTAACATTAGCAGCGTGTCCCCACAGCAGAATGCCATAAGTCATTAAACTATGGAAACTACTGAAATACACCAACCTCGCGGTTTCTATGTCCGAAAGGAAACGAATTCTTTTTACAGCGTAAGCTGCAGAACTTCATATTACTAAGGTGTCCATAATATTCCATTAAGATAATATGAATGCTTTGCTAGTTGCTTATGATGTGGCCGCAAGGATAGATTGCCAAATATTTCAATGAATATGAAAGATGGAAACTTATATATTTCTGTAAAGAGAAACTTTTTTTGTCCAAGTAGAAAAATAATTTAGTTACAGATCTGATATAATTTGAGTTACAGATCGACATCATACGGGTTACGACTTTGACATTATACATTATTTCTAAAGACTTCGGTGAGTGATTTGCATGGGGCAGGGACTCAGGAATTTGAATCCATCCCTACCTCTACTTTTCCATCACACACATCCGCTATTTTGATTTTTGTCATTTTTTTCGTTTATTCGTTTTTTTAGTAAGGAAACTTGTTATTATAGAGCATTAGCAACAAAAGTCAAGATGGGAGAAGAAAAAATAAGAATTAATTAAATTATTGTCACCCTATAAGAAAAGTGACAAAGGGACTTGAACCTCGCTATTTCATCTCCTCGTTTCGCAAAGCCGAGTGCACTGTCTTGAACGAACCTAATATTACGTCATGGTCAAAAGTCAAAACCACAGAACGAACAGGCAAAACAAAACGTCAAAATGTATTTTTTCTATCGCATGGCCTGGATACCATCTAATAAAGAAGTTACATTTTTGTCAGAAAATTATTTTATCAGTAAAGGAAGCATATTTCACGAACATAATGATATGCTATATTTACTATGTATGGATTAGTTATTGTAATTAATTTCAACTACCTAAATGAAGTTATATAATCGCTTTCTTGAACGTGGCTCAATCGTGCGCTTGATCGTCAGTTGTCGTCAAAGAACAAGTTAGATTATTCTGTGAGTTAGACCAATCAAGTCTGATCTTAACATTTATATGTTCTGATCCGATTGGCTGAATTGGAGAATTATTTATGTTTTATATTTTTCAACAAATGATGTGTTTGAAGAGTGTGTGTGCAAACTAATTAAAGTAAAGTATGTAATTGAAAGTGTCAATGTCAAAATTGTCTGATCAACAAAAAATTAGTTGTTGGCTTGTTGGAAACAGTTAGAAAATTGAAATCTGTAATCTATGTCAATCTATGTATGTCGTCATATGTGCTCTTCAAACAGCTGTTCTAATTTTTAACATAAATGAAGAATTATGAATTGAATCGCATATGATCGAAATGGAATTTGTGTAATTTATTTTAATTGAGGAGTAAACGTCGTGTGAAATGATCGTGTATTAATATTCCTTTACAAAAATGAACTGGAGTGTGCATTTAGAATTGGTACTACGATGAAGGGTGGACTATGCGTTTTATACACGTCTTTATTGACTATCTCTCTAGTTTCAAGGTATGTACTTCGATCATATAAATCATCAAATTCCTATTAATATCTCATAAGAACTCGTAAAAATTTTTTTGCTACAGTTGTGCTCTTTTTATACTTGTGGTATCGGAAGCTCTTCACATTGATCCTGACAGTAATACCACTGGGACCAGCGACCTCCATGAAATAAGCCAGGGTACAAATGCAACCATTGTTCATGATGCGCCAGAAATTATACTCACAGGAAATGTGGAGAAAGAAAAGAAAAACCATGAAGATGTCCAAAAACCAGTCCTGGAAGATCAAGAGATGACATTCACAGAAACATTATCTCTGAACTCAGTAACAACTGATGGGTAAGTTAAATAATTTGTATATTGTGAAGGAGGCTGTATTTTATTCTTTGATGGATTTTAGGTGCCTGTAAATATCGCAAATATTTTTACTTAGTAATTATTAGTAAATGTAATACACATTATATTCACTTCAGTAATTATAATATATTTTTTATTAATAACAAAATATGCTGTGAAATTAATATCAATTCATACAAAATTAGAATATTAAACTTCATAAAATACACATACCTATAACAAATGTTTTCATAATCAGTGTGTCTAAACAAAAGTATGTAGATAATATATACTTTACTCAAGTACTATAAATACATTAAAATAGTATACAGATACTTATTACAAGCATGACTAATGGTTGTCAGTGAGCATGTGACCACATTGGTTCTGTGTATGTGTCTGAATATATGTAGGTAGTTACTTTACAACCAAATATTTAACGATTTTTACAGATCTTCATTTAACCAAAACTAATTTTTTATATAGGTAGGTACTTAATTGAAATTTATGCCTGAAATACATACACATATTACCCCACAGTAACACTTTATATCTTGAATTTAGTTACTTTAGAGAATAGCAAAAAAAAACAATAAAATTTGGATACACCGTTATTATATTGTTATCAATAAATTAAACATTGTTTAAATGTGTAAATGTTCAATTAGAAGAAATTTTTTAAGATTTTTGTCTTTGTCACTAACTGGACCTTAATTTTTAAGACTTAAGTGCTAAAATTTTAGTTATGTTTTATATGTAGGGACATACTAAGAAAGGCACTAGGTTTTTTATTTAGAAAGTTATTAGGTATTACATTTTTTGATCAAACAGCCTTGTCACCTGATTGCCTATTGAAGCTATTAAATTTTTATAGAATGTATTTAAAAATATATTTCCATTATTTATATTAGGAAGGTGGATGATAGACAAATTGTTTTTGGTGATTACAAACCACCAATGCCATAACATATTAGATTGGCCTAAAGTTGGGGTTAGACATGAACAACTGGATCCAAATATTAAATGTAGCTATACAAATGTAAGCACAAATCAATGCGATTTCGCAAATAATTTGTTGGCATATGATTCCAACGTCCCAAACTTAATAGAAAGTATTTATAATGTTTCAACGTTTGTCGATGTTACATACTCATAGATAGTCCATAATAGCAAAACTGTCAGAGTAATACCAGTCAGGTGATAGAATGTGGGGTCTTCCGATTTTAATCTGCTCGTTTATCATTTGTTTTGTTATCTTTGACAAATACGAATGTTTGTGAGGATTTCCATTTACAATTTAACACATCATCATATTTACCAATATTGAAGGTTAAATTTGTACTATTTGATAACAGTTTATAACATGATGAAATATTGTGTATTGGGCAGTTAAAGCTTATATTGAAAAGGTTACGTGTGCACAAATATGCTCAATTGGTTGTTTTTTATTTGTTTATAATAAACGTGGGCTGTGCATTAGTAATATAATCTGTAATATTAAAGTGAATTAATTACAAATATATCCTTTAACGAAAAAGAAAATGCAAAAATCTCTGTATTTTCTTGTACTCTTACACAAAGACATTACCTAAAAATAGTTATTAGGTTAACATGTTATGTACACCCTCTCAGCATAGCAAGCTCAAAGTAAAGTTTAAATCTTACTTGCTCTCAGTTTATGCTCAGTCATACGTAGTAAATCTGTAAAGTAGCTTTTGTGTTTTTCCTGTCTCAGTTTTCAAAATGTCTTCTTGTAAGTCGTAAGTGTGAAAATCATACTACTAAGTACTAGAAAAGAAGGCCAAAACATAACATTCTATTTGTAAGTAATTCATAAATATATAGAATTTCCATTGAGTAAATATAATTTTTTAGACCAAATTTATTTTTATCTCTACACATTAAACCTATTGGCTTTAAGTGCAAACACGAAATTTCGCGAGAGCCACTTTCTAGGTATTGTTTGTATTGAAGTAACCATTCTACCTCAAACAATAATGTAACACTGTTGTTGTTATAATTTTGTACAGTTATCACCTATTGTTACAATTAATTCAACAAGGTACCTAGCTAATTTAGAAACTCACAAGTAGCTTACAATTGTTTGCTCACAATTGCTTCTATTAGTTGCTTATTGACGCGCATTTATTTCTGTCTGGTTGGTTTTTGTCTGTCTGTGTACATTGGAAGTTAGATCTAATTGAAACATTATAGTTGTGTGCTAAGAGATCATACTCTATTGTGCGAGATACATTACTGCTTTCATGCATTTTGTGTATAAACCATCTGCCTTTTTTATATGGGCGTGATGATTTACTGGAATTAAGTATTAAATTTTTATTCTTGTTTATACTCATCTAAAAAATTATTGCAGTCAATTAATTACTAATTAAATATGTTGTAACAGTTGTAAGATATTTATTTAAATACATTTCACAGAAAGCTCCACTTGAAAAGCGCGATTGTTTTTAGGGTTCAGTACCCAAAGGATACCAACGGGAACCGTCCGTCCGTCTGTCACATGGCTGTACCGTATATGTATTACTATGGCCGCTATAACAGCAATTAATAAAAATAAAATAAAGTTAAAAATTAAAAGCGCCCCATACAAGAAACGTGTTTTTTTTATATTGTACTGTGGTACAGAACCCTTTGTATGCGAGTCCTTCTTCTCTGTCTAACAGGACATTTTAAACGTTCATAACTGTGTTACTCCTTTTTTTTTAAATATTTCATACTCTTTCATATAAAATAATTTTTATAAATTGTCAACTAGCTTATTGTAGATTATAATATATTCAATACAATGCATCTACCTATTTCCCCCCAATCGAAAAAATTTGATAATCGAAAGCGGTGCTAATCGTGCGTCAACAAATTAGTTCTACGTTATAATTTTCGTTTTAAATCAACATTGCTTGGTACAAGTCGGTCAGTCACGATGCGTGGTCATCTAGTCAAGCGCCGCCGACAAAACATTCGGTAGAAATCGAAAGCTGGTTTATTTACTAGCCAAGGCCTTCAATCCGATGATTAATTTGCTGTTGTTGAGGAAACTCAAACGTAAATTTATAATTATTATGTGTTAATATAATAATAGTATCGTGGACATCCCACACAGCGTCATCTAGGCCCAAAGTAAGGAAGTATTATGCTTGTATTATGGGGTACTAGACAACTGATATACATCATCATCATCATCAGCCCATTTTTACCCCACTGCAGGGGCTTAGGCCTCCCCCAGGGTGAGGAGGGGGCTTCCGAATCCGGGCGTGTACCAATGAGTTTTTCTGACTTAAGTACACAATGTCACTGACACCGTGCTTCGGAGGGCACGTTAAGCAGTCGGTCCCGGACTGATATACGTAGAGGAACTTAAATATTTTTCATAACATATACATATATAGAGACTTTTACACCCAGACTTGTTCATGCACGAAAGTGTTTGTCCCGGGCGGAAATCGAACCCGATACCCTTGGCTCCGCAGTTAAGGTCTCTAACCACTCGGCCAATCGGTCAGTCACGTGGAATTTTTTTGGATACTGTAATTTTAATTGACTGGTGTTTTAATTCAACTTTAAAATTGCCGGAAGTCCCATATAAACGTTCAGCCTCTTATTTTGTTCCCTTTAAATTTTCAAAAATCTTAAGACATAACATGTTAAATTTCCGACCCAAAGGCCGAATACCAATTTTTACAAATTTAACTCTAAAATTCACGATAGCTACCTTACAGGTTAAATTTCCAAATATCTTGACACACGACATACATATTTTTTATATTTCAGTTTCTGCCTCAAAGTCCGAATACCTATTTTCATGTATTGTGGATGTGGATGCTTACGTCACAAAACAAATGCCAGCTCGGCTTTGATTAACCTATTTTACAAAATTTTTAAATTTTTAATTCCCAATAAGCATAAATACAGTTCCCAAGATATTACGTATTTAATGAATTCAAATTTTAAGTTCAATTCATCGCCATAAACAGTCAAGTAACGTACCTAATCATAAAACGGCCGTAAATGTAGCGCTGCAGCGATTTTATGTTCATAGCCAATATAAAGCGGTAACAATTTCCTAGTTTTTGATCCTGCTTATAAATAATCATTAAAACAGTTCGTTCTCTCGTGATTTTTGTTCACAATATTTCTAAGGAAGTTTAGAAAGCTTATAACTGAAATAAAATTTTGAACCCCGTTGCTAATGCTTCTCACCTCCCTCTCCCCTCTGAAAACGGTGACGCTCCTTTCTGTCTAAATAACACAGCTAGGCTAATTTACATAGGTAGTATGTTCTGATTTAGGTGTACTCGACCAAAATAATTTGGCATAGACGAAGAGCGCAAAGAGCGCGTAATTAGTCGCATGTCATATTAGTTGACATGTAACGTCTAGGTTATTAACAACATTGGCATAAAACACGTACTTTGATTATATAATGTCTGGATGAACCCTAATGTCAACAAAAGTGACGGACCACATTTTACGAATGTGTGTGACTCAATAGACCACATACTGTCGCTACGTCATACTAACCATGTACAAACCCTCTGTGTGCATGTGTTTTAACCGAACGGTTAGGTGATATTTTGATCTACTTTTTTTGACGCTAACTATCCAGATATTATACAATCAAAGAATGTGTACTAGAAAAATAAACGACGACGTGTATTAAGACCGAAGTGGCATTCTAAAAATGTTGTTTTAATGAGATAACGATATATATATTACTCTAAGGTTAGAATATTTAGAAAGTTTTTTTTATATAGGTGATAGCTTCATATACCTAACTTTCAGATTGCACCATCATAGTATGACAGCTAAAAGGTAACTACATCATTAAATCAACTGTTAGATATTACTATGCACACATTAATCTTACTTATTCGCCCACCTTGAGTTGACAATTGGTCCGACCAGGCGGGTTGCGCAAAATGTTATTTGTGAGCAATCAGATCTACGTACAGGTTTAGATCCCAAATTGTTAAAATACAAAATATAATCGGAAAGAACAAAATTCAGTATTGACCCCCACTATTGATTATTTGACGACCGCTGAGCCTAGTGGGTAGCGACCCTGCCTACGAAGCTGGAGGTCCCAGATTCAAATCTCAGGTCGATCCAGTACGATCTTAAGTGTGATTTATCAATAACGGCCTTATTATGGGACGGTAAGTATAGGTACTTCGTATTACGCTAGGCGGTGAAATTTTTAATAAATATCCATGTATTTTATTCGGATCAGAATAAAATCAGATTTATATTGAAAGTTTAAGAAGCTGGGCTTGCGATAATATACAATAATATTATAAAGCATTGTTACCCTAATTATTTTTTTAATAGTTTTGCCATGTTGGTTATGACGTATTGTTCGAAGGGTTTTGTCTTTTTAACCCAGCAACAACGTCGCGAACATGTATCGTACCAAATATCGAATCAACCCAAGTAAGATGGCCTCGTTTGGTTGGCTCATAGTTGACTTAGACAGCCTCCATTTGCCTGGGCCTACCTCAGCTCTAGTCGATATCCAGCTAGATTTTTATGAAGCTGATGCACCGCACACAGATGACGGCAAGATAGTAGTGGAGTAGTGGTTAGTTTGAAAAACATGTTCAAAGTTTCGTATTTTTATAACTTTTATTTTTTAACTTCTTGTTTAGTGGTAAGCTCTACTCTACACGCTCTATAAATTTGTATTAGGTATGTTCAGCCGAACACTAGGTATAGGTGCATCTCGGTATACTTATACAATATCTCTATTCTACCTTATTTCCATCAAGCCATTATACCCCACTGAAGGAGCGTAGGCCTCCCCCCAGGGTGAGGGGGTTTTGAGCTTAAATCCACCACGCTGCTCTACTGCGGGTTGGCGGATTTTAACGTCCGCCATTTATTGACAGCAACCGTGACCGACGGCTTAACGTGCTCCCCGAGGTACGGAGTCAGTGATAATTATGTACTTAAGTCAGAAAAACTCATGTACATGCCATGAGATTCGACCAACAAGTTCTTTTTTTTTAAAGGCGGGCAGGCTTTTACACGGTATCACGACACATCAGTTTATATTTGCATTCAATAAATATTGCTTTAAAAATACGTTTCAATCCGTCTACCTTTTGTAAAAGTCCGTATCTTTTGCTTCCATAATATTGCGTCTGTTTATATAATTCCAATAGTCATCAACATCCTTGCACGAACCTTTCGGGCAAAGGATTTCTTCATTAATACAGTAACAAGTCGGCATTTACCCTAGTTTTGTATGAATAAAGAAATGTCAGACTTGTCTGCCATATTGCAGAATTTGTGAAATCGACGATAGCGTTGAGTAACCCCTACGAAGGTCACGAGACCATAGGCCGTTGAACTGTCGCTGTAGACGATTGACTATTATTTCTTCATATAGACTCAGCCCTTTGTTTTTTTTTGTGTTACTTAATTGATTTCAGTTTTTTAGATAAGTACTTCTTAAAATTAAACGAAAGTCGTAGAAAGTGTCCTAATGGCATAGGATAGAATAATGACATTGCGCGCAGATTATATCGTTTAATAGATTACTTATGCGTGGCATCGAGTTGCTATGCGATTCGTGTATATTTTTTCCATACAGTCTTAAATATAATCAATTTATGTACTCATTTATATATTTTGTGGATTATTATTTTTGTAAGATCTCAAGTTCATACACGCGTTATTTATAGTTTTGCCTTTAAAAAATTTTACCCTTTTCACCCATGGTTGATACTCGTAATTTAGCAGTTTTATGCACATCTATGACCAGAACACTTGTCAAGAGTATCCTAAACTTATTTTTCCATCCTGCCGCCGTCACAGATATTTCGTGCAAAAAAACAATCTTTAAGCTTTAATAATAAGATTTCAGTCTAAAACGTTTCGCTGAAAGTTCATCGATTTTTTGAATTTTTCGCTCAAGAGTGTTAGAGGTGTAATCGTGGATGTGGGTGGGCGTTAAAGTGATCTTGGGAAAGTGACCACTTCAGGTCCCTAATAGCCTGTCGTTTTTGCTCGCGGACACGGCTTCCGCTATGTCTGGTGACGTGCTGCTAGGAAACGCTTTATTATTACTGTGCTCGAAGTCCTTTTTCAATTACTATAAAAATAAGTCAGAATGCTAACGTAACTATGTGGATGTCACTTGTAAAAGTCTTTCACTGTTTTATGATGGAACGTATAGGCATTTATAGCAGAATACCTGTAGAAATTTTTAAGATGTAAATTCATAAAACTTAACTTACCGAATGGCCGAGTGGTTAAAGACCCTAACTCCGAAGCTGAAGGTCGCGGGTTCGATTCCCGTCCGGTACAAAGGTTTGTGTGCATGAACATGTTTATTTCATTCCGTGTCTGGGTGTAAAATATTTATATATACTCGTATATTTATTATATAGAATATTTAAGTATGTTTAACAGTTGTCTAGCATAACCCATAATACAAGCATAATACTTGCTTACTTTGGGACTAAATGGTGCCGCGTGGGAAGTCCTATGTGTTATTATAGAAAATAATAAAATGTTTGTACTAAAAAGAGCTATTGCCTGTATTATAAGTTCGCCTCAAACTTTATGGCGGATCGGAATACAATGTTATAAGCGAGCTTGCGCAGTTACAGTCATATACCCCTCGCTCCACTGCGTCCCGCTACACCTAAAACTAGTTATTACGATGCAACTTGTGCTTATGTTCACGTCCGCCATTAAGATTGATTGGAACAATACCTATAGATAAATAAATATTTAAATGGTCGAAATGTTTGGATCTCATTTTAATATGTAGTTCCTTTATTTGCATACTAAATCCTAATAACAATAAAATTAAAATAAAGACGACCTTAACATTACAAACCTAGTGAGTGACATATTTAATTATATAAACTTAGTCAATGAAAATCTCGCAAACAAAAATGTAATATAATATTCTGACATCTGTCTGAAGATAATTCCTGCGATTTTGTTATCATGTGTTCATATTATTCTTTGCCTATATCGCCCCGTATATACCTTAAGCTTTCCTATTCTTGCTCAGCCGACCTGTCAACAAGTAGGTATATTTGATTAACCTTTCGTAGGTTTATCAAAAATACCTACTAGTTGACCTGATTTAATGAAAATACCTGGTGTTCGACTGAACATAGTCTAAACTTATATAAGTGTGTTACCAATATAAACATAAAGTTAAAAAAATATATATAAATGAAACTTTAAACGTGTTTCTTGGTAATCGTTAGTTTGCGCCATCTGCTTACTTAAAACTTTTTTTTAGTTTGGTAAGCTCTACATGCTCTATAAGATTGGACTACGTTCACCCGAACACATCCCGGTATTTTGATTAGATTAGATTTAATAATTACATTAATGAATTTGAAGGAGGGTTAATCTTACGATTTACCAGAGATGTCATCGAATCCCTTTTCTCATATAATAGATTAGAGATATCATTTCCTTTACTGTCTCGTTTCCTAGTATTGAGTGTTCAGGAACTGTTCAGGCGCATTTATGTTCTTTGTGGCCGAGTCAGCAAACACGATTTCGAAAGCTGACAGAGTCGCGTGATCGTAAATCTTCGATTACCAGCTGCTTCGTTTGCAGAAATCGATGCTGTACAATAATTCACCACTTTACTGCTGATTGTTACTTGCGCGGTTTCTATTTTATACTCCTTTAGCGCTTGTTACACAGGAGGCTTTATATGAAGTTTGTATAGTTATTGCCGTGCCTCCAACCATAATATGTTTCCTTCCTTATTGCTTTCAAATGGTTGTGCTTCTTTTGCGTCTGTGTTTTTGTTTATCTTATTGAACTCTTACTATTTACTTTCGCTTTTGAGCGTTTACAACGCGATAGACACGAATCGCATGTTTACTCTGTGTTTAGAAAAATACCTCTTCACCTACTCAGGTGGTAGTTAGTTGGACTACACAATCGTACCGTGACAGCTATAAGAACGCGACACTCTAGGACACTGTAAGAATTTATAGTACATTTTGAAACTTAACTATCTAAGAAATCTCTATACTTAATACCTATACCAAATATTAAAATCCATTAACTATCCCAAAGGAACCACGTATTTTTTCGGAATAAATTTACCCGCTCTATTACTCCACCCACACCTTAGACACTTCTTCTTCTTAATTATGGCGTTTTCTGTTTATACCAATTTCGCTATTTTTAATAAAAAATAACAAGAATTTCACATAGTACGGTTAATATGAAACTTTTTCAAAATATCGCCAGAAACCACGACGTTCCACGTGCGCCATTTTGAAAAGACTCCCCTTAGACACTTTAGTATTAAATTTCATCAATACCCGTTCAGCTATTTTAGCGTGAAGAATAATTATCCCACAGAAGCTTTTTCCATATAAAATGTAGCCTATGTCACTCTCCAGCAAACAACTAGACAGAAAAAAAAGTAATGTCACTCCTGACAACCTCCATTTTATGTCAGCAAAGTTTCATTGAAATCAGTTCAGGCATTTCAGAGATCAGCCCTGATAGACGTACAGACAGACAAACAGAGACACAAAAAGTAGCGTATCTACTTCTCCAAGGTCTAATCTATTTCTGTACCAAATTTTATCAAAATCGGTTCAGTGGTTTAGGCGTGAAAGCGTGACAGACAGACAGTTACTTTCGAATTTGTAGTAGGGATTTTTAATGTTATAATTTTCTGACATGTATCATGGGCTTGAAGATTAATGTTGCATTAATATAATAAGAGTCTTGTAAAATATTAAGAACTAGGTTTTGCATGCGGTTTTTCCTGGCCTCGTTCCACCATCGATACCATTTCTTTTACTTTAGTTCTTGCGTTCTACTTCTATTACTATTCCATCTTACAACTCAAAGGTTTGCTCTCCATTAATGGAGATTCTGGATTATTTATTTATCTCGTGGGAACTTTCAACCAAAACAAGCAGTTTATTTCTCTCTGTAATAATGGGCTTGGACTTAAATTTTTAATCATTTTAAATTTTTTTCCCTATGTATAGACTAATATATACCCTTTTTTTCGAAATAAAAGAAAATTTAAGTCTGCAATTCATTATTTTTTTTTTAATTTGATTAAATATCCGTGTGACATTATCCGAATAATATTTTGATTGATTCATAAGGATTACAGTTTAATTTCATTTTATACTGTTTGCATTAACTGTGGAAAGCAGCGGAATAAGCTCAGCTGTTCAGATGACTTCACAGGGATAATTTTAACGTCAGATGATTTTTTTTAAAATATGTGGCAATTTCGTAAAAAGATAAAACAGTTATTTTAATAGATATTTGTTATAGATCCTTATTCTTTTGAACTTTGATAACCTATTGGCGCAATTTTAATATTTTGGTCTGAGCCATTACGTCTTTTCGTTACTCTTTTAGGACGTGAAGATAGGACAGCCAAAGGACAGCCAAATAAACACGCTTTCGCATTAAAATGTTAGATGATGACATAAACAGAATATACACGAATAAATCTATCAACCTTAACGTTGACTTCACGCAGAGATTGTGGCTTAATAATAAATCTATCGATTTCTCCTGTCGATATCTTTATATCTTTGCCACGATATAACGCTGTCATATAAAAGTCTAAAACTACATTGCTCTCATTAACGAAACGGCCATTAATTTGTTGATACGACAATGGCGCTATGTTTCTAGTGCGTTTAGTGATCGCGTAACGATATGTCGGTTCATTAATCTTTGGCGATGTATAAATGTAAATCGGATAGAGATGCGTTGATTAAACTTTCTCTTTCGATACATTGTTTTTTTTTTTTGTATTAAAATATTTATTATTTATTGAAGATCGTTGTTTAGGTGACTTTTTCAAGTTTAACGTTAAAACCAGGTTGGCAGAGCGATATATTTCTTTCGTTTAATATTGCGCGTTTAAAATTTTGATGTTATATATAATGTACCTAATATGCAAATACGAGCTGAACTAAGTTCCTGCAATATTATACATAGACCCTTAATATATTTTATTGTTCTGAATATAAACTAAGAGTTTAACTGTCTGTACAATCAGCATAAAATCTACTTATAAGTGATTTCCTCGTGAATTTATCCAAGTATCATACAGCTCCAGAAATGCACATGAGCTGTGCAATAGTGATATATTATTTAATTTGTATTGCCAAATAAATGATTTTTTCTTTAAAAAAAATAATTGTTGTACAACTGCTGTACAATTTCAAAAGGGCCCAAATCGTTCTTGGTTACAGCTATTATACATACAGAGGCTTCATAATTTACACTGTTTTGGAGTCGTTCAATAATTGTACAACCATCGTAGAATTCCACAGCTTATGCACAACCAACATCACATACACTTACAATATTTTTATGACATTTGACTTCTCTTTAGCACACAGCAAGTGTCCTTATTTTCATAATCATCATCATTAGCCTTTGTTTCCCAACTGCAATATATAGGCCTCTCCCAAGGTTCACCAATACACACGGTCTTCCGTCTTTCGCATCCAACTACCCCGCCACCAGTATGGTGTTTCAGGTCACATGTCCACCTGCCCGGTGAGCGTCCAACATCGCTTCCCGATACGTGACCTCCACTCAAGAGCTTTTTTTTATTTTGCTAAACAATAATTCACAACGAAAGTAAATTCATTGCTATCGACACGTCGCTTTAACACTCACTGACAACTCATTTGTTCTTTTTCTACACTTAACCTTCGTTACTTTAAGGTTTGTTTTGGAGTGGTCCTGTGAACTGGTACTGTGGTATCGGACCATTACCGAATTTCTAAATCAAATCCTAACTTGTCAAGCGTCTCTCATTATATTTGAACACTTCAATAAACTCTCACTTAATTATGGCGTATGTACTTCACCGAACTCTGAGTAACAAAACTAGTAATGGGGAAGTATCGACGTAATATCGACGATGCACGCACTAACCATCAATCACGCTTTATAAACGATGCGAACGGATTTACATGCCAAACGCCAGACTGTTATATCATCGTATCTAAAAACGGTCAATAGCATTTTACGTCTTCCATGATTATTAAATCCCACAGAAAATAACGAATGCAATGAATCGACTATAATAGTTCGTCGAGCTATCAAACTCTTGCTTTCAGCGTTAAGTTTTTAATTTCGTTTAGAAAGTGTGGCATGTCTAGACGTTACTTAATCTTTAATTAGTATTTTAGCCATAGTATCTATTTTGTCGATCGCCTGAAGATATTTTATCAAACCTTTCTGACGGTAGGTATTCCTATTTCTTTATTTAAGAGGAGTGTAGTGGCAAATTTCTCTAAAAACGACGTTAACGATTGATTGCGCCCCATTAAACCGATTGGCACAAAAAATTGCATGGTATTCCAATCAGGAAAAACTAGGTTTATAGATTACTAATTTTTAAATATTTTGATATATCATAAGTAAAAAAACTTAATGCGCGGGGAGCTACTTGCATTTTCATAACATCTCATCGAAATTCATTATTTTTTATTTTCCTATTGTTTATTTTCACATGTTCATCGTGAATCTAAATACATTTTCACAATACGTTGTGAAAAATAAAATAATTTCGACCAAAAAACTCGCGCATTTAGGTTTTTTTTACGATTTGTCAAAAAAAACTTTAAATAATAAAAACAGCTGCTAAAATATAATATACCGTATAAATTTTTTGCTGCAATCGGTTAAGGTTTAATGGGGTGCAACCGTTAACGCCGTTTGTTAGAAAATCCGCAAGTACACAATCTTCATGAGGCTATGGGCATTATTACATTAAATGGGCACGATTAATTTATCTGCTTGTAACATTTTTCATTATGGCAACGTAACAAATGTCTATAATATAAGCAGTTACTTTTGCCTGTCAGCCAATAGAATTCATTGGAATTTTGAATTTGGATACGAGAAATGACCAACCAAAGTTGTCGATTAAACACGGCTATGGTTCGTGGAATCATGTATTATTAATCAATCGTTATCATAACAATGTTTTAACACGTGTATTGTCGTGAGTGTATCAATATTTTGTATTTTGTCATAACTTGTGGCTGTTACAACTTAATCATATCTTTATTATTCATCATCATCATCAGCCCGTGTCTCTCCACTGCAGAATATAGGCCTCTGCCATGGCTCGCCACCACACACGGTCCTCCGCCTTTCGCATCCAACTACCCCCTGTATTGTGCTTCAGGTCATCTGCCCACCTGGCCGGGGGGCATCCAACGCTTCGCTTTCCGGTACGTGGCCTCCACTCAAGAACTCGTCTACCCCATCGGCTATCGGTTCTACGGTAAATGTGACCGGCCTAATGCCACTTCAGTTTGCTGACCGCTTCGGCTATGCCGACAACTTCTTTATATCTTGTTCTCGAAAGTGTTTCGCCAGTTGGAATCAATTTCCTCAAATTGTTACTGATCTTCAATTCTGAAAGTCAAAATCAAAATATTCAAGTATTCTGTGGAAGTTGAATGTTGGGATAGCCTTTCAGCTCACATAATCCCTGTTGCTTAGGGAATATTGAGTGTCTTACTTCGGCACCACATATACGACGTGGTGGAGATGTCTCCAAGGTATCAGTGGCTCTGGGATCAGCCGTGTTTGGGTTTAGCCTCGTATACGACAATACGGAAAATATGTACACGATTTCGGTTTTTGTTTATGTTTTATATATTTTCAGATTTTGTAACTAACTTTTTTTATGTTATTTCATCGAGTTTTAAAATAACAGATAATTCACCGAAAAATGTCAGCATGGATTCTAGTTTTCTGTGCCAAATAATTTTTCGGTGAAGTTTCAACACTTGTGTACGCATAATGTTTCCGCAAAAGCTTCTGATTCACAGAATGCGTATGTATATTTCTTTGTCAATGTTTACTACTTTGTATTATCGGAACCCGAGTATTGTATTTAATAATTGTTACAGTTACAATTTACCCCTTTATGGCTATTACCGTCTTAGACACAGAGCATAAGAACCGACAACCGAATCTACTATTTGGGAAATTCATTACATATTGTTACTATATCAAGTATGTTATTTAGGCTATTGAGAAATGTTTTTGGAGCGTCGAAGCAGTTGTAATTTTATTCTAGTTTCCCCACATCGAGACAAGTAAATATTAAAAACCGGCCAAGTGCGAGTCGGACTCGCACGCGACGGGTTCCGTACTATCGTACAATATTAGAAAACAGGTTTTTTTGTATGGAGACCTCCTTTAATTTTTAACTGTATGTTATTTTGATTATTTGTTTTTATAGCAGCTAGTAGTACATAGTTTATAAAAATTTCAAGTGTAAGCAATGATCTCACAATGACCAATCACCAAAAACGCTAAAGAAACACTTTTCTTTTATGGATACCCCCTTTAATTTTCAAATATATTTTATTTTTAATATTTTTTGTTATAGTGGCCATAGTAATACACACTTTTTGGAAATTTTATTTGTCTATCTATTACGGTTCAGATGATACAGCTCTGTGACAGACGGACGGACGAACGGACAGCGAAGCCTTAGTAATAGCGTTCTCGTTGGTACCCTTTGGGTATGGAACCCTAATAAACCACAGGTAAACCAAATAAAGTTGCGGTACTATGACGAACTGTCGATACAGTGTTTGACGGAATACCAATGTATGATGGGATTAGTGGCGTCGAAATGTCGATTATTGATCGTTATAAATCATTGGCGTGCTTGTTTTTCAGCTGTTATTGTTACACAAAAATATTATAAACAAAGTAGATAAAAAACTCTTTCACACTGAATCACTTTTCAAATATTTATAGGTTAGGCATGCTAGAATTTATGCTCTTAATAAAATATGTCAATTTAGTTTTATGGGTAATTATTCACGCTTGATGTTTTAGGAGGGTATAAATAGTAAATGAAATTACCCTTTGGACTTTGTCGCTATCTCTTCTCGAAGTATTTTACTAAAACGTGAAAATGTTTGCGTAACTTTCAATATGTGTAGAGGTTTTCCAATACATGTGTCTACTGTTGTTGTTCTGTTAAATGTATATTAACCTTTCACGCTAACCCGTCCGACGCTTTTGTTCCCGTCACTTGGCCTTTCATACGGCGCAAATATTTAAATTTCTTTTGTCTGTTTCGATTCGTCTTAGTTATTTTTAAATTTCTTTTGCAGAAACTTTACTACGTAGGGCGAAGTATAGCAAATACCAACTGATGCCGTCCCTATTGATTAACGATAATTTAAAGATGGAAATAAGTCGAAATATAAAACTTACATCCTGGTGGAACTGTCACCAAAATCTATTTCTATTTAGATAACATGCTTGAAATATTCTAGTTTCCTAAATTTTGTATACTGTTTTAGGATTATTATGACTCAACAGTAAATATTCTACATGTTCGGGTGATTCTTTCTGGAACCATTTTTGGACGTGGTTAACATTCATTACCTACATCCATTTCCTGTCATTTAAAGTTTTTTGACTTTAGTTTGTTATTTTGGGTCAATTTTTTTAGAGTTCCGGGCCCAGTGTACCAACAGGAACCCTATTACTAAGGCTCCGCTGTCCGTACGTCAGTACGTCTGTTACAGGGCTGTACCCTCTGAACCGTCATAGGTAGATTAAACCGTAATTAAATGGTGTCTCCATATAAGAAACGTATTTTATATATATTGTACGGTGGTACGGAACCCTTTGTGTTGCGACTTGCGACTCGAACTCACACTTAGCCGTTTTTTTTTTTTAGGTATTACATGCGATCAAACCACGAACATTAGTTTTTGACCAGTTTTTCTCCCTTATTTTTGATCAATTATCCGGTGTATAGCGAACTATATTCATTCCTATACTCATTTATTTTACATCTCTTGAATTACTCAGCCCTTTTCAGCGACTTCATTACCAAGAATTAAAATGGTTTCACTAATTTATATTACGCGTAACCTAGCAAAAGCCACTCAGAAACTACTCTTCATTATACATTGAGATCGAATTAGCATTATATCGAATTCGATTAGTCGCAATAACGGCCATATACACCGTGTTCGGTTGAACGTACTCCAAACTTATAGAGCGTGTAGAGCTTACCGAATTAAACAAAAAGTAAAAAAATACATAAGTGATAAAAAAAAGTGTAACTTTAAACATGTTCTTCTCGGTAACACAATAACTTCCTAATTCCATTGTGCGTCATGAGTTAGGTATATATAATTCATAGCCACACACCGCGTTCTGTTTCAGATCACACGCCAACTGGGTCACTGAAACTAACGTAAAAATAATTCTACATGGGAAAGGAATTTCATGGGTAATTCTTGTTTTCATCATTTATCATGTAATGAAACTTGAAATTCTATAGCATTCTTGAAACAATGTTTTTTAATTGCAATCGATGTAAGAGATCTTTCCAAGTATTTCTTTCTGATGCTTGTTCTCTTAATCACAACCAGTGCTTGCAAAATGAACCGTTACAATGCAATATATATAATAATAATAATCTTTTATAATTAAACGTTGATGATAATTTTTTTGTCATTTACTACATACTTTTGCAATTATTTATTGTACTATATTATTAGTTTCGTTATTGTATTTGTACCACTTGTTCTACTTCACTTGTTAAGTTAAGGACTAATAAAAGGACTAGGAAGTCCTTTTATTTTCCGTATCACAGCTTGGAGCTTTGCTCCTCATTTATTTCCAACCTGGATTAGTTTTTGTCTCTTGGAAACCTTCAACCAGAATGACAAGGGCCTATGTTACTCTCTGTCCCTTCAGCTATACATCCATACAAAACATTACGTCGTCGTTTCGGGACGCTATTATAATCTAAAGACAATAGTTACGCATTGTGTCCTCCTGTCATTCCTTTATCCCGACTGCAGCCTATCTACAATCCATTCTATCTACTATGGCTCATTGGTGTCTCGAACCTCCGCGTCCTTGCAGCAGAACTGCTGGCTGGTGAGTCATTGGAACGGAACGGAAAACAATAGTTACGCATTGTGTCATCGCCTAGTGAAGGCAATCCGTCGAATTAAAACACTGCCAAATGACATAGCCATATTAACTTAGTAAAGGATCACAGTACCTGTGCCTACATAATTTAGTCGGTTATACTTAGGCTAGGCGATTGAAAATATAAACGTTCAAATTGTGTGGTCGCCTAGTGCTCTACTTTACTAAGTTAACATGGCTATGTTATTGGACAGTGTTACGATAGGCTATTTAACTAAAATTAAATATATTATATTTATCAAGAAAATAATAATAATAATAATAATAACACACACAATCACAACAACGTCTAGGTCCCAAACTAAGCATTAGCTTGTATTTTGGGTACCAAGCGAAGACACCACATACATATAACAACCAAGACCCGGTGCCAGTATTAATATTCATCATATAAATACTGACCCGACCTGGGATTCGAACCCGGGACCTCCAGCTTCGCAGGCAGGGTCGCTGCCCACTAGGCTAAGCGGTCGTCATCAAATATAAGCATAGACTTAATACGATAATAAAATTTATAAAGAAAATTATATTCGTTTGAAGAATTTGGAAATTTTAAGCTATTATTTTTTTATGTGTATCTGTCTCTTTCTTGCAAAACGAATTTTAGCATTATTTTAAATGGCATGACGCCATAATCTAGTACACCGTGCGGCATGGCCATTTTAAACATTCATAACTTTGTTAATAATGATTTATTTCTTTTTAATAATTTCACTGTTATGATATATTTAGAATACTCTTTCATGTGAAATAATTTAAAAAAAAAATGTCAACTAGCCTATTCGAACAGATCGCCTTGCCTAGGCGATAGCACAATGTGTGACGCTGTCGATTAAAATAAATTATATTACGATATTTTTTCCTCCTTATTTAATCAGAAATGAAATTCACAACTGATTTAAAACATCCGACATAAACATTAAAACTACAAAGATATTGTAATGTTTTTAAAGATAAGCAGGTTGTCGAACTTTTGTTTCGGTCCGTATCGTTTTTAATGTTATTCAAATGAACAATATTGGATCAATCTATATATATGAATTTAAAAGGTGATAATTTCTTACCTTATCTCGTTAACATAAATAGACTTGTAACCCATATGAGATTCCACGTGTTGTGACTGCGCGTTGTTTGGCACGTGATGATTCGTTCTACTACTGTATTTTGCCTGGGAATACGGCAGCGTGATTTCTACTATCTATTCAATGAAATCTATATTCTCTCTATATTACTTTTCTTCTTAGCTCTCTATCCCTAAGAATAGCAGCATGATAATACATGCTCTATACACAAAACTTATAGAGCGTGTAGAGCTTACCGAATTAAACAAAACAAGGGAGCAGATAGCGCAAACTAACGGTTACCGAGAAAACATGTTTAAAGTTTTTTTTTATCACTTATCTTATTATTATATTTAAAGTAGTAGCTTAGTTGGATATGCTCTACGTGCTCTATAAGTTTCGACTACATTCAGCTGAACAACCTGTATAATTTAGTCATGCCTATTAGACATTTTTGGCAAACAAATATACAATAAACTAGGTTTCCGCTCGCGTCTACACGATTATACCGGATCGCCATAATTTTTTGGGTAGATATAGTTTATGAAATGAAGATATACATGCTACATTTTATCCCGGGAAAAGGGGTCCCGGTACAATCGTGTAGTCCACACGAGCGGAAACCTAGTTTATTGTATATTTGTTTACCAAAAAGTGTCTAGGCACGACTGAATATGCACAAATTAAACGTGTCTTTCGTAGCGATATTAAGACGTGCATTTATATTATCATAGTAATGATTATCTACGCAGAAAATAAGCAATGGATTAACCACGTTTGGCTACATATTATTATATGAATCATGTGTGAATTATCTTCTTTAAAATGAATGAAACGCATTGTCCATATAAATGTACACCAAAGTGTTTTATCTGGAAAGATAAGACACTTGACAAAAATACACTTTGAAGCATTTAATTGGTGGTTATAGATTTTTTGCTATGACCGTTTTGGCTAATTGTAATGTTTATATAATTTGTGAACCATTAATCATAATATTTTATCGGCCCACGTATTTGTTGTGAAAAATAATGAGCTTCATATAATCGAGACTTTCGATTCCAAATGATTATCGAAACGTTTTGATGTAACGGTTTGTGCTAATAGACCTGTCTTCGTCTAATGCAGTTTGACTTGTATGCTGATTGAATTCAGCTAGACGAATAACTGGTTTTGGATGCTAAAAATGTATGAGAAAATATTTTTATTATACTTGTTTTTTACGCGGCTGCGGAGGCTAATGTTTTTCGAGCGTATGCATTGTGTTTGTGTCTATTTTTGTAGCACGCTCTGAAGTTTAAATGGCTTGATGAATTTTAACATGTGAAATGTCTTTTGATTCGTCTTAATTGTGGTAATGACATAGGGTAAATAATATTTAAATACTTATATCTTTGAAAAAAATGGACTTGTATAGCTTCAAACCCAGTAATAACGCTACAAAACTTCAGTTTTTAGTAAAGAAAACTGTATTATAAAAAACTTGAAAAATCAACTAAGTCAAAAATAATTACCTACCTTATACGAGAAAAACAAGCTCTGTAATTTATAGTGTGAATAAACTACACTATCATATAAATATGATTTGAATGTTATGTTATAGTATTGGAGGCGAGGACAACAAAAAATTACAAAATATATTGCAAAAATTAAAATTGATTTTCACTTAAAGACCACTTTGTAGTTGCATACAATAACATGATATATCAAAAAAATATTAAAAAATAAGTAACAATTTTTTATAAACCGAACCCAGTCATTTTGACTTTTGCTACCCCCGCGGACGGCGATGCGGCAGAACTAACTAATGAAGATTTTTTGTTAAAGCCAACCAAAAAGTTAAAAAGGCATTTAATGAAAGTAGTATTTTTTGTTCCATTCAATCAAATTTATCTGATTTTTTTTTCATATCATGATTTAAGGTTGAGTTCCCGGGTCTGAAACTATAAACCTTTCAAAAATAGAATAAAAAATATTTTTTTTCATTATACGAGTATAAGGCAACTATATCGATTGCGAAATTTGTCAAGTTTCACTTTGTTCTCTGTCTTAAAATATTTGTTTAAAAATCGATATATTAATGAATCGACTTAAAAATGCCTCAAAAGTGATCCTCGATACATCATCTGTAAAATGGTATACGATTAATTATATTTTTGTGTACCAAAAAGTGTATAGGAATGTTTGAATGTGAGGAAATAAGACGTGTTTTTCATAGCAATAACCACAACGTTTCGCTTTGTACGGCATTATAAGTTAGAAGAAGTTCAAATCCCGTATTTAAACGGCCACAACCAATGAATAGGAAAATAGACTTTATGTTGACAAATTTGTATGGAAATGATTATGGCGGTTATTTTAGGAGAGTTTTATAAATATTTGCAAACTAAGGCTTGTACCGCATGTAAATATTGCTCAAAAACGTTCGCTATTAAACCTAAACAAGACGTGATGGAAATCATATATAAGCCACTGTTATATATGCATCGACGCATCTGTTATATATGAACACCTATGCCAATCTTTCTAAGTAATTTCTATTTGTCACCACAACCGATACAACGTCGCAACACCGCGGCGTTTTTCTAAATTCTCTATTTCTGTACCGGCCCCACATTTGACGTCCGACCTCGACACTGACGTCTACTGAAGTTCCGCCCAATTGAGCGTTACAATGGTTTGTCAATATTTTTAGGAGCAAAGCAAGTTGCACAGAAATATTACATTCAGTAATTTTACAACGATACAACAATTTTATTGTCATGAAATTTTTAAAAAATAGTAAAACTATTTGTTATTATTACCTTAAACATTACATTTTAGCGATAAGTGAGATATGACCACAATATTCTGCGGATATCGACTAATTTATTCGAACACACGACGGAAATAATAATAATAATAACACATACAATTACAACAACGTCTAGGTCCCAAACTAAGCATTAGCTTGTATTTTGGGTACCAAGCGAAGACATCACATACATATAACAACCAAGACCCGGTGCCAGTATTAATATTCATCATATAAATACTGACCCGACCTGGGATTCGAACCCGGGACCTCCAGCTTCGTAGGCAGGGTCGCTGCCCACTAGGCTAAGCGGTCGTCAAATGACTTAGGATGGGATTTTGAAATTGATATTGTTACCATGACATGAATGCAACAACGTTTTGAAGTTTGAAGTTTGTCTAACGAAGGCAGCGAAACGTCAAATGTCTGTCACGTACCTATAACCGTACCCTTAATACCTACCGTTGGCAACGTTGCAGTAGCGGGCATAGTAATATTGTTTATTTACAACCTTTGATTTTCTATTTTAGTATGGTATTTTAGACATTTTATGTTATTATTTTTCGAAGTATATTACGGAATACTTTTTCTTTTCATTTACTATCAACATAGATTTCAATAGGTATATATCAGTTTATTAAGATTTTCGGTCGTTGAGCTGCGGGAAAATGGTTCTAGCCATTCACTCTAGCGCTTGTTTTGTATCGAGTGTTCTAGCACTTTTCAGAAAACTCCGATTAAATTAAATTAGTTATTGCTTGTTCTTTAGCGTACTTTTGGGAACAGAGCTAGTGGTGCATTATCGATAATCGAGAATGTGTATATAACATGATTTATTTTTTACAAACTATCAACGCCTCCGAATTGTGTTTTTGATGACAAATAACTTATCTAGTCATTTTTTAAATTTTCATTATTTAGTGTATATTATCTGCATAGAGTATTTTACACAACACCTGCGTGCTTGCTAATGACAAGTGTACTATGTGTTCGGCTGAACGTAGTGAAATTCATAGAGCGTGTAGAACTTACCGAAATTATACAAAAAGTTTAAAAAATAATAATAATATAAGTTTTAAAAAAAATGAAACGTCAAATATGTTTTTCACGGTAACCGTTAGTTTGCGCCATCTGTTCACTTGAATCTTTTTGTTTAGTTCGGTAAACGCTCTATTAGTTTGGACTACGTTCAGCCGAACATGGTGTACAATATATGTAGTATATCATAATCGCTATTTCATGAACTGTATACATCTTTAGTTGTTATTTATGTATTGATGAAGTTTATATTTCGCCATCACCTTATTAATCAGACACATGTTTTTGGGTCACTTGTCTTATTGAATGTCTAATATCTGTCTAACAATGCAACAAGTCCAAGTTTGTTGCAAAACTTCGTTACAGAGTATTTAATTTGCCTTATAAGAGGTATATGCTACCGCATCACTGCTGAATGTTTGTCCACTCGCCATTTTAATCAAACACAGAAACAACTGAATAAACTCAACATTAACGTCATATGGCTGTTTTGTAATTGTCGAAGACTTCCTCGCCTTGTAAATTAATAGGATTACATAGGCCATCACAAATCAAAATGTCGGCTTTTTCAAGGTTACTTACTAGAATAAGTTACGAATAGTTCCAGTCATATAAATACCTATATAATAGCATACCTAAGCTATTGAGCTGCGGTGGTTGAATGGCACCCTGTCTTTGATACAAAAGTTGTGGGTTCGATGCCCTCCGTCCTCATTTCTTCGTCATCATCGTCAGCGTCGATAACCAAAAGAAAAAGACAATTTTTTTTCCATTCCATCAGCCCATTATACCCTACTGCAGGAGCTTAAGCCTCCCCCGGGGTTTGATTCCAATACGCTGCTCCAGTGCGGGTTGGTGGATTGTAACGGCCGCCATCTATTGACAGCAACCGGTACCGACTGCTTAACGTGCTCTCCAAGGCACGGCGTCAGTGATAGTTTTATGTACTTAAGTCAGAAAAACTCATTAGTACACGCCCGAGTTCGAACCACGGCCACATGGCCTCATAAATTTGAAACAGGTACGCTGCGCTCGGACTATCACGACTCAGAGACAAATAACTTCGGGAAATATTTGTCGCTTGTTTTTATAAATTTAAAATAGGATATTTTTCGCATTAAATATTAAGGTAAAACGATAAATAAATCTGTTGGTTGCAGATAATTTTGTTGCGCATCTTAAGGTGTTTGGTATTTATTTTTATATAATACTATGTATAGATATTACATTTGAAATAACAATAAAAGCCATTTTATATGCAATGTTTATCGATATTTAAATTACTATTTCCTTATTTTTATTTTTTATTCGTCGCTTCTCCACGATCTATAGTAAACACATATATTTTGGGACGAATATTTGTGTGCATTAGGATGTCTATTGTTTTTTTCTGACCTAAGTATATTAACTATCACTGACTCCGTGCCTCGGAGAGCACGTTAAGCAGTCGGTCCCGGTTGCTGTCAATAGATGGCGGTCGTTACAATCCGCCAACCCGCATTGGAGCAGCGTGGTGGATTTAAGCTTCAACCCCCCTCATCCCGAGGGGAGGCCTAAGCCCATGCAGTGGGGTATACAAGGGCTGATGGAATGGAAGAGGTCTATTTGTTCCGTCACTGGGTGTAAATTATTCATGTATATATACTCCTTTAAATTTTCAATTTCAACCAATTGGGGTGTGAAATTCTGAAAAATGAAGTTAGCACAACTGAAAAAAACACTTTCAAAAGATAATTGGTTCCAATAAGGTAATATAAATAGTTTTTGAAAAATTTGTTTTTATAATTATTATTTAATTTTTAACCGTGAACGTTCATCCTCTTTTTTATTTGTTAGTACGGCGAATACTCGAGGCAAACGTTCGAATGGTCGTTTTTAAATCAGCAGCTCAAGATCTACTTCAAATGGTTTGGCTACATCGAATATAGGTACTGAATTGCAATGTTATACTGAACTTGACTTGTTCAGATATCCGGCTAGGAGCGTATACCTGTTTGGGAGGTTCGCAAACTTTTAACGCACTGTTGTACACAGCTAACGAACTAAAAAATATGTACAATAAGATGTAAAATCGCTTGTCACTAATGGATATGCTAGAACGTTAGATGTCTATTTTTTATCGAATATCGAAAACCACCTGGTACCTAAATTTTTTAAATCTTATATACTGTGAGCGTGTTCTTTCGGTTTTAGTTGTTAAGCGGACACTACAATTATTTATTTTTCAGCAAACTATCGTAGCTCGACCTAGGTCCCTTCCATAAAATATAATTTAGGTAAACTTTCGAAACATTGTTTGTGTGTTAATAATAGAAAGAAGGAAAGTGCTTTATTCGACGCACATACAACAACAACAACAACAACAGTAAACACGATCATGGAAAACTATAGGTAACTAAAGCTAACATAAACCATTAAAAATGAATTAATTTTTGAAAAAAATTACACGATGACAATTACAGAGAAAGAGAAAAATCATAAAACCATATATCTATAATAATTTAGACGAATATGTAATAAAGAAGACACATTAGTTACTGAAATACAACAGTAAATTACAATATAGATGTGGCAACACTACCGTCGTGTTAGATTCCTTGAACACTGTGACTCCAACTCCGATCAAACTTCCCCGAGATTACGCCGCCCGCGCGGCACCAACGTAACATAAGGATTTTTTATTCATCAAATTATATTAAATTAATATTCTCATATTTGATGAGAAGGTTTAAAACTGTTTTTTTTCTGCCTGTCAAAACTAAACTAACAAATAGAACTGGTTGAAAATTTACCATACCATACCATCAGCTCAATAATGCTCCCCTCGGGATGAGGGGGCTTGGAGCTTATTCCACCACGCTGCTCAATTGCGGATTGGTGGATCTTACCGACTACCATCTATTGATGGCAACGGGGACTGAAGCGACGGCTTAACGTGCTCTCCGAGGCGCATAGTAAGTGATAGTGATGTACACAAGTTAGAAAAAACTCATTGGTGCACTGGAATTTGAACCATGGCCTTCTAAACAAGAAACAGGCTCACTACCACTCGGCTATCACGACACACGAGAATTTACATGAAGCCTACAGAAAAATGCTCGACGAAGGAAGTATCATGTAATTTACGATAATCTTACCCCGAAATAGAATTTTACGAGACTTAACACTCCAGCTTCGTAATACTGAATATGTGAGCAGATCAAAAATTGTCTATGCTTAGAAAAGAATACGGATAAGAAACAGAGTTTTTTTTTTAATTCATATGAAATCTTTAGTTCATTGTTACTGGACGGTGCGCGGTGTGAATATGGTCCGTGGCGGGTAACATTACTTAACTTGAAAAATGAAGATTCGGCAGTAATTAAATATTTTGTACTGAAAAAATATCTACTAAAAATATTTATAACGGCTGTCTGTTTTAAGGGACAATTGCCATTCATATTCTACAGTAAATTTTTGGAGTTTGGTTGGGTGAAATATTAAAAAAAAAACGGTCAAGTTCGAAGGGCGAGTCGGACTCGAAGGGTTCCGTACCACCGCACAATATACAAAACATGTTTCTTGTATGGTGATCTTCTTTAATTTTTATTGTTTTTATAGCGGCCATAGTAACATATATTCTATGAAAATTTCAAGTGTCTACCTATTACGGTTCAGATAATACAGCCCTGTGACAGACGGACGGACAGCGGAACCTTAGTGATAAGGTTTCCGTTGGTACTCTTTGGGTACGGGCCCCTAAAAGTAGATGACCTAGTTTTGAAAGAGAAAAATAACTATAGTTTTCTTTCGTTAATGATCAATAAATTTTGACGTATGAATTACACTATAAAAAGGTTTCTGCACGATGATGGATCAGTTTTGATCATGTTTTGATTTTCACACATACAAGTGTGTGTACGTATGTCGAGCCCAGTAAAACACTCATGTGGTTAAACGCAACGTGTAGTGTTTGCTAGATACTTTCTATAGAGAGGTTCTGCGGAGTTGGCAGCGGTTAGTTTAACGCGGGAGCGCTCGCTCGGCGGACTGGCGTGTTACGTGCCAATATAAATATTCGATGAATTCGCGTCTGTGAAAAATCTTCATACTTAGTGAATAAAATTGTGACGTGCTGTTCGTTGTGATTATTAAATACATTTATAAATATTACTCTAAGGTTTTATAGAATAATTTATTTTGGTTTTAATTGAACAAAACCTTCATTAATGAAACAGCTCAAATCGTAAAACCTAAGTTTAAAAAAAAAAATTTCAGTTCGTGTTGATAACTTTACTATATAATATAGTGTTAGGGAAAAGAAAATATATATCGAAATGATCAAACAATTTCGGTGATTCGTTAGTTCTGATAGTAATTTTTAGGGACAGAATAACATAGCAAGTCTCAATTTAACAACAGTTCCTTAAATTTCAAGAAGTCAATAGAAATTGTATCCTTTAATGCCATCAATGATATAAGAACAGAATATGACGCAATTCCTGTTGAAACGATCGTAACATGCACAATTATAATTGTTAGATGTTATAAACTTCGACCAAAATTAATTACAATTTTAATTTAAAAATATTGAAATGGATTTTATTGTCCTAAAAGTCACATAAACTATGGTTTACACTTATACACCACCAGGGGGTGCTGCAGTGCGTTACATAGGTCTCACTTCAGAGCAACTTCTTTAACATGAGGTTATACTGCCAAGGAGAGCTCTAGTAGACGTGTTTCTTTAAAACAGCTAGATCGATTTTGATGTGGGTTTTCGTATTACATAGATATCCTCAGAGCTGTTTTTAGATAGGTTTTACGGCTATAAACTACCAGGGAGCGTTGAAATTTATGTGTTAGTTTTTAAAACAGTTAGGCTGATTTTGATATGAATTTTCGCATTACATAGGTATTATCTCAGAGCTGTTTCTTAGATAGGTTTTACGGCTACGAGTCACCAAGGAGCGTTGAAATAAGTGTGGTCTTTTTCAAAACGGCAAATTTTTATGTGGGTTTTCGCAACCCAGAGCAATTTCTTAGATTAGTTCACAGTTATATTCCGCTAGAAGACGCTGCAGTAGATGTTTCTTCAAAACTTCTTTTTCATTAACATCTGCCTATATCTTTGGTGACCTACTGATCTTTAAAAACTAATAAATAAAAAAGCTTAAGTTACCAATCTGAAAAAACCGACGACGAAAAAAAGTTAAGTAAAAAACATTTAAAACAGGTCCCTGGAATTTTAGAATTTTCTAGAAAACCCCACACTGTGTTCTGGAACGTCGCGTCCGTTTAGCGATCCTTGTACAAATGTCCCTATAGTCCACGCGAACGAAGTTGTAGCCCGTAAGCTTATAGGGTTTATTATATAACGTCTAGCTTTTGATATCAATCTGACAAGAGTGTTACTGATCATCGTAATAAAAAATATACAAATAATTTATGTAAGTTTGTGCTTTCAATATTTGTATCATTTTTTAAATAATTAATATATGCTTTTAAAATGATTCAATATTTTACATATGAATTTATTAATAATAACTAAGAAAAATCTGTCAAGTTCGAGTCGGACTCACGCCCTGAGAGGTCATAGGTTTTGACGTTTTGATTTATTGAAAATATGCGGCTTTATATACTTTTTTTTCGTTGACTTAGAAGTTTGATATATTTACAGCTTTAAGCTTATTTAAGGGACCATAGACTTGCGTATTTGATATTAATTTCAACTTAATATCTCCACGCGTTCCTGAGAAAACGGGTCTTGACAAACAGACAGACGGACGGACAACCAACTGTTCTTATATAATAACTATAATAATATATTAGGGCTCCTTTTTTCTTTTTGTGTTACGGAATCCTAAAAAGCAGGAAAATATACAATTCGAACATGTTTGGTGTTCACAATCAATAGCAGCCCTAAAAGACCTGGTGCTAAGTACCATGTCATTGTTTTGAAAACTTTACGATTGTCGAGTCGATCTGAAACAAAACAAAATGAAAAAACAATTGATTTTAGTCTTCTCGGCGGGAATAACCTTTTGTAGTTCAATTTAAATTAAAAATTATGAATTTGTTCTAATTTTTTACCATTATTTTTGTATTCGTACTATTTTGTTTTCAAAAATAGTATTTTCAATACATACGGTAACATCTATTCGTCAAAATCGGTTTAGTAATAATAAAAATAACACACACAATCACAACAACGTCTAGGTCCCAAACTAAGCATTAGCTTGTATTTTGGGTACCAAGCGAATACACCACATACCTATAACAACCAAGACCCGGTGCCAGTATTAATATTCATCATATAAATACTGACCCGACCTGGGATTCGAACCCGGGACCTCCAGCTTCGCAGGTAGGGTCGCTGGTTCAGAAATCACTTTAATTATATCACAATTTTTCTAACATTTTCGAAAAACAGATATCGCTACGATATAAATACAGGCCGATTTTTCATCACTCGCAGCTTGTTTTTTTTTCATACTGTAAAAATATGCCTGGTATTGTTACGTATCAAATTACGTAGTTTAGGTACCCATATCCGTATATTTCCTGCTCTAGCGTTCAATTCACATATGCCACTTATCTCAATAAATAACCGAACTTGTGACAATCACGTGCTAACGAACACTGCGCACAATTTGCGCTTGTTACGCTGGTCCTAAATTGGAATGTTATCCTCCTATACGTATTTATCGAAACTATTGCTTGCGTAACGTCACCAAGGATTTGCTCAAATCACGGAACATTAGAATTTTAGTTTAGAGGTTGCATATCTTAAAGAAGTAATAACGAATTCAATTTATTTATGACTCGGGACAATCTAAACAGTTAGTCGTATCAATTTGTGATTTGGCAAAAACAATGAATTCAATAGATATGAATAGGTATCGCTTGTTTCACACAATCGCCAACTATCAGATATGAATTTATTTTTATATAAATTATCTGTCGGTTTTATATGTATGTAACTATTACTGCTCTATATGATATTGTTTGATATTGTCGTGATAGCCCTAGTGCAGCGAACCTGTTTTAAATTTACAAGGCCATGTGGCTGTGATTCGAATCCGGGCGTGTACCAATGAGTTTTTCTGACTTAAGTACTTAACTATCACTGACTCCGTGCCTCGGAGAGCACGTTAAGCAGTAGGTACCGGTTGCCATCAATAAATGGCGGTCGTTAAAACCCGCCAACCCGCAGTGGAGCAGCGTGATGAAAACCCCCTCATCCTGAGGGGAGGCCTACGACGCTCCTTCAGTGGTGTATAATTGGCTGATGGAAATAAGGTAGAATAGAGATATTGTATAAGTATACCGAGATGCACCTATACCTAGTGTTCGGCTGAACATACCTAATACAATTTTATAAAGCGTGTAGAGTAGAGCTTACCAGACTAAACAAGAAGTTAAAAAATAAAAGTTATAAAAATACGAAACTTTGAACATGTTCTCTATGTCTCTATGTCTCGTAACCATATATCAATGTAATAAAATAATATAATAAAATTAAAATAAAATAACCTAGCCGGATTCGTTCAAGAACACTAAAACTATGAAAAGATTAAGTCAGCATTCCTAAATAATACAATGAAAACAGCACCAACCCCAACAAAACAAGAGAAGAAAAAAATCGAAACATACACGTGGAAAACAATTCACTTACGCGGTTTGGTGGGGGGGGGGGGGGGGGGATATTGATGCATCTCTAGTAAGTCAGCTGGGTAGTACACACGCGTCAACTTGAACACACTCATACCATAGTAAGTATGCCGACCATAAGTACGCTACGAAGTTCCACTCACACCTACTTACTCGGCAGCCATTACAGTGCTTCATTGGTCAGTGACAGGGAGTCCAGAGATTTTATTACGTCTGTGTTTGGCGGCATAAAACTTGGTTTTTGGGTTTTCAAATTTTTTGATATTTTGATAGATCATGATGCAGCCCGTGACTCTCTTATGTCACTCACTGCTTATGGACCAACAAGGATATCATATCAATTACCTCCACGATTACAAATATAAGACATTCAGTGCAGAACCCTGAAGCTATCCGTCACGTCCGTGGTCACGTCGCAAACCTAAAATCTCTTACGTCACAGACATGGCACTAGTTGCAGCGAGGTCGTCGTTTCAGACAAAGATACTCGTAGCTATGTACGTACATATAGTAACGTCTACCCGTCTACTTATACCTCGTTGCTCTCTTGTGCTACGAACCACGACAAATCAAGTTTACATGTCTAGGTGTCTAGTTTACGTTCGTTATATGGATTTCATTTTTGTACTCGAGCTTTGAAGCACTAATCACCATTAGGATCGCCCTTCAAACATAAACTCCGTTATTACTCATACAACTTGCCGAAAAAAGCTCGCGTCGTCGTTTGAAATAATAATGAGCTTGGACCAAAATTGTAAAATTGCGCCGATAGTCATTAATTTTAAAAGGAATATGGTTCTAGAATAACCTCTAAAAATTTTTTTTAATATTTTTTACGAATTTGCCAGATATGAAAATTTATCTGACGTTAAAATTGTCCCTGTGACGTCATCTGGGTGGTTGAGCTTATTGCGCTGCATTCCACGGTGAAATATCAAAGCTAAAAGGTATTATTGAGGTGAAGTCACTTTGTCAAATTAAATTGTAATCCTCATGAATAAATCAAAATAAATAACTCTAATTAATTTAGTCTAAAATAATGCAAATAGTAGGTAAACTGTTGATGTCACAGGAAAATTTTGTTAATCTATTTTTGGGAAAAAACAACTAAAAAATTATAGAATTATTATTTTTTTCTTAAGGGGAAGGTGTTTGGTGATTGGTCCATAATTTCGGAAAAATGTATAATAATTACGTGTAAAAATTTTTTGTCCAAGGCTATTTCGACCCTTTCCAGCATATGATTGAACCTTCTTTACACATGCTATGCTTCTTGAGAATCAATGTGTGTAATTCATTTTACTCTGTGATACATCCGATTCAACCTGGACTCACAATGTGCTGAAATCAACGAAGCGTTGGTGCTCAAAACGTGCTGGAAAAGAAACATTGTGACAAACTATCCGTGGGTCACTTTTAAAAATGGCTTCATCGTAATCGGGAAAAGGGATGTTCTTGGTTTTCTTTATATACTTTTAGTAATACCTCGAATAAACATACTTTTCAATCACCTTTATGCAACCAATCATAGTCCAACCGATTGGATGAGTGGTTCGAACCCTAATTGCAGAACCAAAGCCTTCGATTCCCACTCAAGACAAATATTTATACGCATGAACATGTCTATTTTTTCTGTGTCTAGATGTATAATATGTATTAAAATCATTTAAGTATAAGTGTTTTAAAAACTTATTTAAGTATGTATTATCAGTTTGTCTTGTACCCATAATACAAGCTCAGCTTGTTTAGATGGCGTTATATGTCCAAAGTATTATTAATATTTTATTTATTGTAGACAAATATATAGGTAAGGAATATGTGAACATATCTACAGATTGAACAAGTACCGAAGCGATGTTATTTAGGTCACATCCAAACCTAGTTGGCATCTGCGTTGTGACTGTTACTTTAAGAGTCAGTGTTACTTCAAATGACTATTATTGGGCAAAGATATTTCTTAACATATTGCTTCAATATCATCATCAGCCCATTTTTACCCCACTGCAGGGGCTTAGGCCTCCCCCAGGGTGAGGAGGGGGGCTTGGAGCTTAAGTCCACCACGCTGCTCCACTGCGGGTTGGGAACTGTAACGACCGTCATCTATTGACAGCGTCCGGGACCGACTGCTTAACGTGCCCTCCGAAGCACGGTGCGTATTTGTATTTGTATGCGTTTAGGTAATCCTAGTTTAGATTTTTCTCTGGCCGTTTGCTATTTCCAAAACGCGTTTAATCTATAAAATCACTTCATCCTAAAATCCTGCAAAAATACTAACTCTAATAATGGAATTGCAAAAAAATTTACAAATAAATAACATCGAGTATCTATCTGTTGGCTGTTTGTTTTAATTGATTAGATTTTATTTTACCCTTGCGGTGGGAAGGCGGATTAAACTCTACAGTTTTCGCGCGCCCGAGCGTGCGGGGTATGTGGAGTCGCACCCTCTAAACTACCGCCTGAAGCAGAATAAGGACGAGTGTCGTTAGCCTGAAAGCTAATTGATTAGAATCATGCTTGTGCTAAAATGAAATAAAAATCTATTCGTTACATACTTTTTTGTAAATAAAGGAATGTGATCTCTATCTCGCTTGCACGCAGACGTAATCGTATTTTACGTCTGGCGCTAAGGCCACGCTCCGCTCGCCTATATCTGGAAGTGCGTAGATGTGTCATGTTCCTTAGGTATTACGCTTGACAAGCATCTGCACTTGCGCGATCATGTCAAGCGTGTTTGTTAAACAGCCAAATTTTATTTAGCTCGTTTATCCAGTATGTTAGGTAGCCGCAGTAAGCTATCGATGCGCAACAAGCGCACTCTTTACGTTATGGCTGTCAGGCCTGTCATGACTTATGCATGCCCGCTGGGCTAACATGCGACGCACGACAAAACTGCCACACGAGACGAGAAAAATTGTCGATCTCGACTTGTCTGTCGTTTTCCCTAACATGCACTACTCACTCGAGAAAATATGTCACCGTGACTTCGCTTTGTCGACATGACAAACAAATGTTACCCTATAATGAAAACAAACCATATTCTAATATAGCAACACTTTATCCGTTATTTTTTATTCGTTCAATTTATAGCAATTTATAGTCTAAATTGTGTGATTGACCATAGAATATATTTAATAATTTATTTTAACTGGCCATCGACTGTTTCTGTAACTAGAATTTTCAGCTTTTGTGTTACCCATGGTTAAAAATGTTTTTAAATTAGTTTTTTTAAGCAATAATAATAATATTAAAAATATTAATAATAATGATAATAATAATAATATTGAAACAGATTCGCTGCGCTCGAGCTATCACAACACATTACTGTTATTTTTTTTTATTATTATTAACATTAATAATAATAATATTATTAATATTAATAATAATAATAATAAATAATAATATTAATATTAATAATAATGATGGTAATAATAACAATATAGAAACTGGTTCGCTGCGGTCAGGCTATCACAACACATTATTATTATTATTATTATTATTATTATTATTATTATTATTATTATTATTATTATTATTATTATTATTATTAATAATAATGAGAATATTAATAATAAGTAAAAATATTATTAATAATAATAAGTAAAAATGTTATTAATAATAATAAGTAAAAATATTATTATTAATAATAATTATAAGTAAAAATATTAATAATAATAATAATAATAAATATTAATATAAATAATGATAATAATAATAAATACTAATAATAATAAGTATTAATATTAAAAATAATAATGTGTTGTGATAGCCCGAGCGCAGCGAAGCTGTTTCAAATCGATAAGGCCATGTAGCCGTGGTTCGCATCCGGTCATTACAATCCGTCAATCCGCATTGGAGCGGCGTGGTGGATTTAGATTATATTTATATACATATATTTATATTTTACACCCAGTACTAAAACAAATAGACACGTGCACAAATATTTGTCCCGGGCGGGAATCGAACCCGCGACCACTGGCTCCGCAGTTAAGGTCTCTAACCACTCGGCTAAGCAGTCATCATGTTATCGATCATCAATTGTTTTTTGTCTGTTTTCGGCGTTACTGTAACGTAAATAATATTTAAATACAATATAATTAATTAAGTAAAAAAAAAAGTTTTCCGAGCTGAATCGGTAACTAAACTTTTTTTATGCATAAAATACAACCGATTCAAGCGAATACAAATTAAAATAAAAATTTAACAATTACTTTCTACATAACAATATTTTTCTCACCGTCGTCACCGTTGTCGTCAGCAAAAATTGTCGACGAGAAATATACCGCTTAAAAACGACAAAATTCGAGAAAATATGGTTCGCATGTTAGGGTTTGTAGACAAAACTACCGTAGACGAGTAATTTTTCCAATTGTGACGGAGCGCGACGAGATAAAAACGTTGCATGTTAGCACTAGTAGACATATAGAGATATCTCGTTTCGGGACGAGAATTGCCGTCGACAAAATTTTGTCGCGGCGTGCATGTTAGGCCCACCGGTCTTTGCATATGCCAATCAAACGATTCTTAAATCATACAGAATAGATTTTGCAGAAGAGCCGTAGGCTGTCCGTGGTACGTTCGAAACAGTCTGTTTCACAGCAATTTCGATTTACCAACAATCTCCAAATACATGAAGGATGCATCAGAGCCCTTATTCTTTGCCGCGGTCGCGCACCCCAACCCGTTACTCTTGGCAGCAGCCTCTTACGAGCCCCCGCACGCCACCCACTTTCTCAGACGCCCACGGAATGTACTTAGGCCGATCAGACCTTCAGTCTGACGTTGGAGAGCAGTACCTACTACCTGATATCACCTAGTTAATGTTATAAATCTGCTCGAATGGCATCTGAACCTTTGTTTATTCACAGTCGGGCCGTCCAGCTCGGAATGCCCTCCCTTACCGAGGAATCGACTACGCCATACAAGGCGGCGCCCTTAAGGCACCGCCCGTCAAAGGCAGCAACGCACCGAAGCATCCTCTATGCGTTCGGTTGTCGTTCATGTCAAACCCTAAACACTCTCCGGAGTATAGGTTGAGGATGTCGTTTAGCCGGTCGAGCTGCACCTTCTGTGTAGAAATCCCAACCCGGCACTATCTGCGCGGTAGGTCGGCCGTGCAGGTGTCTGTATGCAGATTCGGCCCACACTGAATTTTAAAAAAAGTTTCATGTTCTACTGTTTTTTTTTTCAGTTTTTTTTCTACCATGCGGTATTTACGAAAAATGTTGTGTGATATGCGCGCAATGTGAGGGTGCCTTCGATCACTTATTACCCAAATAAGAGCATAATTTTTAGAATATATGCAGTGTTCGGATGGACGTAGTCAAAACTTATAGAGCGTGTAAAGCTTACCGAACTAAAGAGAAACTTCCAAAAAAAATTTAATTAAACTTTAATATATCGCCTCTGAAATCGGGATCGCATGGCCACGTTGCCAGGCCTCCATTTGGGACGCCAATGAAGTTTTATGTTCAGCCTCATTAATACATAACGATTTACAGTTTTACGCGAACCTTGCTCTGTTTCTAGAATAGTTTATCTTTGAATGAATATCAGATACACATTTTATGATATTGACTATGATAAATAGTTTATGCGCGATAAAAAACCGGCCAAGCCCGAATCAGGCTTGCGCATCGAGGGTTCCGCATCACCACACAATATATTTGTGATATATTACCAAAAAATTGTGTTTTCGTTCATTTAGTTCGGGATCCTTAGTGCGAGAGAAAAATTTGTGTGACATAATTCATGGAAAACCCCGAAGTGCGATAACATTTCAAAATTCACATAAAATCCCTGTAGTTGTTTTAATCAGCGATATCTGAAAAGCTAATATAAAGCTTTGTAAATGATTTACGAATTAATATGTTTGCAGCTGTCAGATGTTTACAGTTCAAATTCCAGCGTTAACATTTTAGTCGGTGTGACTAACCTTTTTACGGGACGTAATCATTTGTGCTTACAAATTGAGACATATTTTTAGTCTAATCATAATAACTTGTATTAACTTATATTAGACTAAACAGTTATGCATAATAGGTGGAAATCTTTTTTTTTTTCAAATATTTTATATGAAACTATTTTCTAAACATATAACAGTGACCGCACGGTGTACTAGACGTTAGGCCATTTAAAATAATTTTAAATTTCGTGTTGCAAGAAAGAGACAGAGATACAATTTTAATTATGTTTACAAGTTTCATATTCTTCAATTGAGTAATAATAATAACAATAATTTATTTTGTCAATAACACCATTTAGGTATACAAATATAATTTAGTTTATAAATTTTGTTATCGTATGAACTCAGTTTCACATTTTTTTGATAAATATAATATACTTATTAAATATTAGTCAAATATCTTATTTATTTTCGTAGCATAGGTACCATTTCGTTTAACGTCTTGTTTGCGATCTTTGATTATATAATGTCTGGACGGACCCTAGGAAGACGACGCCAATAAAAATGAGAGGCCAACTTTTACGTACTTGTACGTGTGATTTATCAGACGACTCACTCTAGCTACGTCATACAACCATGTACATACCGTCTCTTTGTGCGTTAATTGTAACGGAACTGTTAGGTGATATTTTTATCTACGTTTTTTGACGCCGACTCTCTATCTAACATTATTTAATCAAAGTTTGCTATGTATAATTTCTAGGATTGATTTTATGTCAGTACAAAATAGCTCTTCCAGAACTTCCTATTCTAGAACTTGTAAGTATGCTAGTAAAAGACTAGAAAATCTGTAGGTTTCAGATATGTTATTCCAGTTAGCTTTCCAATTTGTACCAATTAATTTTCTATTGCACAGCGTGGTTCTATATTGCGTAGTAGGTAAATGATTGTTTTTGAAACTATTGTTTTTTTTGTTGATTGGTTATATAAGTAACATTAAATTTCAAAATGTACTATTTAAAAACAATAACATTTTTCATACCTACTTATTTAGGCGCTATTGAGACTCGAACAATAGATTTATTTACGTAAGATTTTTTTCAACGAGCATCGTATCTGCCACACCGCTCTTTATACATCGGATTTATAATAAACTTATTTTAGGATGATTATTTATGTCTGAAAGTACTCGGACCAAAAATTTTAACACGTTTTATATTTTTTTCCGGAAATATAGACCAACCTATACCTCCCTCTTGATTTAAAAAAAATCCATATTTTTTTCGTTATTTCTCCCTGAAATTGATTAATAAGATATCCCTATGACGTTATCTGGATAGAAGTTTACTATTTGCATTATCTTAGACTAGATAAAGTCATAATATTTTTATTGATTCATGAGTATTACAATTTGATTTGACGTAGTAACCCTAACTCATATTTTTTATTTATTTTTAGCTTTGTTTTTTTACTGTGAATATTGTAACAAGCTCAACTGTCCAGATGACGTCACAGGGTCAATTTTAAAGTCAGGTGAATTTTTATAAGTATTTGGTAAATTGGTAAATAGAAAGAAGATATTTTGTGAGGTTATTCTATAACCTTATTATTTTTTATTTTAATGACCATCAGCGCAACTTTAGAGTTGTGGTCCAAGCCTATTTCACAAGAAAACTTTGGTGGCGGTTTTATGCCGATTTATCTCAGCGATGGCGGAGCAAAAAATAAGTGTAAGTGAAGGAAGCTGTGGTGCTTTTGATACCAATGTTCGTGCCCATATTCGCATTGACCGACGAATGCCTTCAATACCTTACACAATTCTTCTTTAGTGTCATAGTCTCGTGCCCGCAGACCTAGTGGCTGGCCTTCCTTAATTTTGGCTCATTTTACAATAACGCACGGTACTTTCATTAGTCATGTTTCCTCCAAACACAGCATTGATGTTTTGAGTTTTATCTGTAACTTGGTGCTCTTTTTAAAATCTACTCAAATTGTATACTTGTCCGTGTTTGAGTGCAAACGCGACTATGAAAACAATCGAAAAGCAGTTATCGAATTACTTTATTGATTTTGAATTTAGAACATCGCGACTTTTATTTGAAAAAGTTCTATTTTAAAAACTTTCACATGCTAGCTTTATTTATTTTATTTATTATGACTAAAAACGGTCAATGGCTAGAACGACAATTTCAAACTTTATTCTTATTATGAAACGGCTTATCTAAATACGACTACTGGTACAACAAATAGGCTTTATTTTTACACCAAAACAATATTTATAGATTAAATAAGAACAGTATATATAGGCGGTCTTATCGCTAAGTAAACGATTTCTTATCAATAAAAAGCGGCCAAGTACGGGTTTCATTACGCGCAGTGTAGAGAAAATGTACATTTAATTGCAAATATAGGGCCTTTTTCGATTTTAACGGTTATTTCTCGATTATTCCGAAATTAATATATTGAATTTACAAGAAACAATTTTAATTGAACGTTCTACTGGGAGTTCAATTAAACTACAGAAATGATTATAACTTTCCCTATATTGATCTTACTAGCTTTCCGCCCGCGGCTCCGCTCGCGTGGACTACACAATTGTGTCGCTACCGTTATAATTTTTTAGTTATAGTTTATAAGCTAAAGAGTGGTAATTTCCACTCTTCAGTTTTTCCACTCACATCATCCTCATTTTCCGGGAACCGGAAAAAGGGGACCCGGAAAAAGGAGACCTGGAAAAAGGGGACCTGGTACAACTGTGTAGTCAACACGAGCGGAGCCGCAGGCGGAAAGCTATAAACTATATGAATGCAAAAAAATTATAACGGTTCCGGTACAACTGTGTAATCCACGCGAACCGAGTCGCGGCCGGAAAGCTAGTTTGAAATTAATATATTGTCCATGTTACTCGCTGATAATGTAGCTTTCTATAGGTGAAAGAATTTTGGAAATCAGTTAAATAGTTTTTTAGTTTATCAGTAACAAATTTTTAGTATAGATATATAGATAACACGAGTCGGGAGGAAAGCACTGTTGCTTCGATCGTAGGCGATCATCGACTCTATGCACTATCGATTGTTTTTTTCCCTTCCTTCGAATCTTGATTCGAATTCTTTTTTCTTTCTTCGTCGCATGTCAGCCAGTGCTTTCGCCTTTTCTTTTTATATGCTTTCGTTTAGAAAGACCGAGTAAGAAACACAAGAAAAACTATGTTGGAGGCGTTAGAGCTCAATATTTTAGATACAGAGAGATCGAATATAAAGAACACTGATATTCTATTTCACTTTAAAACAACTTTCTGGTAATACTCCAAACGATAGCGTAATAGGAAAAAAAAGGTCATCCCCATTTCGTTATAGGAGGAAGCACCTAATCGTATCTATGTTTTAGATTTTGAAGACTTATAGAATGTCAACTCTATCAATGCATGCAAAATTTCATTCATCTATGCCTGTTATTCAAACTATGAGGGTGTAATAGACAGGACAGACGGACACAACGAAACGTTAATGTTCTATTTTATAGCTTTAGCTCCAAAACAAGAAAAAAACATAATTCATAATATATGAGTAGATTCGTTTTATAGACTGTTAAAAACGTCTGATTAGGTGCCTAATATATATTAAAAGCACCCTAAAAATATTTCATGCCTCTTAAACAGCCAAGACAGCGAAAATCTTAATAATTTTTTACTTAAAATGGATATAATCGGTACTTCAAACAATATAATTCTGTTGTTTTTTTTTTAAATACGATATTCTAGCATTATCTTCAGTGCGATATCAGATAGATTGTACATTTACATAAATCAAAATCACAATTTAATAACTGAAAGTTATATTAACTAGTTTTGGCAGAGATCATTAAGTGATGCTCTTTTGCACTAGAGTGACAAATGAAACTGACCTCGATCATCGCTCAAACACCCCCGCTGCCTAGCAACAACTTATATAATCCAATTAGCTGACTCCATTGAATCAAGGCAATGCATCTAGGGTTGCCACATAAAGCCTCATATTTCAACTGCACAGTGGTCCGCCCACCACGTTTGTAGGTGGCGTGTAGGTTTTGGCTAGATCCAGTTACATTCCATTGTTGAATAGACTTTCGTTCCGGTATGAAATTAAATTAATTTAGTATTTAATACTAGCTGTGCCCACGACTTCGTCTGCGTGAACTTAAATCTATATCAGTCGATTATAAAACGCAACGTGTCTGTCTGTTCGTTACTATTATGAAACAATTTACAAGATTGTTCTGGTGTTCGTTAATTTGGCAGGTTATGGACTTGATTTCGTGGTGACCTATATAAACACGCTCCCCCGCGACACGTCCAGCAACAACGGGCCCGCGCGCCTTAACTTATAAATTTAATACTTTTTAATTGTGAGGCTCGATTTTGATGAAATAAACACTAAATGTTACTCAGAATAAAGCTTTATATATTACAGTTTTTAGATGTTGAATCAAATGAGTGGTTTTTACATGATGCGCGTACAAACGAACGAACAAACCGAAAATTTTAAAATTCGTTTTTTTACGTTGTATTACTTATTTCTCGCAAAAGATGTCAATGTACAGAAGCGAAAAATTTATCCTTTTATTATATGTTTAAATTTGATTGACATAAGCAATTAACTAAATACTATGCAAATATGGAATACTTTTTATGAAAATATAGACATTCTGTGGTATTTCAATATTTTATGTTTTAATATTTTGTGTATTGTGTATTTAATATTTTCAAGGAATAGCCGATTTTAAAAAATTTATAGCTGATGACGTCACTACTACTAATATTAGCTACAATGTTCTGCATATTGCACTGGTTTGTATGGCCGTCGACCGCTGCATTTAGTATTGACGTCACATTAATTTCACGTTTTCTTTTTATATCTCTGTTATTACGCTTCCAAAGAAGTTCATATTTTTTCTAATAAATAAGGACACTTGTTCCTTATATACAATTTTTTTTAACTGTAATATATATTTTTTTAAATATACACAGTATGATTTTTTTTAAATATGAGTAAAACTAAAAAGGAATTAGCACTGCGACCCTCTTGTCCTTTAATTAAAGCGTCATCAATTCAATACATAAGTGCAATATAAGTTCCCTAAGAGTTCTATTAATTACTAATAGATATTATTGTGTAACTTATGTTAGAAAATCAAATACTCAAAACACTTGAAAACAAAACGTTTAAGAACTATTTCAAAAGCCCAAATTATGTTATCAATTAAATTATTGTTCCTTCAACTACGTAGTAATGTTATCATTAATCACTACAAAACCGATCACAAAGAACGTATTTTTTGCTTAGAACCAAAACAGTGCAGAAATGTTATATGAAATCTCATTATTGCTTAGTTTTTCATTAATGCACTGTTTTTCATTTTTTATTTAGATATTAAATTACCACAGAGGTTTACTGTCTTCTATTAAGTTTAATATAAAATCAATGCACTGTTTTTTTTTTAGATGTTAATTTACCACAGAGGTTTACTGTCTCCCATTAAGTTTAATATAAAATTTACGCATTAGATCAAAAAATACTGGCTGAAAATAAGAACCGGCTGAATAAAACCAACTAAGTGAAAAAAAAAAATGGCGCGCATTTTGTACCATTGTAAAACTTTGATACTTCATATTTAGCGCTGTATTTCGTAAGAAAAGTTTAAAATAATGGAAATAGCGACAGCGATATGAATTCAACTCCACAAAGTATAAAAATAACTACAAATTAAATTGTTAATAACCTTTTGCGGCAAAAGTCGCGGGATAAATATTTAAAAGATAATGAAAATTTTATTACGTGGTGAAACGAAAGAATTCTACAATTCATTCAAAATTAATCTATTCGTTCTTAGGTTAGTGCATTAATCGTTCAAAGTGTATTCGAAACAATATTTCAAAACTTTCACCCTGGCCGGCATTTGTCAGTTGAGATAATGCGTCGGTGCATAAATTGCAATAAGCATCGTCGTGAGCGCCATAAATAGTACGTTCCGGATAAAGCCCTGTTCTCGTCCATGGTGGACTTGAATTTCCAAGTTATTGTATGATCGCAGGTTCATTGGATTCTGTATGGATTAATTATCCCTTGCTATTGGTTGTAATTCTGCATCCAAATGCGAGAGAAATCGTATAGGAAGATTATTCGGCTTCGTGAAATATTTGACCTCCCAAGAAACGCGGCTATTAACCTGATTATTTATACCGATATTATAAAGAGGAATGATTGGATTTTTCGTTTGTTACTGATAAACTCAAAAACTACTTAATTAACTGATTTTAAAATTTCTTTCACCTATAGAAAGCTACGTTATTATCAAGTGACGTGGGCTATATTTTATTTTCAAACTAACTTTCCGTCTGTGGCTCCGTTCGCGTGAACTACACGCTTGTAACGAGACCACTATAATTTTTACATAGATATAGTTTATAAGCTGGAGAGTGACATATATAGGCTACTTTTTATCCCGGAAAAGGGGTCCCGGTACAATTGTGTAGTCCACGCGACCGGAACCGCCGACGGAAAGTTAGTAAAACATATTTCAAATAAGAAAATCATAAAATATTTTGTTTAACTATAAATTTATAATGAGCATTTTTAAATCATATTTACACCAACTAGTTGGGTAGTGTAATTTTTAGGAGAAATTTTAAAATTATAGGCGTAGAGTTATAAATTCCGTTTAGAAAATTATAAACATGGCCAATAGGCTTGTGAACAAAATATCGCATCGTAACATAGTCGCCCACACGTCGCAGTCGGGGGCGACGGCCGACACGCCCACATAACAGCTGCCAATATTATGCAGTCCATAAAACGCTACTAGCCTATTGAAGTCCAAAAATTTAACTAAAATACATGGATATTGTGAAAACAAAAATGCGAACAAAAATAATGCACACTGACAAAATATACGCCACTTGATGTTTTGTATTAATCACTATAGAATTTCGTGTGATCCATATGTAAAATTTGCACTGATAAAAAAAGAGAAGGTTTAGTAATAAAGTTATCGTTGGTACCCTTTAGGTACGGGACCCTAAAAACGTATTTACAAAAAAATGTTGGTAGACGCGATGGAGTTGTAAATAATAAAATTTAACCTCGATTACGCGAACCGACAACAAAAACACATTTCGTTAATGACCACAACGATGTACAGAGGTTAAACGCGTTTGTTTAGTATGCGAAGGTCTTTACGCTCTGGCATATGAGCATTTTCATAGTACAGTTATATTTCCTCTAGTTTTGAACGATAACGCTTATCTATTATGTCTAATACTACGTCATGCCAAGTTCGTTTAATATCTATTGGTCATAGGTCGTATCTCTCGAATAAAAGTGACGTGTATACTGTGATGCACCGAGTTTTGAATTAGTTCAATAGAGGAGTAATGCTGACTGTTTAGTTCGAGAACTAAAGTTATCACTTTTCGGCATAGGATGAAGAATAGAGATAGACGCGTGTGACGCACGCGATTGGTTACTTAGATGATCTTTGGCCACCGCGTCTTTTTATATTACCTACAGTTCCAATCAAACTTTATGGCGAATCCGAGCATAGACACGAGTCGCGTCACAGTAACCAGTTTTGGGTGTAGCGGGACGCAGTGGAGCGAGCGGCATATGACTGTACCTGCGCAAGCACGCCTATAGCTTTGCATTCCGATCCGCCATAAAGTTTGAGGCGAAGTATACGTGTCACAACTTAGTTACGGTTTTCAGTTGTTTAGTTTAGTAAGTTCAAAGTTCAAGTTTCAAAGTTCAGTGACTATGGTGCTATATGTTTATAGATTATTAGAGTAAATTATAACCGTGTTTTTATTAAATTATAATGTTGTTTTTAAAAAAATGTCTCAATGGGCAATATCCGAAGCTATTTAACTGATGTACTGATGTTACATATCACTTGCATATATTTTTTTATGGCATACGATAAAAAGTTTTGGAATTAAATGATGAATATAAATAATTATCGCAAGTGCACAGAAAGAATATTGACTAATTTTTGTTGACACGAAAGTGGTAACTAAGTATTAAGGGACCCTATACCAAGTGGAGATCTATCTGCCTAACTCTGGGGTACATTATCATTATACACGTTTAAAAATATTAAAAAATTATAATTCCAAAAATATTCTCAAAAAATTAAAATGAAGTCCTTTAAAAAAATTAGGAAAAAAAAGTTTACCATCGTACGTTGGGACAAATAAAGTTTATCTATGCCATCTGCAGGCCACGCACGATGACGGTTAACTTACATCTTACATTTTATTGCTTTAGTCGATTAAAAGGTAAATAAAACAACTTTTTTTTTAAATTTATTATCACTTTTTAAACAGCCTTTACTTTCCTAACAACTTTTCGTCATGGGGTTCTTTAATTTTTTTTTAATTAATTCCTTTTTAAAAATTAATAAGCCTGTGCCCAACAAAGAAATGTTTATTTTCAGATGACGATAATAAACAAAACCATATTCAGTAAATATGTCTGCTGCAGCGTCCCTGGCGGCTTAGAACCGTAAACTAATCTAAAATTTACTCTGAAGTAAGCCTGTGCACTGAGAAAAAGCGCACTTTAGACGAACACATCTACTGCAGTGCCTTCTGCTGGCCTATTATCGGTAAACACGTCTAAGAACTTAGTCTGAAATGATACCCTCGTAAAACAAAAAATATCCACCATACTTATCAGACCTTGCACCTACCGACTATTACTTTTTTCAAAATTTGGACAACTTTTTAACAATTTAATTCCCGAGAGACAGTGCAAAATGCCTTCCAAGAGTTTATTGTTCCTGTCCAGTTGATTTTTACAAAATGGCATCAACAAACTGCCACCGCGTTCGCAAAGATGCATCGATTGCACGGGTGATTACTTTGAATAACAGAAATAAACATGTTTGAAAAAAAAAACTTATTTCATACAAAACGCTATGACAAAACGGCAACTTCATAGGACAAGACCTAATATTTATTTTTGCTTTTATTTTTACTGTAGAAAGTAGCGGAATAAGTTCAACTGTCCAAATGATGTCACATGGACAATTTCAACGTCAAATGAATTTTAATAAATATGTGCCTGATTCGCAAAAAAAAATAGAATAAATACTTGAAGAGATTATTATAGAACGTCATTTAAATTAGTCCAGACGACCTGTCTGTCCCATTTATCCAAATCTTTGATTTTCGATCATTTTAGAATAAACAAAACAAAAAGTGCTGATTAGAACGTTTATCTTTTGCGATCAATTATTTTCATTTCGTTAATGAACAAAAACAAACATAATTAATTGACCAACTATTGTGCGATCGATACCAAAATGTAATTATGTTCCCGTGTAGGTAAATGCTATTGGTTGCCAAGCGTCTGCTAATTAAAAATCTCCATTTACCTAACTGCTAGGTCATGCAGTGGTTCTACTTAATACTTTTATGGTACCGTAGTCACTAGGCTATAATTGCTTCATGTCCGTCCATCCTTGTAAGTAGTGGAATACCCTTGGATTCTCCATTAAAAGAATGGTAATAAAAAACACAAAGTAATTATGTAATAATTGACATAATAGTGACTTAAATATTTTATAATTAATTTTTGCCGTTTAGGGTGCCATATCCAAGGTGTAATAATGGCAACTCTATTACTAAGCCTCCGCTGTCCGTCGGTCCGTGCGTCTGTCACAGGGTTGTATCGTCTGAACCGTAATAGATAGACAATTGGCATTTTCACAAAGTGTGTATTACTTTGGCCGCTATAAAGGACCCCATGGGGTGTTTTTTTTTTATTTTTTATATCGTATGGTAGTACGGAACCCTTCGTGTGCAAGTTCAACTCGCACTTGCCCGGTTTTTATTTTTACTGTGGAAAGTATGGAATAAGCTCAACTTTCCAAATGACATCAGGGACAGGGACAATTTCAATGTCAGATGACTTTTTTTAAATATTCGTACAAAATTATATATTTTAAGAGGTTGTTATGGAACCTTTCAAAATTTAAAATTTTGTTCCAAGGCAAAGTATTTAATTTTTTTTAAGGCGAATGTAGGGCCTGTCACCTGTTACTAGACAGTAAATATGAACTATTAAACGAAAAACTTAATGTGAGTGAACACAGCCACTTTCTAATCTACTCGAAGTACTAGTTTCATAACCGAGATTCAGGAAGTCTCTGATAACGTGACAGATATCTCGATAAGGAGAAAAAGCTCACAGATTATGTAGTAAAGATAGACACGTTTTGATAAAATGTTTGGGTGTTACTCTATATGATAGTGTCACTGCAATATTTCCCTTCATTGTTGTCAGTGAATGGTGAAATTGCGTCTATTATATCTATGTATTGAAAATCAAGAAAGGATTTGACTTCCGCGTCTACCATTTATGTGGAATACTCTTCATAGATTGCATGATTTATTTCAATAAAATGCTACATTACTATCATGATTTAGAGGTATGGAATATCTGTACTAATATTATAAATAGGAGAGATTTGATTTTTTGTTAGCTTGTTACGAATAAACTCAGAAACTAATTGATTTAAAAAAATTCTTTCACCTATAGAAAGCTACATTATCAGCGAGTGACATGAGCTAGGTATATGCTATTTTCAAACTAGCTTTACGGCTGAGGCTCCGCTCGCGTGGACTACAAAGTTGTACCGAGACAGCTATAATTGTTTGCATAGATATAGTTTATAAGCTGAAGAATGACATAGGTTACTTTTTACCCCGGAAAAAGGGGTCCCGGTACAACTGTGTAGTCCACGCGAACGGAGCCGCGGACGGAAAGCTAGTCGCAGAATATTGTGAATCTTCAACTGCGTCCATTCGTCCTATTGCCTAAGTAATGAGCTGTTTCATTTGAAAACTTTAGCTTGCTTAAAGATTTCTCTGGTCTTTACTAGCTCTAGATAAGGACCATTTTAGGGGCTTGGGTCATGTCAGAGGGGATGGGGTTCCAGCACAGACCAATTTATTGGTTTACAATTTTAATAAGCCCAATATTTTCGCAAACCTAAAAAAATACAATGAAAGAACGCGTGCGTCGTCGTCCCGAACCAAGCCTACCAATTTCTGATGTATGACAATTTTCTTTATGATATAATAAAACCAAAATTTTATTGTCATGGCTTTATTAAATGTCTCATATTATGTCAAATTTATCATTAGTTATAATAATACTATAATGAGTGTCCTTCCACTTTAATTTCGCTCACCAATACTCTATAGTAAAATGTAATACACTCTACATATCACGTTAATGCTGACAATTCCTTTATTTTTCTTGGCCTTACCCTCGTTTTCGACACTTTTCTGCCTTCGTCGGATGTCGGGTTTAAGAATTCGAACGTTTTAGTGCTTCCAGACGAACACCAAATTTAGTCACCTGTTTTTGACCGTACTTTATGGAACAGAACTAGAGATGGAAGAATATTGATTGACATTCAAATTTCGATTTCGTATCTATGTACAGTCAGCATCAGATATATAAGAGCATGCCATCTATTCAAATAGTTCTACACACATGAAAAACCAATAACATCTGCACAAGAATAGTATTCAAATTATTGGTAGCATACTTCGCGTCAATATCATCTAAACACTCTTTTATCAAATATATCTACACAAACAAATATTCACAATAATCTCATCGACTGAGGTCAAAGACGTATATGTAGTTACTGAGGTAATCAAATGTAACTAAGCACCCAAACTGTTCGAAAACATATCAACAATAATATTTATTAATATTTAATTTCTCAATTTTACTTTTGGGCGTCATTGTTAAAATAAATAACATAGCTGAGTATAGTTCTAGGTTGTTTTATTTTAGCTTAAAATAATATTAGATTTCTTGTAACAAAAAATAGACATATCTTTATTTCTTAGAAATAATCGTAAATTAGAAATTTGTGGAGTTCCATTATAGGATTCAGTATCTCGTATACCCTCCTTCAGCATTCAGCACATCCTGTAAATACCTTCGCATAGAGTTCACAAAATTCTCATAACGGTGTTATCACAAAATGGTCGGCCCCTAAAGGACTCCCATACATTAAGTAAGTGTCTCCTCAAATTATCTCGCGTACTAGCTCGATTCCCATCCCATTCCTGAATCATATTGTTTTACAAATTTTCTATCGAATTAAATTAAGAGCCGTGATTTTTGGTGATGATTTTATTAGTCAGTTCCCTTTTCTGATCAGCAATCCAGATTTGAACAATGCTGGAATTATGTATTGAACGCCATCTTAAACGAAATGAATGTTTTCGTTGGAATACACTATGTATTCGAGCAGTTGGCAAAAAAGAATCTTCGAGGATTTGTTTCATCATTAACATTATCATTTAATATTGAAATGTAATTTATTTAATATTGAAATGTAATTTATTATTATTATTTTTATAATTTAAAAATGTTAATATATAGCTACATCAAAGAGTTCAGGTACATTTCAAAAGAGATATAATATGGGAGAAATGAGTAAAAAAGAACATATATGCAATACGCGCCACCGATGTAAAAGGCCACCGGCTGTACGTCCGCCGATCCACGCCGATACACTCGCCGATCGTAGGCGAGTTCAAAATTCAAAATCGCCAGAGGCACCGCTGTGCCGGTAAAAAAGAAGTGTACAGCCGGTGGTCTTTTACATCGTTGACGCGTATTGTATACTTTTCTAATTCACTTTATTCCTTTACACTAATATTCTGAAAAGTGAAGGATTGTTAGTTTGTTTGAAGTAATATTAGATATTCCTTGTAAGCTGGTGATAGCGACTATGGATTCTTTTTTAGGTTTTTTTGTAATGTTAATTAACATTTTATACTTAAAATCATATTAGTCGCATCCCTTGCATAAAAATCCACAGTACGGTATAGTACCTATTACCTACAGTGTAATGTAAATCAAGTCATGAATTGGTGAATCTTTCCACAAAACCACAATAAGCGATTTTTACTGTACTCTACAATACATGATATAAAATATTATATTACATCTAGGACTTTCAGTTTGCTTCGAAATATTTGACAACTTGTGTGGTCAGTTATATTTGAAACACTGAGTGCTCTTAACAATCTGAAAACTTTTGTTATTTAGATGATTATGGTCACTTTGAATGTGTAGAACTATGTGAACATCTGAGTTGCTTATCTTCTTCTGATGCTGACTGTACAATATTCATTATGTTCATATGTTTGTGTTTAGATACAGCTAGATTAAAGGTTACTACTGTAGTTAATATTTTTAGAAATTCATATTTAAAACATTTCTACGTCTAATTTCAATGTAGTCTTATTTCCATCGCGTGTGGAATAACTATTAATGACGACTTGTTTTGTTATAATTTTACTGAAAAGACAATGCGGCGTTAAACTTGTCAATGTTTCACTCAGTATTTTTATGCATCTATTGAAAATTCTCACTTTCATAGTTATGTGTTCTATTGAGAGAGGAGCTTTCACGTTCGTCCAAGCTGAGCGATAACTTGTCACTGAGCAAGAGAAAGTTACCAAATTATTGTACTTGTACGAGTTACAATAATCGCCATCGAGCTGTCGAAGTTTATAATTTATCTTTTCCGAAATGAACTGTACCAATCTAAAGTGACGTCATAAGAATATACAAAAAATACAAAATAATAAATTAATACAAACAAAGTGACAAATGCGCTGTGTTTTGGCTCAAAAATTATAAACCAATCTAAATTAAAAAAAACAAGTAATCTAATTTAGAGAGTAACTTCTTCGATTTATTTATTTTATTGCCATATTAAGTTAAGCTGTTATCGAGAAGTTGTTTTCAACGTCAAATCAAGTCAAATCAGATCAATTCGAGCATCTTGTTGCAATTTGAGCCGAATCGGGCTCAAGTGGGTATTGGTGACATCGTGGTCGACGCGTGCGCACGTAGCCAATGCTTGAGCGGCAGTTGCGGCATGTCGCCGCCGAGGGCGCTGCTGGCGCTGCTACTGCTCTGCCACCTCCTGGCACACCACACCACACACCACCGGCTCGCCGATATGTTCTATACGTAAGAAAGCTTCATAGCTTCGTTCTCGAACCATAAAATCAAGCAAATTCGGATGTATGTTATGTCTACATATAAATCAAGTTTAACCACAGTAATATAGAACTTCAATGACGATATGTATATTTCAATAAGTAAAAATTGGAAGGATTTAATACCACAGGTACTATAAGGTAGACAATTCTTGAAGTAACTCTAAGCAAGCAGGGTTAATATATCTAGGTCATTTGGTGCATTTTGAATAAACAGATCTAAAAAATAAAATAAATGTCCATGTATTTTCATTTTAGTAGGACTCTGCTGTCACTTTTGATCGTCATAAAGCTAATTTTAAGCTGGTTTATAAGCACATATGTTTATATATGTGATACGGTTAAAACCCGAAGTACGGCATCACTTAGGTTTAACTACGATCGGCTAGAACTAGTTGTTCTAACGAGATACACCTATTTTTAGGCAAAAATGGCCGACTAAAACTAATAGTAATATTATTTCTTGCTAAGCAATAATGTACCGATCTAACTATAGATGTAGCCTATGTTGGCTAATTTTGAAAACAAATATTTATTGAGATGTCACATACTTTTTGCTCTGCTTCTATAGTTTGTAGATGGTCGTCTGTGAGATGCCTCAGGTATTATTTAAGTTAGATGTTTACAATATTTTAAAAAATCTGTCAGGAAAGCGTCTATTAAGAAAAGAAACTGTCAGAAGGGCGCTTATTTTAAAAAATCTTATCTAAATTTATACCCTACAAAATAAGCTATTGTTTTGTGGAATAAAAAAAAAAATTTTGTTTTGCTTTTTCTATTTATAATAATAATAATAATAACACATACAATCACAACAACGTCTAGGTCCCAAACTAAGCATTAGCTTGTATTTTGGGTACCAAGCGAAGACACCACATACATAAAACAACCAAGACCCGGTGCCAGTATCGATATTATATGTCGATTCTACAGAGAAAAAGCCTGCATGAGTATATTGCATACATGCCTATATTTTATGACGTTTAGTATTAATAAAAGTTCTTATTCAGACTTACTAAACTGCTTCTGAATATAAGTTGTCTATGCGTCCACTTAATGAAGATATGTTCATTTGTCCATTGTTGAATAAAATTCTTAATATCCATTGACTTGGTAAGGAAAAATATTCTGGCGCAATGTCACCAACTCGTTTCAAAGATTGTGACGTTCTCACGCTTCCGAGTCATCAAGTAAATAACACACATTTCTCAAAACAAACTGTACGACAAGGTGGCTATGAGACTTATTTAAATAATAGTAGTATTAAGTACTGTAAACAAAACGTACTTTAACAACGTCATGGTAAACCTGTTAAAAAACCAATGTATTAACGTTTTGAATAATTGTATTTTATTAATTTTAGGTTACCTGACACTGGACAGCCGCCGGTACTAGTCTCTCTGGTGGACACCGCCACGCTCGAGCTGAAGGCGCCGAACGAGCTGCTGTTCGGCAACGACTCCGATCAGCACAACGACAACAAGACGCTCACGGTCCTCGAGAATCATGCAGGCCTCGACGACGGAGACGCCACCGCGGCCGCACCACCCGCGCCAAAGCTTGCTGACGCCACACTCATAGTAAAAGCCCGCTCCGTACAAGACCCGAAAGCCACGGAGGAACCCACCACCTCATCACCGACCACCACAACACATGAACCTGAACACCTAGTCGAATCTCAATCAATCGAATCGGAAAAACAGAACGAATCAAGTATAGAACAAGTCGGGGAGAAGCCCCCCGTACCACAGGAGGACATCCCATCATTCTCAGAGTGGGCGCAGAAGCAACTCGCCGAGGCTGAAAAACACACTGTGTTGAACCAGTCGAGCCAGCCCGCGCACAGCGCCGCCAACGTGAGCGGCAAAAGCGGCAAGCTACGCTCAAAGAACTATGCGTCCCCTGCTTGCGGCGCCAAAGTGGTGGCCGTCAACCCTGAGGCGGGTTCGGCGTCTTCCGTACTGTCACCCAACCCCGACGAGTACATGTTGAATACGTGCAACAGTCGCGTCTGGTTCGTAGTCGAACTGTGCGAGCCCGTGCAAGCGCAACGCATAGAGATCGCCAATTTTGAACTGTTCTCGTCAACACCCAAAGAGCTCGCGGTTTATTTTAACGACCGCTTTCCGACGCGTGAGTGGGCGAGCGTTGGCCAGTTTTCAGCACGTGATGTGCGCGACGTGCAGAGCTTCGACCTGTACCCGCATCTGTTCGGCAAGTTCATCAAGGTGGAGGTGCTGTCTCATCACGGCCGCGAACACTACTGCCCACTCTCGCTGTTCAAAGTGTACGGCACGTCCGAGTTCGAAGTGCTCGAGAAGGAAAACCAACAAACCACTCATGACGATGACGACGACGAACTCGCCGAGCCCGAGCTGCCTGCTGGTGACGGCGAGACCGCCAAAAACCTGTTCGGATCGGCGCGCGACGCTGTCATGTCCATCATGAAGAAGGCCGCTCAGGTGCTAGCGAAGAAAGACGCGCCTCGAAATACGACCGCAGACCGCAATGACACCGCCTCCGAAGACCCCTATAGGATTTGTCGCTCGCCGAGTCACATCATAGTGTGCGACAATTGCAGCGAGGCGCTTTACCGCGAGGTGTACGAATTGATCAGCTGTGGCGTTGACCGCGTGGCGCATGCGCTCACTTCCACCTTCCTCCGAGACACGCTCAAATGCACCACACTGTGCCGCCCGTTTGGACTCGATTTTAAAAGTACGAAGACTATCTCCTTCAGTGAGGAACGAGTGTCCTATTTGAATGCGATCTTCTCCAAGAAATATATAGCGAGTCTCTGTAACATACTAGCCATAGATGAAAAAAAGGTCGTGATGAATACTAGCTTCGAAATGGGAGTCGGCGCCAACGCTAACGTGACGATTGAGGAATCTCTCAAAACTACCAACAGCGTAACTAGCACCGAACCCGATATCAAACTAGCCACGGCTAATATTTCTTTGAGTGACAATACTGTAGATTTAACAATAGACCTATTGAATAAAGAGTCGCCGGAACAGTTAGATGATAGCGATTCAAAGATAAACACTAGCGCGGTAATGAATGAGGACAAGCAAGAATTCAAAGTTACAATTAAAGATGTTAGGATTACAGACGAGAAACCAGTGCAAGAACATACAGAAACACAGGTCGACAACAACACTGATGTAGAATCCCCTGATAGTATTAAAGGAACGGACGGTTTGACGAAAGACCAAGAAGTAAAGACTGATGATGTATTAAGCAGTGATTTGAAGACTGGAAAAAGCGAAACTGTCATAGAAAAACCGATTAAGGAAGGTTTGACTTCAACAGGGGATTTTGAGCAAATGTTGTTAGAAAATGATAACTTCATATCAGAATGGAATCAGCTAGCTGTGGACCCGACGCCAACCGGAAGCCCCTTACAGGCGAGTCAAAACACACAACAGACTATCCAGAAGGAATCGGTGTTCTTAAGGCTGTCAAATAGAGTGAAAGTAAGTTAAAATTTTATTATAGTAATAGTTTAATTTATATTTAATCTTTAACTATTTGTAATAGCGCCTATACCGCACTGCAACCCGTGATTGCAAAATCACGAAGTACCCACCAATTTTCACTTGCGGCGAATGAATACACTTTCACGTGGAGGGCTTTTTACACGATCAAAGGCTTTAACTTCTGTACAAACTACTAGTACTAATCTGCGCCGGAAGTACGTGGCCGGCGGCGCGGCACTGTATTGCCGAATCGCATGATATATCATTACTGTGATATAATATCTCCACTGATAATCCCAGATTCAATACTGTTATGTCATCATCCTCATCAGCCCGTGTCTCTCCACTGCAGAATATCGGCCTCTCCCAAGGGTCGCTACCACACACGGTCCTTAGTCTTTAGCATCCAACTACCCCCGGTATGGTGCTTCAGGTCATCTGTCCACCGTGCTTGGTAGAGTTTACTAAACATACAATATTTTCATGTGGTACTTGTTGCAAAATTTTTAGTAGAATTAGTTTAGTAGAATTTATATAGATTATATTACAATAGGTAATTAATGGTTGGATGCTGAATTGAGAATGAATAGAGAAGTGTTAATTTAAGAAAGACATTTGAATTTCCTTTAAAGCTCTATTAAAAAAAGAATTTAAGTCTATAATTATGTAGTTATATATTTTAAGGCTACAACCGTTTTTCCTCTTCGACAAAAAATTTAAAAAAACCTATTTTTATGTTGACGCCGATAGCTCGCCTCTGGTCAGGAACTTCAACATACCCTTCACTAGATACAAATAAACAAGTGTATTAAGTTTCAAAACTGTAAAAGCCAATTCTGAGCGTTTCTTGGCAGGCCTACTAGATATCCAAATTTTATTGATTTAGACAGAGGTTAATCTGACCGTTTTCTCTCAATTTCAGACTCTAGAGAGAAACATGTCTCTGTCTGGTCAATACTTGGAGGAATTGAGCAGGCGGTACAAAAAACAGGTGGAAGAGATGCAGAAATCGTTTGAGAAGACCGTACTGCAGATGAGTGAGGAGCGCCGGCGCAGCAACGAGCGCGAGAATCGGTATCTTGACCAGCTCTCGCACTTGAGACAGCAAGTGGACGACCTCTCGGCTTCCGTCATTGCGCTCCTAGAAGAAAGGGACAGTTGGTTTGGAAACGTCACCTTTTTTAAGTTCCTGATATACCAGTCTATTATAATAGGGATAGCCCTTTACTACGTGTCCAAAAGACGCAAAGAACCTCTAGTCATACCCATAACGAAGAGAAGTGCCAAAAAGAAAAATCAAGTCAAACTAAGGAGGAAATCAGTTGAAGGCGTGAGTGGACATGAAACTCCATCCGCTAAAAAACGACGGCCGAGCGAGGAAGCTTTGCGGATCGAACGACAATCACTCGAAGAGCTGAACTGCCACGAAAACGGCTCCGACTGGCAGGTGGCGAGGCGTACACGACGCAGGAAAACCTCTATCCTGCACCGACATACCGAAAACGGGAGAACTAACCCAGATTGGGGTCGCATGGACAGTGTCGGTGAATTACGCGAGAACACGATACCTCTGGACGACGACGAATACATCGCTCCCGTATCCGAGCCAGTTGACTTTACCAAAACTGCAGTCCTTCAGGGCAATTCCAAGAAGGAGTTCCCCAAAACGAATGGTTCTATCTTCACCAACATAAAAGCAAAAACGATAAAACCGAGGCGGTTGTCGTCACCGGCATTCTTGAGAAGTTTCGGTCGGCAAAGCACGAGAAGCACACCGCCCGGGTTGGTTTCCACACCCGAATCCATACTGGAGGGTCCTTTTCAGCGCAAAGCAGCCTCGGAATCGCCCACCGGCAGTCTATGGTCTGCTTCCACAGAGCTCTCGCAACCGAACGGTCGCCTCGAAGGCGCACCGCTCGGCAAACCCAAAAAGAGAAGTTTCAAAAACATTTTCAAAAAAGTGTTTTGATTGTGCTTTTGTAATGTTATTTTCTCCTTAGGCTATTGTAAACTATTTTCCATTGAATCTGTATTATATTTTAAATAAATTATGTTAATCTATTTATAGACCTGTATAGGTGCCAATTGTGATAAATCAGATAGTGTAAATATTGTTAGCAAGTTGTAATAGTTTTGTTTGCAATTTATTGTTAGTTGATTTTTTGTCACATAGGGACACTGATTTGGCAATCGTGAGACGGATGACAGTATGGAGTTTGTGCGAAATAATAAACGTATGTCAAATTAACCTTATTGTTTTGTTCAGAATAAAACGCGTCTATGTCCGCCTTTATTAACTTGTATGTCTGTGACTTTTTGTCTATGTCGCGGCCGGATGTATGCCACATTCGGATGGACGCATCGACAGACTAAAGACTTGAAAATTTCTACTTGTCATGGCCGCCGTAACAGCGTGCCTTCGTAAGAAAAATACTTAAAGTTATGACTAGAATCCTTTTATTTCGGCCAAGAAGTGCCTGGTGTGACCTTTTAACTTTTTTGGTCTTTCAATTGTGAATTCCGAACTAAATTTTGACACGTGGTCGCCATGTGTGGTGAGAAACTATGAGTGCGTGATTCCAGACCCTGGTAAAGTGGTGTAGCCTCTTGATGCCGAGGCAGAAAGGGTGAACCCTCATTCTTAATAGACGACCGCTTAGCCTAGTGGGTAGCGACCCTGCCTACGAAGCTGGTGGTCCCGGGTTCGAATCCCAGGTCGGGTCAGTATTAATATGATGAATATTGATACTGGTACCGGGTCTTTGTTGTTATATGTGTGTGGTGTTTTAAAAAAAAAAAAATTATATATGTATATATTATAAAGAATATTTAAGTATGTATATCAGTTGTCTAGTAACCTATAACACAAGCATAATACTTGCTTACTTTGGGACTAGATGACGCTGTGTGGAAAGTCCCATGTATTATTATTATTCTTAGCACACCACGGAACTAGGAAGGCTTCGACTGCATATAAGGTACATCTAATCGTCAATAATTAAGACAGAGCTAATCGTCACGTTCATATAAATACGGGCTCAGCACGCATGACTCGCACCACGTTTGTATTCAACATGTTTTATTATATACATTTGTACAAAAAATATTTCTAAAACTAATTAACAACTATGCAATAACATTAACAGATTGAATGAAATCTTTTAAGTCTAAACATTTTAGTTTAACTAAGTTTTTATTTCTCGCCGTCACGTTTAAAGATCTCGCGGTAGCGTCGAGTTGTTCTATGGTGTAATTTGTCTCGGTACTGGCAAAGAGGACCTCATTCACCTCTTCTTCCAATTTGATGGATACGAGATGAGAGAAATGCTGCTTCAAAGTTGTAACTATGGAATCGTGAAGTTGTGTATCGCGACAAACCAGGTTCAAAATGAACTGCCCTGTAAAAAATAAAATTGAAAATACTCAACAAGGTTTTCTTTATGAGAGACATTGTGTATAACAGATTCTATTACAGAAGCCATCCATCCACCATAAAACTAAAAACGATAACATGTTGAAGTCACACTCATGCATTGACAGATATTGTTATCTAGATTTGTTATCTAATGTTACAAACATGTATTGGAAGATGATTTAAAATTGCATTTAATTACTAGAACTATTAGCTAATGTATGCCAGTTAATCAAGCCATGTATGTTCGAAATGGATTATGGTTTTCTAACACAAACTATCAAAAAGATTTATTTCATATGTCACATGTTAGTAGCATGTTTACCAACTATACGAATTCTTTTACGAAGTCACTTTTAAAGTTTGCAAACTAAAAATAGTCATATGTGAAAAGTTTTTAGATCCCGTATCAATAAATCATACACAACTTGAGATTAATCTTCAGACCATCTCAAATCAGAACTAATTGATGAACACATTTTGAGTAGACTATTGAGAGCGACTCTGAATGCGCGTCAAATGAAGTCATCAAATTTTAAGATCATTATCACATTTAAACATAAACTCAAGTAATACGCGTTCTCAAGACGACCTTGAGAGTGATTTATTGATACCGGCTTAGTTAATCACATTTTAATATAATTTAAACTATACAGTCTACACGCTAGATCACCATTACCTTTTCTAGAAAGTAGTTTTTTGATGTTGGCCATAACATCCTGATGCAAGAACTGTCGCGGAGGACACGAAAGACCAACAGAGCTGTCTTTGCTGTCCATGTCGAATAAAATTGCGTCGTATTCTGATCCTGTAAAGGAAATGCATTAAGTATCAACAAATTGTATGTTAAAAGGCTTATCGATATTAGACAGATCGGCCCCTACACTTGCTTTATTTATGCAGTTATTCAAATACGAAAAGCGAGAAGTTTTCATTTATTTGTGGTACTAGCGACATCTATTGACTGACCGATTGACCACGTGGTTAAAGACACTAACTGCGGAGCCAAGGGTCGCGGGTTCGATTCCCGCCCGGGACAAATATTTGTGTACATGAACACGTCTATATGTTTCGTATCTGAATGTAAAAAGTATGTATATGTGTATATTATATTATAAAAAAATATTTAAGTATATATACCAGTTGTCTATACTTGTTTACTTTGGGACGAGATGGCCCTATTTGGGATGATACATGTATCATTATTAGTTCATTATTAGTGGTTGTATAATTCCAACAAACCGGCGCACTTCTAAACATAGTCAACAAAATCTTCTACGAATGGTAACATCGATTTATAAAATGCACCTATACTATATCGATAAGGCCGATACGTCTACCTCCAAACGTTGTAAGCTATATGTTGGCCCACTCTCGACCCTTTGGCACCCATTTTTCCTACTGCGACGCTACTCGTTTCGACTTCTGAGAGGACTAGGAGATGTTTGGCGCGAGCTGCAAGAGTCATGAGTGAGAATACAAGACTATGTGATAGTAATTTTTTCTTACCCTTTTTCGCTTCGTCCGCCAAAAAATCAATGCCGTCTTCGATTAAAACTTTCAAGTTATTATCAGTTTTTAGTTCAAAATGTTGTTTAGCTATTTCGAACATAGCTTCATCTATTTCCACGGCCAATATTTTTAATTTTTCGAAGCATTTTCTTAGAAACATGCATAGACTGCCTCCTCCTAATCCTAGAACAGCGACATTTGCGTTCTCCTTGTTTGTAAGAGAGACGCCAACACTCATATAAGCATGGTAAGACGATATATGACCAAAGTCCACAACTGTTCGGGTTTTTCCTTTGGATTGTACTGAAATTAAGAAGAAGGTTAAGTGCTTAGTTATCTATACTTGTTGGCGACATTTCAAAGAAGTAGTATAGACGATCTGTGATCACGTGCAAAACCGACAGAAACGCATCGCGCATGCGCGGCTTACCTCCCACCACCGGCGCTCGGCAGCGCCGGGGTGAGGGGCGGGTCGCCTTTCTCCTCGCCAGCACATGCCCCTCTCTCGCTTATATTGCGTAAAATCGGGGACTTTGAACGTTAATTACGTGAAATTTGATTAGTTATATGAAAAACTAGCTTTCAGCACGCGGCTTCGCTCGCGTGGACTACACAGTTGTACCGCGACAATTAAAGGAACGCGACGGTCCAGAACATTGTAAAACTTTCTAGAACATTCTGAAACTTAACTACCTAAGAAATCTCTATACTTAATTTCATAAAAATCCATTTTAGCATGAAGAATAGCTATCCCACAAGTCGGCCCCAAAATCAATCAGCCGTTTTGGAGATTAATTAACCAGAACAGACAGACAGACGGACAGACAGACAATGTTACTTCTAATACCTCCAAGAATGTATGTTCAAAGTTTCATGATGATGTTAAGTAGTTTTTGCGTAAAAGCGTAACAAGCAAACTTACATTCGCATTTATAATATTAAAGTAGGGATATAGTATGATGGATATCAGTTTCTTAATATATGAGTAATTATCTATCGATTGTAATAGTTTTTAGAGTTTTTATGATTTTATGTTGAAAATTTCAAATGTCTATAAAAGTAGTTTTTTAGCTGTGCCTAAGAGTTTTAAGGTCCATTTAGTGTTGTAGAGACCTTTAGGCATGTGTCAAACGCAGTTTTGGAGTAAGTGATATTTTGTCAGATTTTGTTGAAATTCATTTGTATGAAATCTCGTTGAGCGACCGCTTCAAACCGGTGTAGTTTGAAGCGTGTGAAAGATATTGTAATGGTTTTTATATGACTATGACGGGCTCTGAATTACGAATAAAATGATATAGAATGCGTAGCCGTAGTGCAGTGTTGTCTAGTTACGGGAAACTAAATGAGAAAAAAACCACGCGCGACGCGCTGAAATTTCACACGTTTCCTTTAATAACATAGGGATGCGATAACTTACGGGAAAAATAAATGTATGTATAGATAGGTATGATTAAGACCTTTCTTTTGGTGTATAATACATTATTGTAAGTTATGTACACATTGTACATAAACGATGAAAATTGGGTGCGGCTCGGTTACGTAATACGGGCAAAGGGGCCCGAAATGGGGTGGCTCTCTATACAGTAGTGCCGCGGTCAACGGACTTGACCGCGGTTTCCATACGAATCACATCGGAGGAGGCGGGCAAAAAGAAGAAGAAATAAGAAGAAGGAGGAGAAGGAAAAGGAAGCAGAAATTGGAACCCAGGAAACAGAGAGGAGGAACCTGAGTATCGGAATCAGATTCTGAGGAAGCAGACCGGATCCTGAGAAGAGGAACCAGATCCAGTGAAGAGGAAGAGTGGCACCGGGACCTGCGGACGAAGACAGCGCCGTGTTAGGGTCGCGTTTGGGGTAGGTGAACTGAGCACCCGTTTTCTTGAAGTGGACCGCGTTTCATTAACCTCTTCGCTGCCACCCACCGGGGTCAAGAAGGTGTGAGTGGTGCCTGCGGATCCATCTCCAACAATACCATTATTATAAAGAGATTCGATTTTTTTTTTTGTTACAGGTACACTCAAAAACTACTAAACTGGACTAGATAGCCGTATTTGTTTTACATACCGTGCGATTACATAATATTCTTTTAATAAACAAAAACTTACTAGTCTTCAATTTCGCCTCTGACTGCACCAAGAACTGATTATCTAAAAATATGAGCCTGCGGAACGTAGCGCCGTCGACTTCTACATCTTCAACGACGAAATCGCCGGTCGACTTTGAATGGCCTTCGTAGACCTTTTCGCGTCGTCCGACATCGGTGCCCAGCGACAAAAACGGTATCTGAAAGTTTCAAAAATGGTTTTCAACACTTAATTACATTTGATCGAAAAATGACAATTGTCGTACCTAGTATCATCTGATAATCTGTGAAACTACTCAAAACGACATCAAAAAACGTCCATACTGTCATATTACCAAAATTGTTAATTTTTTATTCAATGTAAGATGCATTACACAAACTTATTTAAGGTAACATGCATTTACATAGACTAACCGATTGGCCAAGTGGTTAGAGACTCTAAGCAGAACTAGGTCGCGGGTTCGAATCCCGCCCGGTACAAATATTTGTGTGCATGAATCACAGACAAGTCAACCTTATAGACCACGCTTTGACAGGGGGTAGCATTCGCCAAGGCTATGTATAACACTACATAACTACGTCACTAGTGAGCCGTCAGTTGGAAGCACGTCGGAAGCCATTAAATTGTCAATTTTGAACGAGCCAATGAAAACTAGCCGACCTCTCCCCGCACCCCGCCACTTTTTGGCGATTTCGTTTTCGTACTGACGTTTATTAAAGCGTGGTCTAAAGGTTGACTGGTCTATGGCATGAATGCACATATCTATTTGTTCCATGTCTAGGTGTAAGTATCTAAATATGTATATATTATAAAGAATATTTAAGTATATGCATATCAGTTGTCTAGTACCCCATAATAAAAGCATCATACTTGTTTACTTTGGAACTAGATGGCGTTGGTTGGGATGTCCCAGATATTATTATTAATATACGGCGAAATGGGACGAAAAATTGTGTTATAGATAGCGTTGTCTCATGTTTAAAATTATTGGTAATCGGCACGTGAGGATGTGTCAAGCTCCAGATAATGCGCGAAACCTATATTATATGTTATGAAGTTTTTAAGTTTATTAGGGAATGACAATCATTTGCTAACAAGTTACGGTTATGATACACTCTGTGGTTTGCAGTAAATAGGCCGAAGATTCAACTTTACTCTCTTAAAATCAATAGCGTAGTTTTTATTATAAACAAAGCTTATGCATACAAGGTTTTAATTAAGTGTTGTTCAACACAATTATTTTTTAGAGTTCCGTACCCAAAAGGTACCAACGGGAACCCTATAGCAAGACTCCACTGTCTGTTTGTCTGTCACAGGGCTATTATCTGAACTGTAATAGGTAGTCACTTGAAATTTTCAAATTATGTATTATTATGGTCACTATAACAACAAACATTCCCCATACAAAAAACCCGATTTTTTATATGGTGGTATGGAACCCTTCGTTTACGAGTCCGACTCGCATTTGGGAGCAAAGTTTCGACTTGTAAAATAGAATATTAGTGAGCGTAGAACTCAAGAAGTAAACTAGAAGAAAGGTAAAACATAAATAGGTAGGTACGTCATACTGGCGGGACCGCAGGCAAAAGCTAGACTTATTACCACACCTGTCCAGTAAACCCTTTAGGCGCAAGTCTTCGAGCACTATCTGCCAGCTCATCTTTGACGGCATCTAGGCTCTCGTAGTGCTGTCCTCGACTTAGAGTGGCCACAGCTAAACGAACGCGTCGAGCTGACGCTGCCAAATGCCGCCGTCCCTCCAGGGTACCGAACAGCCATTCGGATTCCCTGTAAAAAAAAGTTAAAAATTATTTTACAAGTGGCTATTGCCATGTTTCCACACGAATATGCAATATTTCCTGTAAATACAGTACGTGACGTCAATGCATAGAATCAAGCGTAGAATCATGCGCAGTGTTATAGAAAGTACGTGAATGATGTCGCGGCTTCAGAAACATATCAACCAAATACAGAAATAACTAGAAATACGAGATAAAAATAAATTAGAAATTAAATTCGATTTTAGGGGTGGTCAAGTCGAAAAGATTGTCGCCGCTCGAAAATAATTTTTGAGACGGCATCACGGCGCACTGAAGGTAGCGCCGGCGCCCTGAATTATTCCGATGATAAACGGTAATTAGAATTTCAAAATGGGATTCTCGACGATGGAAGCTTCGGGATGCTGCGGGGTGGGCATTTCGGCGTATACATAAGGAAGATAGTGCGGCGCCAGAAGTGAATTTCTTTGAAAGTCAACAGCGAACACAAGTGTGATAACAGTTTGTGATTTTTTATCGTAATAAAGTGTAAGTACAACAAAATCGGTATTGTGGTGCATCCAAAAATATCTGGGACAGCTAACCCGTAACAATAAGCTTTCCCGTCCCCACATCCGTAACTTATCGTACTTCACTTTTTGAATTATGCCACAGAATAGTTTACTGGCAATAATCAATCTCACAAATCGAATCTTTACTCGTCGCGCATTTCTTTATTAGTTTTATATCCCATGGAAATCTTTGACCAGGACAAAGTTAAACAGTATCCTATGTCATTCTTCATACTTTGGAGTATCTACATGAAAAAATCACATAATTTAGTTCTTAGGGATTCGTACCCAAAAGGTTCCAACGGGAATCCTATTACTAAGCCTCCGGTGTCCGTCCATCCGTCCGTCTGTCATAGGGTTGTTTGTATAGTCAGAACTATAATACGTAAACATTTGAAATTTTCAGAGAATATGTACCTATTACTATTGCCACTATAACAACAAATAAAAATAAAATAAAGTTAAAAATTAAAGTGGGTCCCCATACATGAAAAGTGTTTTTTCAGCGTTATGATGATAAATGATTATATGATAATTTCTTACACTCGTTTTAGTGTAGTTTCATTATCATCATCATCAGCCCATTTTTACCGCACTGCAGGGGCTTAGGCCTCCCCCAGGGTGAGGAGGGGGGCTTAAAGCTTAAGTCCACCACGGTGCTCCACTGCGGGTTGGGAACTGTTGGGAATGTAGTTTAAACATTCCTATATTTATAAAATAATGCTGCCATAAACACGCACTATTCAAATAAATATTAAGTATTTGTCTTCAAAAGCCGCGCACTGATACATTTTTTACGAGCTGTGCCCATGACTTCGTCTGCGTGAACTAAAATTTCAGCCGTTCTAAAACGTAACGTGACTCTGTCTGTTCCCATTATGAAACAATTTACAAGATTGTTTTGTTGTTTGTTAATTGGACAGGTTATAAACTTGATTTGATAGTGACCTACATAAGCTTGCTCTCTTATATTAAGCTCGCTTCCCGCACAGCAACAACGGGCACGCGCGCCTAAACTTAATAATTTAATACCTTTTGATTCTGAGGCTCGATTTTGATAAAATAAACACTAAATGTTACTCAAAATAAAGCTTTATATATTACATCTTTTAGATTTTGAATCCATGAGTAGCTTTTTTTACATGATGCGCGTACAAACGAACTAACACACAAAAATTAGTTTTTTACGTCCTATTTATTAGTTATTTCTCACATCGGAACGTCTATTTTATTAAACGTATCATAAATTCATTAACACTAAAAATTTATATATGCACAAAAAATCTCTTCTTATATCAGCTAGGGTTTCGGGCCGCTTTTCAGCTAATTGTGGTGTATTCCAAAGTATGCAGGTCAGACAGGTGGGTGTATACCGCTGCATGTGGGTTCAACTTTCGCAATTAGCGGGGTTTATTTAAAGAGGGGTATAAAATAGTTTCTTTCTTGGGATGTAGAATTATGTATGTGGAAAATTAAAGTGAAATGACACAAGTGAATGCTTATTTGTTTACGAATCTCTGCATTTTTGTTAATCGTATTTGTATATTTCAAATTCAAAATTTACATACTTAAAATTTTTGTGTTACTGGTTGTTTACCTTTGATATTTAGTTTGATTTTTTTTTTAATAAAAAAGTTATTGATTTATCTGCTTATAGAATTAAAAAACAAACACTGATCTGGAAATATATATTTCTTAAAAGAGTATGCATAAGCTTCATTTACTATAAAAATGTATTGATTTTAGGATAGCAGTGGCATTTGCCTATTTCCTGCAAACCACAGAACGTATCATAACCGTAACTTGTTAGCAAATAATTGCAATTCCCTAATAAACTTACGAACTTTCATTTGACAAGTCTTATGCTTGTATTAAGGGGTACTAGATAATTTATATACATACTTAAATATTTTTTGGAATATATGCATATAGATACCTTACACACAGACACGGAACAAATAAATATGTTCATGCACACAAACATTTGTCCCGGGCAAGAATCGCAACCGCGACCCACAGTTCCCATAATAATAAGCAATTGCCAATGTTATTCATTATTCCCAAAACAGACATTATTATCGATATTTACACCTTTTTTAAATTTTATGTACTTTATTCGTTTTTCACATGGAATAATGCGGCCGAAAGTGCAGCTCTTGTTTCACTGTTATAAAATATTTTGAAAACTCTTTTATATAAAATTTAAAAAAAAAAATAGGCGCTTACCCTATTGGGTTAATTCTAAACGCAAAGATGATTATTTTAGTTTTTATTTACTCACATAATGATTATCGAAACACAATTTTCAAAGTTCAAATCTAAAAACTTTTCAACAGTTTCATCCAACACAAAACCGGCAAAAACCGAAAATTTTTAACACAACTTTTTTTCCAGTTTCATGTGATCTAGGTAGAGTCAGCACACAAACTGAGTTCAACCGCAGGACCTCTGCGTTGATAAAAACAACCTACGCCGGCCAGATGCCAGTGCGCGGATAAACATAAATGTTTACAGTAACTATATTTATACACATGCACGCAACTCGCGCCCAAATTGTCCGGGAATATTTTTAGAGTGTTTATGAGTGGTATGAAAATAAGCTGGTTCAATAAACTAATTTATTATATTTCTTATTTTCTGCCCAATGGGTACCAATGAGAACTTCATTACTAAATCCGTTGTCCGTCCGTCACAGGGCTGTACCGTCTAAATCCTAATAGGTAGACAGAAACACTGCCAATTTTCACAGAATATGTATTACTATGGCCGCTATAACAACAAATAACAAAAACAAAATAAATTAAAGGAGTCTCTATACAATTAACGTGTTTTATTATATTTTATGGTGGTACGGAACCCTTGGTGTGCGAGTCCGACTCGCACTTGGGCGGTTTTTTTTTTAGTAAACTTACAGCTACACAATCGAGACAAAGTCTTTGAATATACATCTATAAAGCCAATTACAAGTTTACGCAAATTACATTTCATACAAGGCGATGAATGATTAGAAAATTAAAAAATAGCAATTTACAAACATATAAGAAAGTATTTAACACGTTAAACGCCGAGCGAAAATTAGTGGGTTCCCCGTACAGGCCACGTCACCCACCGGTGGGTGACACGAGATGCTTCCATCACGCCGCGTCACCCACCGGTGACCGCAAACGATAGCTAACTTTAAGCTATTGTTTTTTCGAAATACGTTTGTAAATTGTCTAAAATAATTTCAAACTAGATTGATGTGACTCCAAAGAACAAAATGCACATGGCAATATTTGAAAATAAAATTAAGATCACCATTTTTTTAACTGGAATAGAAATTCTTATCAGAGTTCAACAGCGTAGACGAAATAAAACTAAAAAAAGTTTGTTTCAGAAACTATGACTTCCTGAAATTAAGTTTTTATACAACACCCACTTATTTATAAGTAAGATGCATTAAAAACTATAACTCGAAATTCGCAATAAATCGTAGCAAAAATACTTATCAAGGTGTGGTTACATTTTTTTTCGCGTAAACTGATTGCTAGAAACATAAACAAATCAAATTAGAAAGAAAAGAAACAAATATTGAAAGAAGATCGGATATAGGTTAATAAAGATTTGCAAAGTTTATTATTGTATTATATTATACGTATTATAACATATTCTTAGGCTTTTACAAGAGATCAACGATGCAAGAAATTAAAACAGTCTAGGCAAAAATATGGTGTACCAGGGCAAATGTCACAAGTTGAAACTTCGCGACCCTGAACTCTGGCTGTTTATTATACCCATACTTCTGAAATATTTTTGAAAAATAGGTCTCAATATGTGGGTGACAGTGTGACCCGCGCGGCGCCTTAGCGTGATAAACGTGAGTTTTGCTCTATGGGGCCACGGCAGTCACCGGTGGGTGACAGCGATTTCTGCTCGAAATATTTAGTTATTTTTGTTTCTTCTAAACCTAAATACACTATTTTTATCTATTCTTTCGATATACACTAAAAAAACCACCGATGATTTTTGGACATTTTATTAAATTTCGCGTGGCCTGATGGGGTAGTCTATTGTCACCCACCGGTGGGTGCCACGGCGTTTAACGTGTTAAGTAAGATGTGTAAAAATTTGGGAATTAATTATGAATTCGTGTGTTGTGTATATGTCGCTTGCGTGTGCGTCCATGTGCCTGTGTGTGCTTGTGTGTGTGTGCGTGTGAGTGCGTGTTTGTTAGTGCATTCGTGTGTATGTGCAGGGAAGTGAATGTGCGTGCATGCATGTTTGTATACTCTGCTCACTGGCCAGTGCTCTGAGAGGAGGGCAGACGATTACAGACAAGATTAATAAATTTATTACGACTAAATATCAAGATCCCTGAAAGTCCCCTCGTATGTTTGTACAAGTCTATATTTTTTTTTTTGCAAATCACAATAAAAATTGTATTCATATCTGAGACAACGGTTCTTCGTTGGTCGACACGGCACCGACATGCGATACCGATGTCGTTGTAATTCTATAAAAATATGAAGAACGCCGCCACACTTGCCGACATGCCTCAGTCCGATGCCGACATTTTATAGTTTTTAGCGTCACCGGCATTTGTGTCGGTGTCGGGTTGGAGTAATCAATCTGGTGTAATTGTAAACTTCTTATTGACTGATATTGGATAATCTCTTGCGCTTTCTGAATGAAATCGTTCCGTTCCGCTTCTCTCCTCTCATTGACGCAAACAAAACCTAAGCTATCAGATTGCAAGTTTTAGCAAATCTTTAGGGTTCCGTACGCAATGGGTGGTAGTTACCAACGGGAACCCTATTACTAAAGCTCCGCTGTCCGTCTGTCTGTCTGTCACAGGGCAGTATCGTTTGATCCGTAATAGGTAGGCACTTGAAATTTTCAAAGAGTACCTATGTATTACGATGGCCACTATAACAACAAATAATAAATATAGAATAAAGTTAATAATAAATAAAGGGGGTCCCCATACAAAAAACGTATTTTATTCGACGTTTTTGGTGATTAGTGGATTTGACATCATTGTTCACACTTGAAATTTTTATGAAATTGCCACTATTTCGACAAATAATAAAAGTAAAATAAAGTAAAAAATTAAAGGGGTCCCCATACAAGAAACCTGTTTTTAATATTGTACTGTAGTACGTGTGCGAGTCCGACTAGCAACCCCAGATAAGAAATATGTTTTTTTTTAATATTGTACTCTGGTACGGAATCCTATGTGTGCGATTCCGACTATCAATTGACCGGTTTTTAAACGACTTCAAAAAAGGAGGTTTCTCAAATCGACCATATATATTTTTTTTAATGTATGTTCAGGGATAACTTCGTTGTTTATGAACCGAATTGGATGATTTTTTTTGTTGAAGGGAGATATTTCCGGAGTGGTACAATGATAAGGAAACCAGGATCTGATGATGGCATCCCAGAGAAATCGAGGGCAACCTTTGAAAATCGCATTTGAAAGTTTCGTATTTTAAGTATTTTGATAAAGTACTACTACTAGTACTATTCAATGAAGGTCGGGAGACGATTTGATGATGGAGCTGAAAGACAGTCGAGGCAACTCCTCAACGATTTATAGCAATCACCTGGTGTTTGGACTTGATTCATTTCTATTGATGAGATCTTTGCACCCGTATGGATTATAAGTGCCATTACAGGTCTGATGATGGAGACCATACACAATCGAGGGAACTCCTCAACGATTTACAGCAATTACCTTTTGTTGGGCTTACTTCATACTGTTCAATATGCCAAAATGTTCAGTTCGCACAAAAATAATAATTAAGATTGAAGTTTTAGAGGAATACCACTGCCTATTAGGCATGCTGATGCGTCAATTTGACACTGAATTTACGTTGCGTAATCGCGGTGCTATCTCATTAGAGTAGCGCGTTTAGTAGCCCCATTTATACTAAATACAAATAAGTTACAGATGCGTTCAACTAAAAATTGAAAAATAAAATAATTTAAATTTAAAATAAAAAAACATCAACTAAAAAGTTTAAAATAAAATTTTGACTTTAAAGAAAGGAGCATTAACAGGCGACATATAGTTAATTAAGTCGGTGCCAACTCAGACACTTTAAATGGGTACTTACCAGGTAATAACAATTACAACAATGATATATTTATAACTATAACGAATATAGAACACAATTTAAAGTGTCTGAGTAAGTCGGCACCGACTTCATTAACTATATGCCGCCTGTTAATGCTTCTTTCTTTAAAGTGAAAATTTTATTTTTAATTTTTTAGTTTATGTTTTTAAAGTCGGTTTTTTCAAATTATTTTTTAGGGTCTATTTTCAATCTATCGCCAATTTACTATCTTACGGGGACATATACATATAAATAAAATTTAAATGTCTGTCTGTGGTTTTGGAATTAAAGACATTTCTTATGTTTGTACGAAACAAAACCCACACACGCGGTTTTTTTTTATTGTTGTCTATCTGTCTGTTTATTTGTCCAAGCTAATCTCGAAACAGCCGAACCAATTTTGATGAGACATTCACGGACAGGTAAAGGACCTTTTCCGGAATATTTTAGTCCTTTTTTATTCCGGAAAATATAGGATTCGTGCATAACCTTAAAAAACTGTATAAATTATAAAAACCACACGAAATTGGGGGAGTTTTATGCGCTCATATTTATTGACACTTTACCAAAAGCCGAACACGCGCTTTTTTAATTTTTGTCAGTCTATGTGTTTATTTCTAAGGCAAAATCTTCAAAACGGCTGAACCGATTTTCATGGTACTTTGATTGGCAGATTTTTAGAAAAGTAATCTAGGTTACTTTTTATCCTGGAAATGTTCATCTATTTTTAATAAAATTATTTATTTATTGTTACAAAGTAAACTTACACCTATTAACAGTTTGAAAAACTTAAAATCTAACAAAATTACACTCAACAACGCTAATGAAAGACAAGTTTACATAAATTTATGACAAAAAAACACAAAAAAAATATATTATACCTGCCCTGTGGTACTATGAAAACGGCATATTTATTTGCCGCGGGAGCCGTCTGGTCTAACACATAGAGCGTGTAACGTGGCGTCGATTCTCCTGGTAATGATAGCGTTAAAATTGCCTGAAAAAGAAAAGATGTTTTAGAAGTTTTTAAGATGTAAGCAGACGGCGAAAACTAAAGGTTACCGAGGAAAACATCTATAAAGTTTCATTTTTTAATCGCTTATCTTAATAAATTAAAAAAAAATCTTTTGTATATCTCGACACGCCGTATTTGTAAAAGCTATTACTTTGACGAAATATGCTATTAATTGAAATTACCATTTAATAGTACATTATGATGCAAGTACGGGAAGCTGCATATTGTAGTTGAGGTGTTTATAGGCACGAGGGGAATCCGACTGCTTATAATTGTGGCTTATAATAAACCGATGACTATAATAGTCAGCTTACTAAGTACGAGCATCATACGACGTTTTTCAATACATTTGCGATTAAAATTAGGTAGATACTTCAAATGTAAAATGGCGGGAAAAAAGGGCGCGAGTGGGTAACTTTTTGCGGTTCACGCATGCGTTACGAACAGAATGCTCGTTTGTGATTGTTCTAAAGTAAAAAGGCCTAGTACTGTAAAATACTACATTACAGTACAAGTTTTGATGTCATAAAGACCGTATTAATAGCAAATGTGTTGAAAAAAATATTATATACTAGGTGCAAATATCTAAAAAACTCGTAGAAATTCTGTTCAGAACACTTTTTGTTGAATGGTTATAGTTACAATCTATATATATATTTTTTAAGATTTTTTTCATTACAGCATTGAAAAGTAGCAGGATGTGATACATTTTAGCGACTCCAAGAGTTAATGTCTCGCAAAATATTCATCTAAATAAGAAAGGCATCCCACATGACAAATGTATTATTTGTTTTAGTTCAATATATAGAATGCCAGTCCTAAAGAAGTGTAAATTTATAATTTCGCTACAGAATTAAACGGCGGTTCATATAAGACGCGCGAAATTTCATCAGTATCAGTGGAAAGATGGCGGAAATATGATCCTCTGACAAACGGACGGTCATGACGAAATAAGGGTTGTTTCCAAATTTCTGCTTTGACCAATTGGCCGAGTGGTTAGAGACCCTAACTGCGGACCCAAGGGTCAGGGGTTCGATTCCTGCCCGGTACAAATGTTATTTGTGTGCATGAACATATCTATTCGTTCTGTAAGACTATCTATATATGTATATATTATAAAGAATATTGAATTACTTAATAATATTTTATTAATAATATTAGTTGTTTAGGACCCTATAGTAAAAGCATAATACTTGCTTACTTTGGGACTAGATGGCGCCGTAGGGGTTGTGCCAAATATTATTTTTATTATAATAATATTACAGTTTTTCAGTTTCAGGCCATTTTTACAGTTTTTCTATGATTTAGATTGTTAAATTGATTATTTTGCATTATACAATTAAAATAACAAGCAATTATACATTTTTTTACCTCATCATGACTAGTAAGAGATGTGTTGGCTAGTCCATTTGTAATGAACGCGGCATCCTGTACTGTTTTGACAGTGTCAATGACTTCATTGATTTCTTTTAGTCTCACCATTTTGTCACCAGCCATGCACACTTCCAATATCTAAAAAAAGAAGTTATTAACATATGTTCAAATTTTTCTAACAGCAGCAGCCAAGATCTATCTGGTGAGCAGCTGCGAGTGGACAGTGAGAGGAAGGTCTATACAGTCATATTAAATGTACTCCTTTGTAATTGACCCACATGATTTAAACTATCTAGGAACAGATATGATCGTGTCGGTGCTGTGGCTACTTTTTTAATAACACAACAAGGATAAGATGACAGACAGAACTTCAGTAATAATAATATGTTTAACTGTATCCCAAAATTTTTGTACATAAAAAAATACAAATGTAATAACTAAGTTTGGCACAAAGGGCGGTCTTATCTTCTGGAATATATGAATACCTAACGAAAACCGAACCAGCAGATTAGCAGTCTCCACTTATGAAAACTCAGTGGTTACCAGGAAGAACTGACACTGGATTTATACCTACTGCAGCAGACCAAGCACCTCTTTACAATTTTCTCTGCACAAGTGAACCCTCACCACAAAGGGGTTTATTTTTGTTTGCTGACCAGTACGGTGACAGACAAAAAAGAGTCTACCAACAGACTGGCCAGGACTGTATAGACAATGCTGTTTTGTGAAATTTTTTTATCATTATAATAATTCAAAAAACTATCTTCAATTAAAAGGAAGGTTGATAAGAGTTGATTTTTTGACAGTACATGTAATACTAATTGTAAGTACTTTCAATAAATCAAAAATAATAAATACATACCTGATCACTTTTACAACATTCTTTTTCTGGATGGCGTGTTATTTTGCTCTGCTTTGCTGTTTGCATTGATATAAAGGAACTTATCCTATCAATTTAGAAATAGTGGATCAGCCTACCTTGATCAAATTTTGAACGAATCAAAAAAAGCTTATTGGTGGCTTGTTACAATCCTTTTTTTAACAAACCTAAACAATACATTTACTTGAGAGACGTTAAAAACTTAGCTGGTTTGAAAAGGAGACCCAAAAAAATATTATCCCAAAATGGTTGACCAAAACTATTTGAAAGTCAGTAATCTGGTATTTATTATATTAAATATACAAATAAAACTATTATACCTACACATAAGCAATATACCAACCATTTGTGGGAGCCGCTTGAATTTTGTTGCAATAAAGATAAATACAGGTAATGTGTTACCATCACCATTTTCCGCATTTTTAACTTCAGCCTCTTGACATCGTACCACACGGAACATCCAGGTACCATCACAAAACGCAATCAAAACTTTTTTAAGTATATGTTCTTGTAGTAAAGACACACAAATATAGCGTCCACCCAATTTTAAAACCCTCCGTATCTCTGAAAAATACTTATCAATTCGTACGTGAACTTCTTCGCTGTTATCAGGCATTAGAGCATCAAGTGTCCCTTTATCGATAACTACATTGAACTCCTCATTACTAAAAGACATGTTCATGGCATCCATACAGAGGAATTTCATTTGATCACGAGCACCGTGGATAGACTGCATTTGTTTAATAACTACTTCTGATATGTCGATATTTGTAATGTTCTTAAAACCAACATCATACATGTCGGCACTCAAACTTGAGTTTCCACATCCCGTGATTAGAATTGCATCCTTTATCTTAACATACTTGTGTAAATGGTTGCAAAGCTCCAAATATTCACCGTACCTGTAAAATATATGCAGAAATCGTGAAAACACACGGCCCTACGTTTTTTAGAATTATTTATCGTGATGTACCATTCAAATGCTTTATTTCCCCGCTTCTTGAAAAATTTGTTCCAATAATCTTTTTGGCCAAAGTCTTTGTGAGTTTTAGGTAAAAGATTCATAATTGATTTTAATTTTTGTGCTTTGGATTTATGATCAAGATAAATTTAAGTTTAATTTATTATGAACATGGTAGAAAGTACTCTGTGTTAGATGCAGTTAGATGGTCAGATGAAGTTAGATGTGGTCAGGTCCAGATGCGTCAGATGCACAGACAGAACAATAATGGTTCAATCTCATTCAATCAAATTTATTTTTTTACGTATCATAAGCCTAGCTGTCAGAATCCATTTTTTTTAAAACAAATTGGATTGTGAATTGGATAAAGCCATGGACGTAATAGTACCTACTACGTAGGTACAGGACAGTGCACTCTGGAAATTATATAATACAAAAATGAAACCTTAATGTAATGCATAAAGTTCACTTTAAATTGAAAGCCGTAAGGAGGCAAAATGAGTTTGTAGGAGATAGCTACTGGAGAGTTCGTTTGTCCCTTTCTAACACTTGCCATTAGAAAAAAATATTTCGTCTAGTAGGTACATAATCAATTTTTATAAATACGAATACTCATCCAAAAGGTATCTATTTTCTGTGACTGCTGGTTTTTGATATGACTTGGTATTCGGATGATAATAATATTCTTGAAAGTTATTTCGGTACATTTTACAAATTTATTAAAATTTTCAGGTATATTTAAAAAGGATGTCTTAATTTATGGTTTTATACTGGCAACTAAAACGAGAATTCGGGGAATTTCGACGTGTATATTGTCAAAGTTGAAGTTTTTGACGTCTTGTTACTAAGGAGGCCATAACATTTTTTAAAGTCAGTAGGAATTTTTTATTAAAATAAAAACAAAATCTGATGATGGGTTCAAAATTTCTAATTTTTTTGCAGTGCAAATTTAAAATATTTACTATGTTAAACACAAAAATATTCTGACATAGTAAAAAACGTTTTTAGATTCATAGATGTCATAGACGTCATTTGTACGTACAAATACCAATGGAGCATCAGACGGAAAATCTAAAATGCCCAACTACATGCGTGGGAAAAGGATGAGAACATAAAATTCTTGCGGCCGTCTTATGGGTAGGTATTTTTGGTAGGAATCAGTCCAGCATAGGCAAATGCTTCAGCGTAAGATGATATAGGAACACATAAATAATAAGAAATATAAAGCGACATTCATTTTTATATAATGTAGATAAATGACCCACCGTATACAGGACGATGATCGTTTGAACGATCATGGCATGTAGTACGATTTGTTTCCCATCACGAAATTGATTACGATTGTTACATATATAGGTATGCGATTCGTCTTAATATATGGATATCGTATGATGACGATGGATCAAAACGTTCACCGTCCCAAATGTGACCTAAAACGTTATCACGTTAGTACAGTTAAAAAAAAACTTTACGGCGGATGCAAACATATGCACAAGTCGCGTCACAGTTACCAGTTTGAGGCAAACTATACTAGTATTAAAAGTGTTACTTTTGGTTTTATTAGCAAGTAAGCTAAAATCAACTTGTTAATTGAAATTACTGACAAGCAAGAAATCTCATTTCAATAATGTCATTAGTTTGTGAAAATTTCTGCTGCATTGGTTTTTTGGTGTAAATTTTAATATATTCTTAATATTTTCATGAAAAAATGGTTAAAAAATGTTGTATAACATTTTGTAGAAGAGAATCAGTAGGTGGCTGTGGTATATCTTTTCACAGTTAACTTCAAATATACTTTTGAAAAAACTGGTCAGTAGTAAAGCTTACTTTGTGGAATTGAAAACATTCCCGAGGAGAGAACCAAGAACAAGTTTTTTAAAGGTTCCTAATCATAAATTGCGATTTGCTTGTAATTTATAAAAAAAGTGTTAACGTCATTACGGAAACTATATTCTCCCTTAGATGAATACAAACTAAGTAATAGATTTATCTTCTATATAAATAAAATCATAGTGTATGTCTGTCTCTGTGTTCCGGCAAATATCTGAAACGGTTGATCCAATTAAAATGAAATTTTGCGGACATGAAGACGACGTTGTCAGAAGTGACATAGGTTACTTCATCATCAGCCCATTTTTACCTCACTGCAGGGGCTTAGGCCTCCCCCAGGGTAAGGAGGGGGCTTGAAGCTTAAATCCACCACGCTGCTCCACTGCGGGTTGGGAACTGTAACGTCCGCCATCTATTGACAGCGTCCGAGACCGACTGCTTAGCGTGCCCTCCGAAGCACGATGTCAGTGATAATGTGTACTTAAGTCAGAAAAACTCATTGGTCCACGCTCGGATTCGAACCATGGCCCTATGGGGCCTTATAAGTTTGAGACAGGTTTGTTGCGCTCTGGGCTATCACGACATATTACGACAATGTCGTGATAGCCCAGAGCGCAACGAACCTGTCTCTAAGTGACACTTTAGGCTTAAGTTTATAAATTACTCGAACAGCATGCTTCTGCAGCACGAAGATTGTATTTATGCTAGTAGCATGTCCGCACAGTAAAATGCCATAAGTCATCAAACTATAGAACCTACTTAAATACAACAATCTCGCGTGAACCTACTAGAAGAAATATTTTTTCTAATGGCAAGTGTTAGAAAGGGACAAAGGGACTCACCGGTAGCTATCTCTTACAACCTCATTTACCTCCTTACAGTATAATTTAAAGTAAACTTTACGCATCACGCAAAGGTTTCGTTTTTGTATTATACATTTCGGGAGTGCATTATCCTGAAGCTGCGTAATGTAGGTACTCTTACGTCCATGGAATGCTCAGCACTTGGGATTTTATCTGTAGTCGTGCTGTGGTCAGTGCTATTGTTCTGTGGTCTGTGCTGTTGGTTGTGATTGAAAAAAAGTAAATGGTGGCAAGTAAACACAGACCGTAGTTAGTTTGCAGTAGTTTGTTTCTGTGGTTTGTTTCAATTTATGTGAAGTGATGTGTGTTGTGTGTTGTATGTATGGACAAAAGAACCCTATATAGTTTGTGGACAAAAGTATTCCCAAAAAGTTTGAAAGTGAATTAAAATGAATGCCTATTATGACTATCAATTGCGCAAAGACCTAGGTTTTGCGTAATCATGTCATTTAAAGATTTCAATGAATTAAAATCTTGGATACAACTCGTCTCGCTATGGATCATCAGAAGCAAAGCAAATGGGAAGCTCTAGCAACCGTCAAATCATTCGACTTAGGTGAGACGTCTTGCTTGCATATTTTGACCACATTCTGGCATATATTTACAGTTGTTCAAAAACTTTGTTTATTTAGTAGGTAAGGCAGCTATGTAGTATAGTAGTAGGGAAATGAACTAAATGTTTTATTTAGTAATATTATTTCGGAATTCAAACTTTTAATCACTTTATAATACGATGTTCAAGCGTCATTCAAGGTACTAAACCTTTTTTGTTCTTTGTCCCGTTGGATTGGGTTTGCAAAATTATCACTTTTTTAATATCTGTTTAAATATCTATTGTCCAGGGTTAATTGGTAATTAAAAGAATGTAACAAGCCATCCAGAAGTTTTTTGATACATTCAAAATTAGGCCCAGACAAGTCCATTTCGAAATTCATAGATTAGGTTAGTTATGTTTACATTAATGCGAGGAGCAAAGTGGAATCCAGTGACGAGCCACTCAGAAAATGTATATTGTAAAAGTATTTAAGTGTTACTTTCAAATGTTTTACGGACCATAATGAGTTTGTAACAGATATAAATTTTTAAATTGGTTTTTTTGCATTACCAAAATTCTAAAAATTTTATAAGTAAATTTTGTGCATTCGCCGCAATCCCCCCTAAATTAATATTAATACCTTTAGGGTAGTAGCTTTAGAAACCTGCATCCTAACTGCTGCAAAGTGGTTAGTTTTCCAATGCTTCAGGAAGAAAATTGTGTTCATAACAATGATCACTTTGAAATTTGGCCAAGTTGATGGTTTATCATTTCAAAAAATAGGTTACTGATATACAAATGCATCATAAAACCCATCTGTCATTGATAAATTTTAACAATCAACTAGTACATATTGATAAACTAATTTATAAAACAATTTAATAATCACTGCTGTCGATCGATAGTATGGTAAACTTACAGATGAGCATTTGACGCATTTAATTATTAGTTTATAACTATAAACAGTATATTAATTCACAAGCCGCAGTTGTGCTATTAAAACAGTCATGCTCACCTCTAAAAGCTATAGATAATATTATTTTAGTATAATAATCCTGTTTATAAATCTGTAAATAAATAATATTGCTAATCAGTGCCTAAATTTTTAAAAACCAATTTCTTTTTAAAACATACACTTTTTAACTGCATTGTAGATTTTAAAGGAAGGCTTTAATAAGTGCAAAATTATTATTTACAGATTGCTCTGTTACTAGAAGTTTTCATGTTGTGTCATTAAATACCAAGATACCTTTAAAAAACATTGCTTAACTTCAAATTGTATGATAAGAAAATATCAGTCCAAAAGCACTGATATTTTTCACGTGTTATCAATTATCAGTTTTGTTTCATTATTGAGTAAATACTAAAAATCGATAAAAACAAAGATAAGAAAGTTTATTCATCGATGTATAATGTATTTAACAGTGTTGTGCTAGTGAATGGAATAAGTTACTTTCTCTCTTTTTTGTTTTATATTGTTCCGTTTGTGAACATACTCTGCAGTGTCTTTGGGGATACTTGTGTACATTGTTGATTATATAAATAAAATGTCTAGGTACGAAATCACCGCTACAGAAGAAAAGAGTGGTGATGTCCTTGAATTACTATACACAAAATTAGAAAGAATATTTTACCTACTGGAAAAAATCAAGCGTGACCTCTAAAAGAAGTGTTAATAAATTTTTTGGGTGCAAAATTCTGGTAAAACAAAACCTTTTCATAAAGAGATTGAATGGTCTGCAGAAATTGAAATTCCAGGAAGTTAGTAACTTGTACAAAAATACGAAATGCTAGAATACCTACATGCTATGCCAGTGATTAGGGCATCTGTAGCATTTCGGTAAATGCCATGGCAGAAATAATCCATGTGTGTAACATATTAACATCAGAAATATTACTGAAAGTAACCTGACGCAAAGACAAACCCAAATATTCGGAAGAAACAAAAATACAACAATGGGAAATGTACAAATACAAGGTGTTTTTTTGGCCTACTTTTAAGATATATACCAAATTAAAAAAAAAAACAATAAATTAAAACAATGTAGAAATACTGCTTTTTGGTCTTTCATGTAAAGAAAGTAAAAGGCTATTTAGCACTTCTCAAGATGAATATGTGATGCAATGACCTTAATGTATGATGCAATGCTGACACGTTGCTTGAAATTATTTATACTTTGTCTGTAGTTATTTTTAGTGCCTTTCTCACAAACCCGTAATATATATATATATATATATATCAATTAAATGAAATTATAGGTACAGCATCAATTGTATACAGACATACCTACTATGACATCAAAAATAAAAAAAAGTTTTTTAAACATATTTCATTTTATTATAAATTTTATGACAAAAGATTAAATTTAAAATATTCAATGAACTCTGGTTTACTACAGGTACTACTATTAATAATTTGGCATTTTATTTATTGTATATGTTACCGTTAATATCCGATGTTGGAAAGTCAATGTGCACCATTGTATGTTGCCAACCAGCAAGTTGGTTGGTGAAAGACTGAAATTTTTATATTATTCAAAAATATACCACTGCATATTAACACACGTCAAGATAATTCTGAGTATCGTACAAACTCCAAGTCGAAAATCATATGAATGTCGTTAACAGTCTCCGGTGCTTATTCAGAAAACGCAATAATGTAACTGACATTTTTTTTTTTTAAATTTTGAATCATAAGGCTTATACATGGCTCGTCGCTCCTCATGTTGACCTACGTAACCTAACTTACAAATATAGAAATAGTACGCCATCAACCCGCAGTGGAGCAGCGTGGTGGACTTAAGCTCCAAGCCCCCCTTCTCGTCGCTCCTCATGTTGACCTACGTAACCTAACTTACAAATATAGAAATAGTACGCCATCAACCCGCAGTGGAGCAGCGTAGTGGACTTAAGCTCCAAGCCCCCCTTCTCACCCTGGGGGAGGCCTAAGCCCCTGCAGTGGGGTAAAAATGGGCTGATGATGATGATGAAGCCACCAACCAATCTCACTCAAATTTAAAATGGTTCAAAAGGCTTTCTGGGTGCCTCGTCACTTTGTCCATTTCGTTCCATGCATTGAAATAAATAAACCTAACCAAACCTATCTACCACAAAATTTTTTTAAGATTAACCAAGCTGTTGTGGTATTTCTTAACATTCGTTGATATCAGACCGAAATGAGCATAAACAGAATAAGGAACAGGCTTTCACCAACAAGCTACCAAACTTGACACACACCAGTGTGTCAACATGCTCTAGTGTAGGTATCTTACGATCCATAGCATTTCAGACATTCACGGTGATATCTTAAGTACCAATATGTGTGTAATAAAATGTACGAAATTCTATGCAACAAGTTAATGCAATGATAACTAAAGTATTAAGTAATTAACTAATTATGATAAAATTTATTGTTGGCATTTAATAACTTTTTATTAATGAAATTAATTTTATGTTGACAGGAATTGGCCAGGGCAACTACCATGACTCCAACCTGCATCATAATGCCCAGATTGAATTCATCAACTCTAACACCACCACTCCAATAAGCCTTCTTATACAGTCCTTGGTACAACAGCTGTGCACCATGCTAGAAAATGACCCTGCAAGAGCTGATCAATTGTACAAAACAATCTGTGAAAAACTTCACAACATGAACCTGATAGATGATTCTTATGCAATGGGTGAATTTGAAATGATGAGATCCCAATATCAGTGGGCCCTTATTCAGTTGGTGGCCGTGGCCAATGGTTCGCAGCCCATACCCATCTCGTTGCCCTCAACGTGGCCAAGAATCCATTCTTCAGGACTCGAATCGAGATACCATAAAGACTTTGAAGAATTATACTTCATTGCTGGTGGAGGCTTTGGAAAAGTATTCGGAGCGCGCCATAAACTTGATGGGATGAAGTATGCTATAAAAAAAGTCAATATCCGTTCCACAAGTGTTGATACCATCATGAATCATCTTGCTGAAGTGAAAACCTTGGCTAGTTTAAACCATCCGAACATTGTAAATTACAAAGCAGCTTGGTTAGAGCCAATGATAGAAACAGTGAAGAAGCCGAAAATGCCAAAAATGGAAATGGATAGTGATGAATTTCCTAATTCTGGTGTTAATATAAGATCTTCTGTTTATCACAACATAATAACTTCATTCAAAACTCACAACTCTAAGGAATTGTATAGAAGTGGGAGTCAGTCTGACTTTGAAATCTCATTCCGGAATTCTAATAGTCCACATGATAGCGATACAGCGGAAGAAACAGATGATTACGAGAGTGAGGAGGATACTTCATCCCTATTCCAAGACAACGCCATTTGCAAGTGGTCCAACAATAGATATGAGAAACATTCCCAAGTCAATCTTAAATGGGCGACGCTGTACATACAGATGCAACTGTGTCACCAAACTCTTAAGCAGTGGCTGGAAGATAGGAACAGGCGACTTAGCCCAATGCGAAAGAGTTCTATCGACCTTGATCTACTTCACTCGGACATGATCGATTCTTCTCCAGTAGGAAGTCCCGTAATAACAGATCCACAAAGTGGGTATCCGCCTGATTGGAGTTACGTGGACGTAGTATTAGATATGTTCACGCAACTGGTCCGCGGGTTACACTACATCCATTCCCGTGGAATCATTCACCATGATATTAAACCAAGCAATATCTTCGTTGCTCGCGGTGACAATGGGCTGGTGCTGCAGCTCGGTGACTTTGGGTTGGCATGTCCTCTGCAACGTCCGCATACTGGGCTAGGCACACAGTTGTATGCCGCTCCTGAACAACTCGAAGGACGCTGCGATCCCAAGGTATTTAATTGCTCATCCGGCTTTATAACAAGTGTGTAGCTCAATATAGTCTAAACTTATAGAGTGTTTAGAGCTTACTGAACTAAACAAAAAGTTAAAAAAAAATGATTATAAAAATAAAAATGCAAGAAACTTTAAACATGATTTTCTCGGTAACCAATTATTTGCACCATCTGTTAACTTAAAACATTTTGTTTAGTTTGGTAAGCTCTACATGCTCTATAAGTTTGGACTACGTTCAGCCATATACGTGGTGTAATAACCAATAATTGCATGTAAAGAGCTAGAATTATTGTATGCTTTTCTACAGAAAGCAATGTGATAGTTTTCTTCGAATAGATTCGCAAGTTTTTGCAAATTATCAAGTCTACTTAGCTCACTGAAAGTACACTTAAGGTATGTGTGGGACGAGGTACAATAATAATAATAATAATGCCTGGGACATCCCACACAGTGTCATATAGTCTCAAACTAAGCAAAGCTTCTATTATGGATATCAGACAACTGATATACACACTTACTTAGATATTCCTTATTATATATACATATATATATATATATTTTACATCCAGATATGGAACAAATTACCATGTTCATGCACAGAAATATTTGTTCCGGGCGGGAATCGAACCCGCGACCCTTGGCTCCGCAGTTAGGATTTCTATCCACTTGGCCAATCTGTCAGTCTAGCATTCAGTCAATCCAATAATCTGAGCGCATGGTAACAAATTCTTAAGAATTATTTAAGATAATATTATAATGCAACTGTGATAAGAAAGCATGTGAAAAAATTACATTTTTATGATTTGCAATATTTTTATTAAAATAAAAATAAATAAACATTACACTTTTATTTTTAACAAAAAAAAAAATCTATACCTATACTAAAATCGTTATGAAGTTCATCTTGTACATAAGATATTATTCTAAAACAGTAATTTAACCATGAACATTATTGTTGTAGATTTAGTTTAATTGAAATTAAGCATAGTGTGTGGTAGTGTTTACCTTATATTATTCCTACATTTAAGATCTTGAAGTATGATTATCATGTATACGATCACTATTGGCAACATGTGTTTGTAATTCAAAAGTTTGATGTTGAATAATTCTTCTGTATCCCTAAGGCATAGTCTTTCAATCCCGAACAATTATAGCCAACTATTGATCCATAAAAAAAATTTTTGATATTAAATATATTACTCCCTGATATTGTTCAATTAAAGGTGTCTTATATAGAATGACATAATAGAAACTGTGTTTTTTCTGTTTGTCCTGATAGATATACACCAATATAAAATTCCACCTTCATCACAAACCAGTACATACAGTGGGTAACAAAGTAGCGCATAGTGATATGAAATAGCTTTATTAATTTTTTCTGTTCTTAAATTCCAGAGCGATATGTACAGCCTGGGCATTGTACTGCTAGAAATGATGGAGTTGTTCAACACCGACATGGAGCGAGTGAAGACCATAGAGGACCTCCGTAAAGGGCAGATTCCCGCTCATCTAACAGTCAGCCACCCAAAGATCGCGCATATCATCGGTATGCTGGTGCAAAGAAGACCGGCAAAAAGATACGACACAGCTCAATTATTACAAGAATTGAAACAGCTGTGCGAGAATAAGGATGACATCATCAAGTCTTTAAAGGAGGAGCTGGCTGCGAAGGATGATGAAATAACGAAGTTAAAAATGTTAATTGCGAAATTAAACCTTTGACTTTTAAGTGTACTTAAATTTGTGGTGTGTTTGTGTGCAACATGTAATAACCCTTAGCTACACTGATGAAATTTTACCCTATAACTTAATTTGCTGGATACACTCGTACCCCAAGGTAGTTTTAGAAGGTTTTAGAACATCAGTTAACCACTTAAAAAAACTAAAATTAAAAAAAAAGCTATTAATTTATTCAAATCCCTAATCTCATTGTCAAACCTCATTAAGATAATAATATCTATTTTGATGTTCAATTTGTTTTTCAATTTCGTCATCATCACCCTCCCTTTTTCTAATAATTAATTTTTATGTCATCCAGGCTACAACAAGAATATCAGAATTAGATATCTGCAGCTTCATTTAGATTACATATATCAAAATTCTTCATTTTCTTTTTTGGAGTCAATATTTTTATGCTATAAGCTTCAAACAGGCTGATCTGGTAATGGAGTACATCACTGCTTTTTTCTCTCGCCACATGGCATATCAGCGATGGTAAACTGTCAGCCAATCAAACTGTCAGTTTCATAGTTGTATTTTTTTAAAACATATACCTTAATTTTAGTATAATGCCGCAGTGTGTAGCTTTAAAACGTAAAAATCGAAGAGTTATTTATCGTTTTTCGTTGAAAAGCAAAAATTGGAAATCCACAGATGCAAGGTATTTATCATCATCTAAACAGTTTTCTTCTATAACACTGAAGTTATAATTGTGGTCATAATACTTCAATCTACCACAAACAAATACAAAAGAATCCAAATGTAATATGTAAAATTGCTAAAAAAAAAAATTTGACAAGACATAATTTTTCCAATATTTTGTTAACCTTCCTATCAAAACAGTTTTTTTTCCTATCAGTAATGCGTTCTGCTTACGTAACTCTTCTTTTAATTGAGTCACTGATAGCGTTGAATACATTATTCCCGCAAATATAAAATAGATTCACAAAAAGTATATGACACAATTTACAAACAAGGTACCATTGCCGAGAGCCCCATCTAGTTTTGAGTGACACACCCCATTTATCTAGCAACAACAAAGAAAGATAAAATAATGAAACTTATTTTAAATAGCTCGCGGGGTACATGCATATGCTAGATGTTCCAACCACCACTTTTACACATTTTATGGGCTTACCATTAAGAAGGACACGCTCACCGGTGTAGCTAAGGGTTAAGATCATAGAGTGGATCTAAATAAATAGGTAACAGAAATGCGCCCTAACTACTTCGAGGGACGTCACTCATATCCATACAGTATGTACCTCCAATCGGTCTGTGCGGCTCTGAAGTTAGTCATAAGAACATTGCAGTAACAGGTTAATACATGGTTAATACAAATATCGCATGAGAAGTCTGGTGCTGCACAATCGAGCACGCCCATTGCACTCAAGACCGGCGCAGATCGGTTGCACGTATTGTACCTGCGGCGGTACCACACATTGTACCGGCACATTGACACATGACTTTGTATTTCGCATATTCAATACTTTAAGACAGTAATACGCACGGATCTTTACCGCTCAGAGTTGCCTGCGAATAACTCAGTGCACAGGCACAGCCGCGCGGATATCGAGGGGTAGTAGTACTAAACTAATAGTGGGAGACAAACGCCGCCGTGCGCGCGAGCGAGTACCGCGAACTATCCGATCTCCTTAATTTCTATTTTATGCTACTGCATCGCATTCCGTAAATAATTTCACGGCAGTAAAGATCCGTGCGTATTATTGTAGTAATGTTCAATTTAATAATGGGTGTCTGGTGGCTGAATCGGGTTTTAAAATTTGATTTTTTCTATAACCACTAAACAGCAGAGTGGGGGAAGTAGCCGCGTTATGTTCGTTCACCGTTCGTCGTTCATGCGGATTATTTAGTCACGATGCCCCAATGGATAAGAGATGAACGTGCGTTCGCATTCGAAGCGTATTTCAAGGCTGCCAATAATGACCGAACATCCTGTTCACGCTCTTGGTTTCAGCAAGATGGTGCCACGCCTCACACCGCTAGAGAGACAATGGCGCTTCTTCGTGATTCCTTTCTTGACAAATGAATAAGCCATTTTAGTGACATTCGCTGACACCTAGGTCGCCGGATCATAAAACTCAATGGACTTATTTCGGTGGTACAGTCAGCATCAGATATATAAGAGCATGCCATCTATTCAAATAGTTCTACACACATGAAAAACCAATAACATCTGCACAAGAATAGTATTCAAATTATTGGTAGCATACTTCGCGTCAATATCATCTAAACACTCTTTTATCAAATATATCTACACAAACAAATATTCACAATAATCTCATCGACTGAGGTCAAAGACGTATATGTAGTTACTGAGGTAATCAAATGTAACTAAGCAACCAAACTGTTCAAAAACATATCAACAATAATATTTATTAATATTCAATTTCTCAATTTTACTTTTGGGCGTCATTGTTAAAATAAATAACATAGCTGAGTATAGTTCTAGGTTGTTTTATTTTAACTTTAGATTTCTTGTAACAAAAAATAGACATCTTTATTTCTTAGAAATAATAGTAAATTAGAAATTTGTGGAGTTCCATTATAGGATTCAGTATCTCGTATACCCTCCTTCAGCATTCAGCACATCCTGTAAATACCTTCGCATAGAGTTCACAAAATTCTCATAACGGTGTTATCACAAAATGGTCGAAGGATAAAGGACTCCCATACATTAAATACGTGTCTCCTCAAATTATCTCGCGTTCTGGCTCGATTCCCATCCCATTCCTGAATCATATTGTTTTACAAATTTTCTATCGGATTAAATTAAGAGCCGTGATTTTTGGTGGTAATTTTATTAGTCAGTTCCCTTTTCTGATCAGGAATTCAGATTTGAACAATGCTGGAATTATGTATTGAACGCCATTTTAAACGAAATAAATGTTTTTGTTGGAATACACTAGGTATTTCGAGCAGTTGGCAAAAAAGAATCTTCGAGGATTTGTTTTATCATTAACTTTATCATTTAATATTGAAATGTAATTTATTATTTTTTACTATTTTTATAATTTAAAAAGGTTAATATATAGCTACATCAAAGAATTCAGGTACATCAAGGACGACCGCTTAGCCTAGTGGGCAGCGACCCTGCCTACGAAGCTGGAGGTCCCGGGTTCGAATCCCAGGTCGGGTCAGTATTTATATGATGAATATTAATACTGGCACCGGGTCTTAGTTGTTATATGTATGTGGTGTCTTCGCTTGGTACCCAAAATACAAGCTAATGCTTAGTTTGGGACCTAGACGTTGTTGTGATTATATGTGTTATTATTATTATTTCAAAAGAGATATAATATGGGAGAAATGAGTAAAAAAGAACATATATGCAATACGCGCCACCGATGTAAAAGGCCACTGGCTGTACGTACACACTCGCCGATCGTAGGCGAGTTCAAAATTCAAAATCACTTCAAAATCAAAGGCACCGCTGTGCCGGTAAAAGAGAAGTGTACAGCTGGCGGCCTTTTACATCGTTGACGCGTATTTTATACATTTCTAATTCACTCTATTCCTTTACACAAATATTATGAAAAGTGAAGAATTGTTAGTTTGTTTGAAGTAATTTCAGATATTCCTTGTAAGCTGGTGATAGTGACTATGGATTCTTTTTTAGGTTTTTTTTGTAATGTTAATTAACATTTTAAACTTAAAATCATATTAGTCGCATCACTTGCATAAAAATCAACAGTACGGTATAGTACCTATTACATACAGTGTAATGTAAATCAAGTCATGAATTGGTGAATCTTTCCACAAAACCACAATAAGCGATTTTTACCGTACTCTACAAAACATGATATAAAATATAATATATGCCTACGACTTTCAGTTTGTTACGAAATATTTGACAACTTGTGTGCTCAGTTATATTTGAAATACTGAGTGCTCTTAACAATTTGAAAACTTTTGTTATTTAGATGATTATGGTCACTTTGAATGTGTAGAACTATGTGAACATCTGAGTTGCTTATCTTCTTCTGATGCTGACTGTACCTCAAAAGTAAAGTTTTTGAAACAAACTCCTCGACCATAGTAGTTCTAAAAGAAAATATTGTTCGCGAGGTTAACAGCAATCCAACGTCACCTCTCCAGCAGGGAGTGGCACGGAATACTGAGGTCAGATTCCAAGAGTGTGTCCGGCGCGACGGTCAACATTTAGTTGAGATAATTTTTAAGAAATAATACCCGCACTTCCCTTCTTTGTAATAGTTTTATAACCTTTGTAGTTTTTTTTATTATTTATATTTGAAATCCTAAATCTGTCAACGTACAACCTTTATAACTTGTAATTATCACGCGCTGGTGACCTATACTGGCGACAGGTCTAGACGAGTGGGCAATTTCTGATATCTATTATTGTATTTCTGTGGTTAAGGTACAAGTAATGTTTCCTTGCTGTCACCATACTTAATGTAATACGGCAATAAAATTAATCTAATCAGTCCAAAGCTTTACTTTTATTAAACATTCTGATAAGTACCTACACCGCTTCAGATCCACTGTACTCCTGACCATACTCCTGGTGGTACGGTGGATCTTTTAAAGTTAAACGATACCACCAGCTAATAGTGCTTTACAACTAGCTAAAAACTACTTCAGTCAGTTTTATTTTATATGCGTAATTGCGTGACCAAATGATAATTTATAATTTGTACAGTTACAATCAAACTTATTTGGCGGATCCGAACACAGGCACAAGTCGCGTCGCAGGAACCAGTTTTAGGTGTAAAAGGGCGCAGTGGAGCGAGGGATATATGACTGTACCTGCGCAAGCACGCTTATAAGGTTGTGTTCCGATCCGCCATAACGTTTGAGACGAACTATAACTGTAGGTACGTTAGTAATTAAGTCATCGTAGATGATTTCATGTTTTTTCCTTTTTTTTGAATCATCTCCAACATGACCAGATTGTCAGAAAAGAGACCTTATTTTCTGTAATCGAAATTGGCGTTGAACTCGCACTAGGTAGCAAGTACATTTTTGAATGAGAAAGAAGATTATAAATTGACTTCTGGGAATAGTCAGTATGAGGTAGACATAATCAGTTTTGTGTTAGGATAGCATTTAGGGAATATAGTAATTAAGACGAGAACTTGGCTTAATTTTTTATATGTGTCTGTTAACGATAGAACGTGGATCAAAACAATGAGGCCCATACCCCAGAAGTCAGTGGTCCGTAACCACGCTCCGGATACCAGCAAATGTTAATGTACAATACAAATGTGATTCTAAACCACGTTCCGGATATCGTCATTGACAGAACCATTACTCTGCTACCATAAAATGTCGACGATAGAACGGAGATAGCACAGTGGAAGCTTAATATTTAATTTAGAGTCTATTGTCGAATCACACGGGTATCCGTCGGGCTTCCCTTGACTATGAATTTCACGCAGATTTCTCGCGTGCCCGCAGGCCAGCTCACGGCTCAGCCAGGATCCTGGTATACCGGTTCCCGTTCACCCAGATCACCAAGATCTCACCAACAACGGTACGCGAGAAATGTCTTTTCCCTTTACACGCCCGACACACAAAACTTTACTTTTGGCGTAGTCAATCTTGGCACCGAATCAAATCAATTAAGGCACACAATAATCTTGCAATAATATAAGCCGAGACAAAAACGGAGGCTTTTAGGTCAGAGATTAGATACCGCGTCCAACACGTGTCTTATCAGTTCAACGGCGAGAGGCGAATTTGTCTGTCCAGCTCAACGGCTGGAAGCTAAGTGTCTGAATCACAATGAGCCTTTGAGGGGTAGTCTTCAAGCTTGGGATCTTATTGGCTATGTTTTAATTTCCTTGCCTATGTTTTACTCTAGCAAAACAGCCTTGCTGACGAGTGAAAGAGTCAACTGCTGTCTATCTCGTTATTGATCTAAAACAGCTTGCAGGCTGTATCTGTTAGTTTTGGAGTGAAAAATGAGGGCAAACTCATGTGTAATTAATATATATATTACAAAAAAATATTTAAGTACCTATGTGTATCAGAGGTCTGGTACCCACCATACAAGCTTTGCTTAGTTTGGGACTAGATGACACTGTGTAGGATATCCTAGGTATTATTATTTTCATTCGACCAATCAGAGCCCTTGCTGAAAAATTGGGCACCCTTTGAAGGCAGTAGATAGGTACTATATTGAAAGCCTTATCTCTGAGGCACCCTTAGAGGGCAGTACTCTATAGAAAGCCCTCTTTGGCCGCGAGGCACGTCCCGGCGGCAGTACTTAAGTAAGAGCCCCATCTATGAAAAGAGCAAACTTTTTCTATTTTTATCTACTTATCTGAACGAGTATCCGGGTAAGCATATCTGTTGACCAACTAGCGAACAATATGTCTGTGTAAAATCTATATTCCTATCCCTAATGTATCCGTTACACCGGTGATGTCGCTGGTATCACGACGTCTTTCCCCCCGCGCCGCTCATCCCCCTCACGCACTATCGTTTCTTGTCACTCGGCGTTCTAACGAAATCATAGTGTCACTACGAATATGCAATCAGTTATTCAAGAGTTCATCTAAGTTCATAAAAGTGCATAATATCAACTATAAAGTAGTGCACAATAGTTCAAGAATTCAGACTGTTACCGTGTTCAGTGTGACCCCAATTAAACATCAACTTTAGAGTGCGAACCACGACGCGTTGTCCGCTATATTGTTGTGAACATTTCATCTCAAGAAAAGCAATCGAATTTGAGCAGTTCTACTTCAAGGGTGGTTTTGGAGTCCGATCCGATCAGGTTGAGCTTCATATACACGCAACCTCACCCAACGTAATCCAGACGTAATAATAAGATACAGTACAATGTTTAGTTTAGCAAAAATACTATTATTAGGTACTGTTAAAAATAAAGTAATTTTATTATAAAGATTCATTTTCTATTTTTCAATGCCAGTGTACAGTTCCAATCAAGCTTTATGGTGGATGTGAACATAGGCACAAGTCGCGTCGCAGTAACCAGTTTTAGGTGTAGAGGGACGCAGTGGAGCGAGGGGCATATGACTGAACCTGCGCAAGCACGCTTATAGCGTTGTATTCCGATCCGCCATTAAGTTTGATTGGAACTATACCAGTCGTCTTATTTAAAAAGACGATTCCTCATTTCAGACGTCTTACAAATAGGAAGTCTTGCTTTTATGTCCTTCATCCCACAAAGACGTCCTTCCGATACGGAGCGTGGCCAAGTAGTGTAGGAAATACAATTTTGACAAACATTTGTCAATTATTTACACGGAAAACATTTGCTGATTTTAAGGCCAAATGTTTGTCCACATGTGTGGGATCGCCTTTAAACGTCCTACTACAGAGTTTAATAAGACAAGTAAAATTAAATGGAACACTCAATTTGTTAACAAGTTTATTTACAATATTATCTAACAGAAGATATAAATTATTACTTAAACTAATTATTTACAACATCGTCACCAATCTAGTACAATAAACTGATGATAAAATCCCATTTGTATTTAAAATAATCATCAGATAAAGGCTTAAATAATTAGATGATAAGACTATAAACTGATAAAGTAGGCGATTAGTGGTTTATCAGTGTCTGACATATATTCTCTTAGAAAATGGTATTTAACTACGCATTATAAAAGATTCTAGAAGGTTCTTGAGCTTCACTGAAGCTAGTTGGCGGGTAAATGCGCACTCGGCTCACGTGGTAGCGTAACGTCACGTTACAAGATGGCATCGACTGCGTGAATGACGCCGTTCGTCGCCGGAATGTTGTGCGTAATCACTTGTGCGTTATTCACTTTGATGCGACCTGAAAACATGGTGTAACATTACATACTAGCATTACTTATATTAACTCTAAAACTTAAAATAGGCCCACTTATTAGTTCCATGGTTAAATTGGCTTTAGGTTAATGAAGACGATAAAGTCCGCTGGCGCCACCGTTCAAGCATAACTCAAGCCCTGCGGCGAAAATTGGGACTAAATATGGAAGTTCTAGCGTGTACGTAAAAATCGCAAGTGTTGATAGAAGGTTTTCATTGTTTTTAACTTGAAATAAAATTGATTATGGAGCGTAAAGTAGTAAGAAATGCAGCCCTAGAAGTGATTAAAGGTGAAAGAGTTGCGACTGAGGCGTCGCGACTTTAAGTAGTGTTCTTGCAACACGTCCATAGTCCAGCCAAAGAGCCCCTACGCATTGATTTTATTTGCCAAAAAAATCGACACAGAAGAAGTCGACCAGCCTCCCACTCTACGGGAATCGGGTCCCAATAGGTAGACTTTAGACTGGTATTACAAGATCGCCTCTTTATGGCGGATCTGGTGGGAAAGGCCACCACAGGGTATGCGAACGGAAGGAACGCCCCGCCCTATACGCAGGCGCCGCAGGGTTTGCGAGAAGAACGCACTGCCCCCTCGCTCCACTGCGTCCACCTCACACCTATAACTGGTCATGGCGACGCGACTTGTGCCTCTAGCCTACTTTCGGATCCACCATTGAGGCGACCTATACCGATCTGGGAAACCGCTTTTCAATTTATATTCATCGTTTCTTCAATTAATCATAATCAGTATTTACCTTTAACAAAATGAAACTTAAAATACTGCAAAGTGCGAGTCGGACTCGCACACTAAGGATTCCGTAGTACAGTACAGTATACATAAAAAAACATTTTTTTTTGTATGGAGCCAGTCTTCGGTTTTTAACTTTATTTTATTTTTATTATTTGCTGTTATATAGCGGCCATAGTAGTACATACCTACCTACTTCACGAAAATTTCAAGTGTAGGTAAGCAATGATCTCAGAACCACAAATCACTGAAAACGTCGAAAAAACACGTTTCCTGCATGGGTCCCCTTTTAATTTTTAACTTGATTTTATTTTTATTGTTGTTATTGCGACCATAGTAATACCCATTCCATCAGCCCTTTTTATACCCCACTCACAGACCAGTCAACCTATAGACCACGCTTTAATAAACGTCAGTACGGAAACGAAATCGCCAAAAAGTGGCGGGGTGCGGGGAGAGGTCGGCTAGTTTTCATTGGCTCGTTCAAAATTGACAATGTAATGGCTTCCGACGTGCTTCCAACTGACGCGACGGCTCACTAGCGACGTAGTTATGTAGGCTTCTCCTTAGGCTTCTCCTCAAGATGAGGGGCTTGAAGCTTAAATCCACCACGCTGCTCTAATGCGGGTTGGTGTATTGTAACTACCACCATCTATTGACAGCAACCGGTACCGACTGCTTAAGGTGTCTAATGTACTTAAGTCAGAAAATACTCATTGGTACACGCCCGGATTCGAACGACGACCACATGGCGTTATAGATTTGAAACAGGTTCCCTGCGTTCGGGTTATCACGACACATAGTAATACCTACTCTGTGAAAATTGCAAGTGTCTACATCCCCCAGTGGTGTCTATCTATTGCGGTTCAGACAATACAGCTCTGTGACTGACGGACAGACAGCGAAGCCTTAGTAATAAGGTTCTCGTTGGTATCCTCTGGGTACGGAACCCTAAAAATACAGTTCAATATCTCACCCGAATTCTTCTGCAAAGTTAGCGGCTTAGCGTCTTCCATAGAATTCCTGAGTTGATAATATCGCATCCCTGCACTATATAGGGTGCCCGGGACCACGTGTCGAGCGACTAACTCCCGCGCCGCAGACTTTTCGCTCAGGCGAGCGATCTCCGCGGAGGACATCTTGGCAAAAGCTGTATCCGTAGGCGCGAACACCGTGTAAGTCTTGCTCTCTATTATCAAAACAAATCCGCTATAAACAAAAAGGCATTAGATTTAAGAACTCAACGTTCTTACATAGTATGTTCGCTGTTTGTTTGTCTAGACATCAAATGCACAAACAAACTGAGTACCTATATAAAGTTTTTGCTTTGGCAAGGGAACTATACCACAGAACAATAGAAATAGAAATGAGCGGGTTCGCGGATCTCGCTTAAATAGATTTTGAATCAAGATAAGCACTTATTCATAAAAGATTCTTTAAAAATGTTTCTCAAAAATAATATGATTTATGCGGTCTTGACACAAAGTAGTGTATTATTGCAAACAGTTTTGTTTCAGGGTCAAAATATAAATGTATCTATATTAATTAATTTTTGGACTAGCACTCAACATTCAATAAAATAGTCGCAGTTTATGTGTTTACAGACTTGCTCGAAACCGTCGCTTGACAGTTTCGTCATAGTTAATTGATAGTTTATCAGTATCCTACACATTTGCTCGATTTTGTTGCTCGTCAATTCCGTCAAAGTTGATCAACAATATCTGTCAGTTACATATTTGCTCGAAATCGACAATTTCTTTGCTTGCTCGATTTTCGATTTTATCGATATTGATCGATATTATTGCGTGACTATCTATGTGATCGAATTGACTACTCTTTTTAAAGATGCTGAACAACAACGATCTGTCGCGTGGTAACGCGCTTGTGAGCGGCCGCGGCGTCGCGTCACGCATGCCTTCGCCCCACTTTTGTCGAGCGACAAATCGTCCGATTTCACAGCTTGATTTTATCACTCTACAATATAAAATCAATTCGGTCGCTCGATAATTTCGATCAATTTTGACGAACACACGAGTCCCACTCGATTTTGTCGCTCAATAATGTCACTCAAGCGTTTCTTACATACATAGTCGATCTTTGTCGATCTAGCGTCTCGACCGACAAAATCGAACAAGTCTGTATAGGCATCATAAACGTGTTATGTAGGCACCTAGGTGCTTTTAAATCTCTTGTGTATATTATTATTATCTTTCAAGTGCAAACGTATTAAGGATATTTATAATGACCAGATAGTGTGTCAGCGAAACCGCTGGCCTGGATCGCTTTGATGAAGGTGGTGAAGCGGCGATCACGATCCGCTTGCAAAGTCTGCACCAGGTCACCCACTGGCAATGGGAACATAACGCGGTCGACAGCATGCGCTATACCCTGACATGAAAAACAAGCAGTTAAGATATGTATACAACAGAGTAGGTAGTTATCAATCATATTGATATAGTATATCTATTGATGTGATCAAGAACACAAAGTACTCTGTGATCAAAAAATATCTTGATTCAATATTTTGGAAATATGTTATCATGCATACCTATATATTGGTTGTATGAACTTATCATATCGTGCTATAGGCATGGAGGTATGAATGTGCCTAATTATATCCATGGTGCTAGGAAATTTTCTACATTGAAATATTTAAATGTACACTATAATTTTCGTTAGCAATGGGTGTTTAAACGGCGGGTATTTTTTCCACTTTTTTATTATTATATAACAGGACTCTTTTATAACCAGGGTGCTATTTGATCATATGTAGTTTAAATATTGTAAACTATTTATATTTAGTATATGATTATAATATGTTGTTTTCAAATACACGTTTTATTTTTACTAGAGATAGTAATCTAAGTTAGTTTAGAGGATGGAAGTCAAGATTTAGTTTTAAATGAACTGTAATGAAATATTAGTACATTAACTACATATAAAAAAGCTCGTTACAATAATTAGTTTTTGTTATTAAAAAAACGCCTAATTTCATATTTTCATTTTCATTCATTTCATATCCATGAATAATTAGGAGGACCGGAATTAGGTCGATTTATGAAAAATAAAGCATTGCATGCAACACTAACAATAAATTATTTTAAGGTACCGTATCTCTCACACTAGGTTTCCCTGTGTTGTGAGAGATAGTCACTTCTAGTGGTACTAAAACATTTACTAAAATGAATTTTTACAATGCACTTAAACCATATACATGCAAGAAAAATATAGAAAATACAAAATGCTTTGGATTAACAATAATTTATTTGATCTGTGTGCTGTGTAGGGATATGTGTATGTGATTAGAGTGTGTGTGGATGTCTGTGGGCGGGGCCTTTGTGTGTATGATGGCATGGGGGTGTACGATGAGGCTGTGAGAAGGGTGCATGTATCTGCAAGATGGGAATAAGGAGAGCTTTGAATGTGTGTAGAATATCCTCTGTTTGTGCGTGATCTAGGCTTAACAAATAATCTGTTAATTTTGCTCCACAAATGCGTTTACGTTTAGTGCAGTTAATTATGTCTAGGGTTTTATTCAATTTCTCCTTGATAGTCTCCAATCCCTATCCATGAATAAGTAGTATGAAACCTGCGGTATATGTATGTCCTTTTTGTCATCCAGCACTCTTGCACCGTTGATCGTTGTGAGGCGTACTTCATTCCATTCCACGTCATGCATGTCGTATTGGTTAACGCGCAGCTGAGTGCCGGCCAATGATACACCCGTCATCTCATCTTGTAAAGATGCTATGTCGAATGCGCCAGGAATCACGTGATGTAGCAATAACTGCGAAATAATACGTTTCATATAGTATAGAAGAATGTGATTGTAAAATATGCAATGCGTGATCTTCATATTGTCATCAATATTGGCTCTATCTTGTTTAAAAAAACACGTTTCTTGTGTAGGGACCTCCTTTAATTTTTAACTTTATTTTATTTTTATTATTTTTTTGTCACAGCGGCTATAGTAGTACATACTTCATGAAAATTTCAAGTGTAAGTAATGATCTCACAACCACCAATCACCAAAAACGTTGAAAAAAAAAAAGTTTCTTGTATGGGTAGCCCCTTCCATTTTTAACTTTATTTTATTTTTACTATTTTTTGATATAGGGGCGGTTTGATATGATCGTAAATATACCTACTTCATGAAAATTTCAAGTGTAGGTAAGCAATGATCTCACAATTACTAATCACCAAAAACGTCGAAAAGAATACGTTTAATGTACTGAGGCTCCCTTTAATTTTTAATTTTATTTAATTTTTAATAACTATTGTTATAGCGGCCATAATAATACCTACACATTCTATAAGAATTTCAAGTATCTATCTACCTATTACGGTTCAGACGATACAGCTCTGTGACAGAGGGCGGACAGCGGAGTTTTGGTAATATTTAAACTGATGGTTTTCATTTGCACTAACTGAATTAATTTTCACTAATGCAAAGTTAATTTCATAATGGTGAAAAAGATATTACAATGAGTATACTTACTCCGCTGAGCAATCTTGGGTTATCTCGGAACTTTTCTTCAGCTTTATCCGGTCCACCAAGCTGAACGAGAAGGGTGCGGAAAGCTTTATCGGTCGGCGCGAAAATCGTGTAAGGCCCAGTTTCGTTTAGGATGGAATCCAATCCTGACTGTCGAAGATACTTGGCTGTGGCAAAGAGCCCGTTCTCTTTTAAAATTTCTGTGAGTCCAGGTGTAGATTCTCTTGCAAAATTGATGTGCGGTCCGTTACTTACGCTGGGTGTGGGGGTGCTACTTGACCCTATAACAACTAAATCTTCCAGTGACGGCGGTCTGAATGTTGGGGTGGTGTTGATACCAACCGAAGAGCTATAGATATTTCTAGTCGATGGATTGTGGGTATTCCTCGTTGGAGTGTACGTGTTTAGTGTCACTTTGGGTGTGTAACGTTCAGTCGTACTGGTTCTAGCTGTAACATAATTGGCCTGAGGCCTAGTCGTTCGAGTGCTTTGATATGTCGACGGAGAACTCTTACGATATACGGGAGTTGGTTCTGTTGTTGTAGTATATTGCCTGGTTGGATGAGTGTGACCGGTTGACCCGTGGTTAGATGTGGTGATGTAACTTGAATAACTTGAAGGGTGAAAAGAAGAAGCATCAGTGAAGTCGACCTGGGTAGATGGACTCAATGTGGTAGAACTAAACACATGTGTTGGCCTAGTGGGAGCGGGCGTAGGGAGTTGTATTTCGCCTTTCTTTATTTTATTTAGAATACTCTCAACTTCTGGTCCTTCTTCGGTCTGCTGCCCATTAGCTTTGACTCCTTTCACTTTGTACGAACCGTCATCCTGCTCTTCTAGAAAGACGAAGGTAACTTTCTTTTTATTTTGTATACTAGATGGTATTTTCGAAACTTCTTCAAGTTTTCCATTCTCAGCTTGCTTGATAAGTTCAAAGTCGGCCCCTGGAGGTAAGACACCCTTCGTTAAGTCTTCAAATGAAATTTTGCTTTCTCTATGTTGTGGTGCTGAAGTAGTGACTATTTGGGAAAGGCTCGATCCGTCCGCCGTTATGGCGCCTTTGGGTATAAGGTTAGGGTTCGTAGTCCTAATTACTTCGTATTTTTGGCCATTCACAGATATTTCTCTGGAGGAGAAATTCTTTTCGTTGAAATCTTCTGGGTTTTCAGCCAAAGCCACTTTTAATTGTTTCAATATATCAGGCTTTTGTAATAATGCCACACTTTTAGCTCTCAAATCGTCATCAAAGCCTTTCGTTTCACTTTCTTCTAGAAGTGTTTTTATTTCATTATAAAGTTTTTGCTTATTTCTTTCTTGAGGGGGATTTCTTAATTTTGTCTTTGGTCTTGGCCTATACCTGGTTGTCGGGGCTGGCGTGGTGGTAGTAGTAGTAGTTGTGGTTGTAGTTGTAGTAGTCGGGTGTAACTTCTCATACATTTCGACTGCTTTGCGGAAAAGATCAGTTTCATGAGGGAGAATAGGTCTACGATTTTCGTTATTTCTATAGAAAAAGTCTTCGTATAGCTCTGTTGTGGCGAACACTGGCGGCAAAGTTTTCTTGGCTTGTTTATTTAAGAACTCTTCATGCAGTTTCTCTACTTTTTCTTGTTGTTTCTGTTGCTGTTTCTGTACGAACTCTTGGTGTTTCTGAATGATTCGTTGCCTCTCTTGAAGTTCTTTGAGCTTCTCTAGATTTTCTTTTGATTGTTGTTCAAAGAATGTTTGAATTTGTGAAGATTGTCCATTAGTAAATATTGGAGCTTGTCCAAGACCGCTTTGGAAAGGAATTTGGGCTTCATTCAGATTTAGATTCTGCGGTGCTAGATTTGGGGCTGTTTGAATAGAGATTGGATTTGGATGACTGAAAGAACTACCAGCACTTTGTTGAGTTGGTATAGTTGGTAAAAATGCAGCTTGAGTCGGTTTCGGTTGTCCTATATTAACACTACCAGACGGAAAGTTTGAATTTTGATTGAAACTATGAGAGTTCTGAACTATTGGTAAGCCATTACCTGTAAAACTCGGTAGTGTCGGAATAGCTTGGTGATTCGCTATGCTCGGAATTATATTTTGATTTTGAATGGCCAGTTGTTGTTGAAAGTTGTTCGGACTGAGGTTTGAGACTTGTAGACTTTGAGGATTATTAAGTTGCGCCAAATTGGTCGGTAAAGGATGGTTACCAGGTAGTAAAGCGCCATTATTGTTCAACAAATGATTATGATTAGATACAAGATTATGGCCATTAAACTGCGGCACATACGGTTGTTGTGGAACTTGTGCTGCGAACCCTGACTGTTGCGGGAAAAGAGGTGGACTAGGAGACGAGGGATTTAGCACACTAGACTGAAAATTTTGTAGAGGTGAATTCACTCCGAATCTCGTTTGGTGTTCGTTGAATCCAGGGTTTGCAAGCGCTAATTGTCTTCTTCTCTCGAACTCATTTTCTATCTGGAACAAAATGAAAATAATGTCACTTACTATTTGATCAATACTACTTTTTGACTGACCGATTGGCCGAGTGGTTAGAGACTTTAAGTGCGGAGCCAAGGGTCGCGGGTTCGATTCCTGCCTGGAACAAATATTTGTATGCATGAACATATCTATTTGTTCCGTGTCTGGGTGTGAAATATCTGTGTTATATATATTTCACAATATTATTAAATATATTTAAATATGTATACCAGTTCTCTAATACCTATAATACAATCTTTGCTTAGTTTGCGACTAGATGGCGCTGTATGGGATGTTCCAGGTATTATTATCATTATTATTAGTCAAAAATGCTATGAAATCGAATAGTCATTCATAAGTATATACATTAAAAAGTGCGTTTGTATTGTAAATCACAATAATTTATACGATAATTCAGCACGTAATTAGCGGGATGAAATACGTTTATAGACACCGCAGATTACATTGTTTTCTAATAGCGGCAACGTTGCTTGTGCATTGTGCAACTCTTGTTTTAATGCACTAATAATGGGAAACGCATTACGCAAGCGGCTGGTATCATTGTTTTGTGTTTGATGAGTTTTTGTCCATGAACTATAGTGATTTACATACTTTATAATACATTTTCGGTGAACAACGACCGATAGAGAGTCACTGAGTTCAATAAGTTAGTGACTAAGAAAAGTGGTCCTTATATAATATGATGGTTCTCTATAGGTAGAGCGATTGATGAGCGAAACAAGCGTAAATACGAGGAAACCGAGGAGGGAAAATAACCCATTGGTATAATTATATTACAGGATCCTTAATATCCGCTACAGCATATTTTTGTCTTCTTCGTATTCCTCATTTCTTATAATGGCGGTCATTAATTGCTCAATTCATTATGAACACTTCTCTCGGTGTGGTCTTCTGTACAAGCAGTCATATTTGTATGACACCTCCTGTATAAATGATGTAGGAGCTATTTCCCTTGGCTCTATTTATTTCTTTAATCAAAGAGATTTTTAAAACTTAGATTAACATGAAGTCACTACGCTTGACTTATGAAGAAGGAGAGTGACCCTTGAGTGACCTGTTCCTATGAAGAAAATGCTGTCTTTTTTGCAAGTGACTCAACAATGTATCTCTGAGCCTATTCGAAGCTAAGTATCTGATTATTGGTATCAAAATATCGCATCTAGGCAATGGAGCGCGATGAAAGTGCATTCCACACACGCGCCGGCGCATCCGACGCGCGTACACCGAGAGAAATGGCTCATCTCAATCAGTCGAGAGGAAATGTGTATATCTTCATTTTTTGTGACCACATAACTTTCTCACAATCATTACAGGCGTAGTAAGACCAGTTTTTAAAGTTTAATCACTGACATAAAAATAACAACTTATTTGCATAAATAAATTTATTATGAAACATGGATTTTCATAGAGATACCGCGTTGTGAAAACAAAAACGTGAACAAAAAAAAATATGCCACGTAGACCAAATATACACAGTTGATATTTTGAAATATCGTTATAAAGTAGATTATATGACCCACAAGATCATCATCATCATCATCATCATCATCATCAGCCCATTTTTACCCCACTGCAGGGGCTTAGGCCTCCCCCAGGGTGAGGAGGGGGGGCTTGGAGCTTAAGTCCACCACGCTGCTCCACTCCGGGTTGGGAACTGTAACGACCGCCATCTATTGACAGCGTCCGGGACCGACTGTTTAAAGTGCCCTCCGAAGCACGGTGTCAGTGATATTGTGTCAGAAAAACTCATTGGTACACGCCCGGATTCGAACCATGGCCCTGTGCAGCCTTATAAATTTAAGACAGGTTCGTTGTGCTCTGGGCTATCACGACCCACAAGATATTGGTTTAAAATAATGATAATGCCGTAAGGTTTGTCTAATTTATGAGTCTGTAATTTTGCTCACACTGTCGATTGTTTCGAAGTATGGGATTATTATGTATATATCTAAGATATCAAAATACGATTGCTGATCTCCAAAGGGGCGAAGTATGCATTCTGGTTCGGATGAGAATTAAGAAATAAATACTAAAAAACGATGTTTTTCAAAGTATATAGTTCATACGCTATGAAAAAACCAAAATTTTTTTCTATTACTGGTTGCTGCGATGCTTAGCGTGGCCTAGTTAGGACACAACAAAATTGTCTTGGTAAAGTAAATACGTAACACAAATATATTGTGTGGTGGTACGGAACCCTCGGTGAGCAAGTTCAACTCGCACTTGACTGATTTTTTAAATTCTAGTCAAAGTCTTAACACTGTCACAGCCTGATAGTTTCTACAATTTTCTACTTAATCACGTGTAATTAGACAAGAAATGAAAGTAGGTATGGATGAACAATTTACAGTTTAAGACTGACTGTTATTGACTGATATGACTGATTGACATACTTATGTCAATTGACTAATAGACACGAGTTTAAAATAACTTCTACGTATCATATAGAGTTGGCCCGCCATAATCCGGCCCCTGTTTAATCTGGCACCCTCTGTAATCCGACCTCCATAACTTTTGTCCGACGCATATTGTCTGTCTCAGTTTGATTATACATTTATAATCAAACTGAGTCTGAGTCGGCACCGACTTCACAAAGTATATTTTATTCATTGCATCAGTCCATTATACTCCACTGCAGGTGCTTAGGCCTCCCCCTAGGGTAAGGGAGCTTGAAGCTTAGATCCATTACACTGCTCCAATGCGGTTTGGCAAATTTTAACGATCGCCATCGTTTGACAGCAACCGGGACCGACAGCTTAACGTGCTCTCCGAGGCACGGAGTCAGTGATAGTTATATACATAGGTCAGAAAAACTCATTGGTACACGTCCGGATTCGAACCACAGCCACACAGCCTTGTAAATTTGAAACAGGTTCGCTGCACTCGGGCTATCACGACATCAGGACACGACATAAACTATATGCCGCCCATAAATGCCCTTTTCCTTATAGTACTTAAAAATGTTATTTTAAAATGTTATTGGATTAAAATTATATTTATCAATTTTAAATTATGTGTAACTGTAATTTATTTCTAATTAGATTGAATACCGCTTCTAAGCGCTACTCAAATGAAACAGGGCCGTTGGGAAAAAAAACTGTCGACTAATCCCAGTATTATTCCCTAACTCCTAACCGTCAAAGAGTGTTGTAGTTTGCATCATTAGCTCAGAAGCACGAGATGATGACTCCCTGACGCAAACATATATGCAACTAAAAAATATAACTCAAACACACTATCCGGGTCTATAAGATTTAAGAATACTCCTCGATTTCCCTGGGATTCCATCAGCTTTCCATTTTTATAATAAAATCCCAAAAGAAATGTTAGACTTAAATTGTAATCAATTTATATAGCGAGTTAAAAGCTCATGAAGAAAGCTTATTATTGTATTGTACCTAATAAGTATTTAAATGATAAGTGCGTATGGACATCATTGTAATAGTAGTAAGCATTTTAAATAAAAATAAACAGAATTAAGAAAAACATATATATATTTAAATAAAAAAAAAAAAAAACAGAGAGGAGTTTCTTGTCGGTTCTTTTTCTAGTTTTCCGAACCGGTACCTAATCAATTCAATTTGAATCTTAATAAGTGTGTGTAAGCACCTTAGGTATATTGAATAAAAGTTTTTTGATTTTGTTTTTGATTTCAGATCCTGATTTGGTGACAATGTAACCACGGCAAGAGTATACCCTTTCAAACAAAAAAAGAATTCTCCGAATCGGTTCACAATAGACGAAGATGTCAGTGAATATACATAATATACATATGACGACCGCTTAGCCTCGTGGGTAGCGACCCTGCCTACGAAGCTGGAGGTCCCGGGTTCGAATCTTAAGTCGGTTCAGTATTTATATGATGAATATTGATACTGGTACCGGGTCTTGGTTGTTATAAGTATGTGGTGTCTACGCTTGGCACCCAAAACACAAGCTAATGCTTAGTTTGGGGCCTAGACGTTGTTGTGATGTATACGTTATTATTATTATATTATTATTATTATTATGAAAAAATACACACAACCGAACATAGAACCCCTCCTTTTTCAAGTCAATTAAAAACTAGCGATCCATTAGCAACTATAGTGATGCCGCATCTATGTAATAATTTATCTATGTATATGATCCTTTCTACGCAAATAGCCTTTCGTTAAAACGAAAGTTGAAATCTCCGCATTAGGTACAAGTTCGTATGCAGCGCTAAATTCGAACATTTCAATTTTACCTTCACCGACGTCACATGTTCCCACAGTCTGTTGCTTTCCAGCTGCACTCATGTTTACTAATGGACAATTCGGAACCAAGGCAGACTAATTACTATTCGGTTGTCGAATCGACTTTGGTGCAATCGTTTTAGTCTGAGCAATAGTGTGTCTGTGTATTTAAACGCAAAAATATTTCCCGTCTGACTTCGAGGTATTCGTGGAGCTGAGAGAGACTAGGCCGTTTACGAAGTCAAAAAAATGACTATAACTATGAATAATAATTAATATAATAATAATTCGTACCATACCATCAGCCCATTAATGCCCTACTGCAAGGGCTTAGACTTGCCTTCGGAATGAGGGGGCTTGAAGCTTAATCCAGCACGCTGCTCCAGTGCTGGTGGATTTTACCGCCTGCCATCTGTTGATGGCAACCGGGACCGACGGCTTAACGTGCTCTCCGAGGCACAGAGTCAGTAATAGTTATGTACATAAGTTAGAAAAACTCATTGGTCTCTCTCCTCCAACTCTCTGAGATTCGAATCACGGCCTTCTAAACAAGAAGCGGGCTCGCTACCACTCGGTTATCACGAGTCATTCATAAGCGGAATGTAATAAAAAATGGTTGTCTAATTTTCGTACCAAACCGTACGTGTTTGTTTTGGAGAGTAGGTACTTTTTAGGAGAAAATCAAATATTTTTGTTCAGCGATTTTTAACTAAGTATCAAAATCTCCTTTTACGTAATTTAAGAAAATAACTCGGCAGAAAGAGTTCTGGCAGCCCTGACGAGATCATCGAGAGAAAAATGCATATTCTCAAGGTTTTGAAGGGCATACCGAATCATATTTTTTGGAAAGGATCGAAAAGCTAGAAAAGCTTTGGAAGAAGTGTCTCGAACTTTTTGAGTTTTAATTTAATTACATTTTAAAGTTTTTTATTTTTATCTGACTTATCTCGCCCTCGTATTATTTTAGAATAGATTACAGACGTCTTTTACGGTATTTTATACATGTGTTTCTCTAAAATGGCTGGGAATTTACTATAGTCTTTTGCATCTCATAGGTAACACGTCAGAGAAGATTTTCAAATCAGTTTACATTTAGAACCTGCTCGAGAGGCGCTGCGGTACATGTACTTTCGCTTTAATTGATTTTGATGCGATTTTGCGCTTTATATACGCATCTCTTCAAAGCAGATTCTTAGACAGTCTAAAGTTCTAAGCAGTTAGAGGGCGTTGCGGTGGATATGTATTATAAAAGAAAATTAGAGATAACATACACATGACGATGAAAACAAACCAATTATTTAAACGGTTTTATTAAAAAAAAAGTATATCTAAATAAAATATTATTTAGACAGAGAAAGTTAATCGTTAGCTGCCATTGTGCGATATCCAGCATTACTCGGTATTTTTACTTTATTCGTCGAGTAGGGAATAATAATAATCTTCTAATAATAATATTATTGAATAATAACAAAGAAATCGCTGGCATACATTTTACTTGAATAAGACAGATTTTGAAAAACCGGCCAAGTCAGAGTCGAAGAAAGAAGGGTTCTATATCACCGTACAATATATAAAAATCCAACTCGTATATAATAAAATAATCCCCTTTAATTTTTACTTTATTTTATATTTATTTGTTTTTATAGCGGCCATAGTAATATATACGCTGTGAAAATTTCTAGTGTCTACCTATTACGGTTCAGACGATACGCCCTGTTACAGACGGACGGACGTACGGACAGCAGAGTCTTAGTGATAGGGTTGCCGTTGGTACCTACCCTTTGGTTACGGAACCCTAAAAAAAGTAAATCATTTTGTGGACTGACTATGGACTATCTCTTTTGCGTGTTATGATACGTACACAAAACGCAATGGTTGACCTTTCCACAAATTATTGTACAGTACGAAATTAGCCATTCGCCACTCCATCCGAATTTCTCTGGATTTGTTTGAAGGTATCCGGGAGCGTCTGGGTTAGTTTTTCAAACTAGTTCGAGTTTGGGAAACAGTTGAAAACATCATAGCTCACGCAATATATGACGCCCGTACCATTTGATGAGTCGTTAAATTTAAAAACTTTCTACAAAAATGTTGATGACGCAAACAGAAAAATGAACTTATAGCTAAAAAGTTTTGAAATTCAAAGCGCTAGTATTTATCAGCAGTTAATAAAAATAGTAAACAACTTTTTTTTTGTACAGGTACCAGCGCACAATCCAAAGAATATTTTGGATTGGAGGATTGGACACCGTTTCTTCCCTAATCAAGTCAAAATATAATTTCTAAGATCACAGTCACGTTTATTTCTACAATTTCATACTTGACCAAAAAGGTGCATTAAAACAATTTTTCATAATTGTTTTTTTTTATTTGGTTTTAATTTAGAGTATGTTATGTACATTTTTTAAGTAGGTATAGTTTTATAAACTTTATTTAAGTGTCTTGTAAATCTTCTTATAGTACTTCCGAATAAGTAATCTTAATAGATAGTATTAATTTTGTATCTAGTAAAGAATTTACTTTATGCTTTAATTGTTTACAAGTAAAAAAATGAACCATGCATAAGGTAGACACACAAAACAATCATCATCATCATCATCAGCCCGTGTCTCTCTACTATAGGATATAGGCCTCTCCCAAGGCTCGCCACCACACCCGGTCCTCTGCCTTTCGCATCCAACTACCCCCGGTATGGTGCTTCAGGTCATCTGTCCACCTGGCCGGGAGGCGTCCAAAACAATACTATTACTTAATTTAAACATATATGATTTGATACTTTTCACTTTATTGTTTTTAATTATTAATAATTAAATAAATGTATACAATTTATATTTGTGGTTTTAATACGTAAAAAAAATAGTAATTTCTATTCAATTTTAATTTTGAGGTTTTTTTGGTGCTGATTCAAGCTGAGGAATCTGGGGTTTATCCGACACAGCGCCATCTAGTCCCAAACTAAGCAAAGCTTGTACCTATTATGGGTACCAGACAACTGATATACGTACTTAAATACCCTTTTTTTATAATATATGCATACATAGATATTTTACACCCAGAAACGGAACAAATAGACATGTTCATGCACACAAATATTTGTCCCGGGCCGTAATCGAACCCGCGACCATTGGCTCCGCAGCTAGTAGGGTCTCTAATCACTCGACCAAGCGAACATATATATTTATAAATATGCAACCAATGACATCATTTCTTTCCATAACTCACTTAATGCCATAGGAATATTAACATAACTTCATTTATAATGAAGAATGGCTATTGTTCTTTTTTATTGTTATTATAAAACAATGGCACACATGATTTTTTTTTTCGAGCCGATTTGACACAAGCCTATGAATGTTCAATTCTCATATTTTTTATTGGAGGTCAAATTATGAAATTAATATTGTAAAAGAACACGTCCCATAAATGTCATTGCACAATTAACTCATAGAATTTTTGAGTGCGTTGTGAAATTCTATGGATGAATATTCACATAATAAAATTAAGAGGACAATACGTTATTATAAGTAATTAATGTGAGAATAATTTTTGGAATCATTTAAATTTTTCGTAATTGAGTTGTTTTTTTTTGTCATATTTCTAAAAGAAACTCCTTAAAAAATACATATTGATTATTTCTAATCGTAATTAACGTGAAGATAGCTTTAAACGCGCTGGCGAGATTTTCAAGTAAACAACTGAATTTCCATAAATTTAATTTTCTCAGTTTCACGTAATTTAATTGCACCAATTTGGCGTTCCGTACCCAAAGAACACCAACGGAAAGACTGTCCGCAATTCGTTCATCCGTCTGTCTGTCGCAAGACTATATCGCCTGAACTATAATAGGTAGACACTTGAAATTTTCACAGAGTGTATATTTCTATGGTCGCTATAAAAACAAACAAAATAAAATGAATTGAAAAAGGAAAGGGGGGTCCCCATACAGAAGAAGTGGTTTTTTATATTGTAGAGTGGTATGTAAGCCTTCTTGTGCGAGTCCGACTCGCACTTTGACGGTTTTTTTTAAATAATAATTATGTATAAATAATAAGTAAAAATTTTAAAATTACTATGGGGTTAGCAACCGATAATAAATGATTTCTTTTATTCATATAAAATATTTATAGTCTAAGAGACATCTTCATTATTGTCCATGTGAATCTCAAGTTATCCAAGTATTCTAGACTATTTGCGACTAAATGCCTTGTTGGTGTTTCACAGAACAGATCAGCCAGGTGATTCTGAAATATCGCTACACATTATTAACAAAGTGGTACTTAAAACTTTAACTACTTTATCTCGGGTAGAAAGCTAAAGCTTCTAACTATATATTGTTTTTCTGAAGGATCACAGGCTGACAGGATCACAGTAACAGAGATTATACTTATCATAAAGCATTACAATATGTTAGAGTTGGTATTGTAGAGCTGGTTAACTTTAAACCAAGCGCTAAGCGAACTAACTTCACAACGAAAAGGGTTAGACAAGACACTTGTACATCGTCGTGTAGATATTGAGGCATCCTTAAAAGTAGATTAAGCAGACAAAATAAACTCTCAAGTGTTCCTTTAACCTAAAACTACGAAAAACGTTTTCACGCAAACAATGAGGGTTAATTGTTTGCGTGAAAACGTTTTTCGTAGTTTTAGGTTAAAGGAACACTTGAGAGTTTATTTTGTCTGCTTAATCTACTTTTAAGGATGCCTCAATATCTACACGACGATGTACAAGTGTCTTGTCTAACCCTTTTCGTTGTGAAGTTAGTTCGCTTAGCGCTTGGTTTAAAGTTAACCAGCTCTACAATACCAACTCTAACATATTGTAATGCTTTATGATAAGTATAATCTCTGTTACTGTGCAGCGATACTAACCACCCCGATTTTTTTTTAACAATCGATTAGGTATTCGAAATTACTATTATACTACAGATTGTCTATATTTTAATATCAAACGTAAAGTTGAATTTTTAAGTCAGGCTCATTAACAGCACCACATGTTAGTATGGCCGGACCTTTCTTACAACAGTAACTACTTTTCGTTTTGCCACGTAAAAACCGTTTATAATATTAATATAATTTCTATTGAAATAATTGATACACGCGAATCGAGCATCGAGACCGAAAGCTCGGAATACCGGTTACCTTTCTCGAAACAACTTGAATGGGAGGACGAGGTGAAAGTGAGATGTTACGTCGCCGATTACACTACATCGATCCATGAGAATAGATGACAAGTGCTTTTTAGTGTATTGTAATACCTACTATTATGTTAATTATAATATGATAATACCTGGGACTGGGTATATTTAAAGAGATACTTTTTACACCCAGACAAAACAAATAGACATGTTCATGCACACAAATATTTGTTCCGGCGGGAGTCGAACCCGCGGGCCTTGGCTCCGCAATTAAGGTCTTTAACACTCGGCCAATCGGTCATAATAGGATGATGATGATATTTGAAGGTTGATGTCGAAGTGAAACAACTGGTAATACAAACATGTCTTTTATCGGTTCAAGATCATGGTGTGATGTTACTGGTGCCCTGCATAAATTGCAGGCGATTTCCCGCGTTGTCTGCTAATTGAAATAATTCGGGCAATGCTGGACCAATGGCATATTCGGATTTTCGATCTACACGCAGTTATGCTTCTCAAGCTTGAAACGTGTAGATACGGGGTTCATGAGATAGCTGGAGAGGGGTGTAAGCCAGTTAGTAAGCGATCGACTCCTAAAAGAGAAAGAGCTATACGAGGGCTGCTATTTATGAATTCGGAACTGGCCACTTAGAAAAAAAATATTTAAAAAGTAATTACAACATTTAAAAATGGAACTCTTTAGCGTAGAATACAGTTTGTTTCATAACGTACAACTGTCAATTATTTTTTTGTTGTGTCATGCGGCATCATGGGCGTCATTTTGAAAATCGCGTGTCTTCTTCACCATGGATTCGACTCGTGAACATTTTCGGTCGATGATTTATTATTTATATGAATCAAACTGTATACATATGGATGACCGCTTGGCCGAGTGGTTAGAATCCTAACTGCGGAGCCGAGGGTCGCGGGTTCGATTCCCGCCCGGGACAAATATTTGTATGCATGAACATGTCTATTTGTTCCGTGTCTGGGTGTAAAAAAAATGAATTATATATGTAAATATTATAAAGATTATTTGAGTATTTATATCAGCTGTCTGGTGTCCATAGTACAAGCTTTGCTTAGTTTGGAACTAGATAGCGCTGTGGGGGATGTCCGAGATATTATTATTACTACAGCCAAAGAGATCTTTTGGCTCTTTGTGTTTTAAATGTTGTTCTGTTGCTGTTTAATAAACATTATTTTTAAATATTTTTTTGTAAGTGGGCAGTTCCGGATTTATAAAATAGCAGCCCTCTTACATAAACTTAGACCACCTATGCTATGATGCACTACGAGCTATCTTTGCTGGCTGTACAAAACAGGAAAGGCAACAGGATGTAAATATAAATACACCCCTCAGAGCACTGAGAGACATAGAATTGTAACAAAATTATAAACGACGAAGAATGTTTCTATTCTACTTCATTGGGGTAATATGATAAATGTCGAAATTTGCCACGCATTATGTATAATGTTTTTTATTTGGTGGGCAGTATGATTAAAAACAATGAAACAGTGAGGTTGCAAGGGTCAAGTGTAATGTACTTAATTTAGGTTTAGTAAACGGTCAGATAATTTAAGACATAGACGTAGGAAATTAACGGTCAGTGAATAAGAGCTATTTTCATTTCTATTTATTTTATTTTATTATGACTAAAACACTTTTAATAAGACCCCTTTAATCAAAAAAATATTTTTCATAAATTGACCGAAGTTTATCAAAAGGTTTACGAATGGCTCGTCCCTAATAATTTAGAAATACTTAGTATTAATTTACCTGAACTACAAACGATCAAAATGCCCAACCTAATTGTAGTACAATTATTAACCTGCCAATGAAATAAACTGTCACCTGAAATTACACATTTATATTACCCTATTTTACTGGTCATTATGAATTTCACTAGGAACTTATAAATAGACCGATTGCTATGATAGAAGACCGATTTCAATGAATTTTGATAAGATCACCTGTATGGTTCTTAGTTATAGTTGGACCCGGTAGGTGGCGCTGATGTCGGAATTCAGTTTTTTTTAAATTTTCCGAGCAAGTTTTTTTCATTTCTCACATATAAAATATATAATCCCAAATTTTCAGCTTTGCAATATATCTCAACAGTTTTTAATTCAATAATTTTTGTTAAACCGAACCAGTTTCGACAGGACTTTCATTGGCAGATAGAATACTTTTGAGAGAATGATTTAGCATACTTTTACACATTACATACGATATATACAAATATGTAGTGCACACAGGCGAAGCTGCAGGCGGTCGCTAGTGACATACACATGAACCTACCATCCATACCATATCATCAGCCTAATGATGCCCCACTGCAAGGGCATAGGCTCCTCTCAAGATGAGGGGCATGGAGCTTAATACATCCCACTGCTCCAGTGCGGGTTGTTGAATTTTAATGACTGCCATCTAATGACGGCAACGGGTATGCTTTTAAAAAATAAATCGTTTTCCGGTGTATATGTAACCGGACCGGATAGTGTATGTGACATTGCGTAAGTTAGAATTTTATGAACATATTATTACTGAGACAGGTAATTCCGTGGTAATATTTGTAACAGATAGCTACTTGTTATATTATGTAACTAGCTACCGTCCACGACTTCGTTCGCTTGGTTTTCATCTACAACAGTTTCTACAATTTCGAAAGTCTACGCAGGAACCCTAAATATTTCTGAAATAAAAAGATGAACAGATTCAGCCGATTTAGGGATTAGATTGGACAAATCGACAGACATAGAGCAGCCAATGTCATTCCTGACAATTTCCTACCTGCGAACTCATACCTGCGAAATTTCATTAAATTCGTCCGTTTTAGAAATTAGCCATTTAGTATATTTCTGTATATCTATATATTTAGTAGTTTCACTATTCGTTTCAAACATTATCGTTTTAGCGTTATAACCACGTTATAATCATAAAAGTTCGAATTGACTAGAAGCCCTCTTCTGCGTTTACCGTCTAATCACTAATACTCTACGTAGCTCGTGTAAGATGGCGAGCTTCAATCCGAGTTTCAGCGCGCGAAGTCACCAGTTTTCACTTTCGCGAAATCTCCGCTAAAAGTAGGATAAGATTTTAAAATATTTACTTATTACACAGCGGCGCTTCTTTTTTCTAATTGACATCTGTATTGATACGGCTATAGAGGCTATGTACGGTGCGATTTTTAGGGATTCATATATATAAAAAAAGAATGTTGTCGTGGATTTTTTGGTTATATATATGTATATTCATAACCTTTATAATATATTATTTATTTATAAGCATATAATGTAGTAAAAAGAGATTCAGTGAAATGTTAGTTGAATGTTGTTTTTTAGCATTCACTATCAGTTACTTTTTTTTCTAAAATTAAGTTCATGATCTTCTTTGTATATTGAACTTACTACGAGTATATATATATAATATTTTAAATATGTCTGCGCATCTTTCAGTGCATGCAGTGCTTTTTTGTAAGTAATGGGGCACTGATGCATGTAAAATCTGAACTGTATTTTTATACTGTAATGGTGTACCTATTGTTGAAGAGCCAATTAAATAAATAAAGCATCTTTATATGATTACTTCGTAGTCTGTCTTTCTGTCAAAACCCCTTTTTCAGGAATGCGTCGAGTCGAGATGAAATTAATATGTTATATTTAAGTCACAAGGTCTTTTGAGCTGCAAAAAATAGGGTAGGGTCGGAAAAGGTCATCCTATACGAACGTACAGGAACCAGGTTGGGGACGTACTGGAAAAGGGTTAAGTCCAGAGTACCCGGAGTGTCCGCAGTAGCCGGAGAGCGTGTATGAGAAGAGTGATGAAGTGGAAATCTGTAATCTCTGCCTACCCCAATGGGAAGCAGGCGTGAATATATGTATGTATGTATGTATGTATTTAGATCACACCGGCCCTTAGAGCTGCAAAAAAATCAAATTTCTAAGTCAACACAAGCAAAAAATACAACCAGCAATTAAGGGTTGCGGTTTCGATTCCCGCACGGGACAAATATGCATGTGTATGAACATGTCTATTTGTTCCGTGTCTGGACGTAAAAGCATCTAATCTATATGTGTATATATACGTATATGCAACACAGAAAAGAAAGGAGAAAGGTGAAGAAGGCCTACACCAAAATGGTCGAAAAAGTTTGAAGAAGAAGATATATACGTATTATAAAAATATTTAAGCATGTATATCAGTTGTCTTCTACCAGCCCATTATGCCCTACTTCAGAGGCGCAGGCCTCCCCCCGCAGTGAGGGGGATTAGAGCCACAACGCTGCTCCAGTGCGGGCTGGTGGATTTTAACGACTGTCATCTGTTGATGACTCGCGAGACCGACGGCTCAACGTGCTTTCCGAGGTACAGAGTCAGTGATAGTTGTGTACCTACTTATATAAGTCAGAATAAACTCATTGGTACACGCCCGGATTCGAATCACGGTCGCATGGCTTTCTAAATCAGAAATAGGTTCTTTGCGCTCAGCTATAACGACACTATCAGTTGTCTAGTACCCATAATACAAGCATAATACTTACTTACTTTGGGACTAGATGGCGCTGTGTAGAATGTCTCAGGTATTATTATTATTGCTAAATACTCTGTTTGCGTTGAAATCTGACACGCAACTGTCGAAACTTCTTACCCGTAAAAATAGGAAATTAAGCGTATTAATCAGCGACTTCATCATCCAATCAGTTTTGCGTAAAAATGTCGACCGCACAAAGACCGCACCCGGCCGTTAAAGCCGACGCGCTATGGCCGCGTGAGCATGAAAAACTTAAGTAATACTGCAATTCTTAAGTTCTTGCGAAATATTCTAATACATTAGCAAACTTATAATGCACTTATGTGTTGACACTAAAAAAAACTGGTAGTCGTCTGGCGGATTCGTTTGGTAATGTTGACTACTATTTCGACCTCGATTCGAAGATACTTCCTGGTAGGCTTGTTTCAACAGTTCGAACTAACTGTATTACTTATAAAATTACGTATTGCAATAATCTAAATTGCGCTGGCAATCATTAAAATTAATAGGAATAAGGTTCTAGAATAACCTTTCAAAATATCTTTTTTTTCTATTTATGAATTTCCTAGATATTTACGAAAATTCATCTTACTTTGAAATTGTTCCTGTGACGTCATTTGAACGGTTGAGCTTATTGCCCTGCTTTCCACAGTAAAAAAATCAAACCTAAAAGTAAATACAAATTATAGAGTTAAGGTCACTGTGGGAAATAAAATTGTAATCCTCGTTAGTCACAAAAAATATTATGACTTTATTTAGTCTAAGATATGGTAAGTTCTTAACATCTGTCCAGATGACGTCATAGAGATATTTCATGAATCAATTTTTGGAAAATAAATAACTAAGAAAATTACAGACATTATTTTGGTAGAGGGTCCGTGGTCCCACCGATTTGACCTACTGGTAGGACCACGGTTTACCACTATGTACCCGTAGTCCTACTGACTGGACTAGAAAAAAATAAATAGTATTAATATTTAGATATTTATCTGTATATTTATTGAGTAAATAATTGAAGCTAATATTTTTTCTTCATTTAAAAAAAATTCACTTTGAAGTCGAACACATTCAAAATCATTTAATGTTCAGGTTTCAAATCGGTGGGACCACGGGCCCTTCATCAGTATTTTGCTTCACCAACGTATACTAATGAGATTTTCTGACTTAAGTACATAACTATTACTGACTAACCGTCGGTTCTCGACGTGCACTGGAGCAGCGCGGTGGATTAAGGTCCAAGTATTTTCATCCCGAGGAGAATAAGCCTCTGCAGTGGGGCATAACAGGCTGATATGGCAAATTTATCTATCGTAACAACTTATAGTCCAAGTAAGAAGATCGTAAATAGGTCATCGATTACACCAGAACTAATAGAAATTATTTTCAGTAAAATTTGGCTAAAATGCACTTCTAATTATTAGCAATCAACTTTGTAATTTTCTATTATTGAACACGACTCTTAAACAACCAAACAGACGAACAAATTACAGTGATCTTGACCGTTTTATGACATGGAAAGACGGGTCCAACGGTATGTTTTGTATACATACTGAGTAATAACTACGTTTAGGCAACACTGACGTCACATTCACATGGCCCAACTAAACCGTCAGGCGTTTGTTTAAAGTTATTGAAAAAAAAAATATTTTTGATTCGTTTGATGGTTTAGTTTCGGGTCATGTGACGTAAGGGTCGCCTACACGTAGTAATTACTTGCTGTTACGGTACACCTAACCTTATACCAACATCCGTATTTGTACTGGTATATGCGAGTCGAGGCGTGAAGCTTCAAATTGACGGTGACGTGAGGAGAAAGTTTGCCGCGCTATGTACGATATGCATTTGAGTGGTATATGACAATCCTTCATTATTAATATTTCACGGTAATTTTTTACCGTTTTTTGTGTTTAAAATATTCATTTTCGTGAAAAATATAACTATTTGGTTATTAAAAAAAAAAAAAAATACATTTTAGGATAATTTGATGGAATTCTTTAACAGTGTAATTATACGTGTTATTCACGATTCATTGCTTAATTAATGTTCCATATTTTTAATAAATTAAATCTACCTGTTGCAGTGTACCAATTTAAAAAAAATTATAAGTACATTGATTCGTATCAAGTGATTATAATAAAATATTTTTATAAAATATTAATGTTTTCATTACGCTTACAATTACATAATTATATATTTTTATTTTCCCAAACTCTGTTCACGTACAGGGTAACTGAAAGAAGGTGATTAAACATCGGCCGTCGAGAGTTTGCGTTCCTGACAAGTCGTAATCGACATAGTAATCGGATGGTTGATGTGAATTCGTACCGTCGGACGATCCCGTTTTCAAATATTATCTTCGTTTACATGCACGAATGACACAAAATTAAATTAAAAATTATATTATTACGTCAACTCACAACAAACATGATGTTATAGCTAGCTATAAATCTCATTTGTCAGGAACGTAAACTCTCGACGGCCGATGTATATTGGCAATAAAAATGATGTCAGAGATTTTAACTTAATACATAGTTCATGAAGTGACAAAATGAAATGAATGAAATAATAATAGTCCTTAGATAGTACAGTGCGTAAGTATTTTAAATGGAGATCACAAAAAATTCTACTTTACACCGAATATTTCAAAACATCAATGGTGTATATTTGGTTTATGGCGTATATTTTTTGCTCACATTTTTGTTGTGAAAAAGTCTCTCCATGAACATCCGTGTAAGAAGCTTATAATTATTTGAACTACAGTCAAATTTATATTTATTTGTAAAATACACACATGTCTTTTTAATAGTAGACAATATCTTCTTCTACAAATAATATATAATATAATAATATCTGGGACATCCCACACAACGCCATCTAGTCCCAAAGTAAGCAAGTATTATGCTTGTCTTATGGGGTACCAGACAACTGATATACATACTTAAATATTCTTTTTTTTTATAGTATATACATACATAGATACTATTACACCCAGACACAGAACAAATAGACATGTTTATGCACACAAATATTTGCCCCGAGCGGGAATCGAACCCGCGACCCTCGGCTCCGCAGTTAGGTTCTTTAACCACTCCGCCAACCGGTCAGTTTCAAATATCTGACTATATATATGAAATATATCAAATATACCCTATCATCGGTTGTCACAAAACTGACAATACAAAACTTTCTCAATGCATCTCAATTCCGTGAATGAATCAATATGTATCAACATCAATCAATGTGGTTGAATGAGTTACGTCATGAAACTTCCGAACATAACGCTTTCATTCGTAAATTAATGCGTTCAAATTATGGGCCGCATAAATCTTCATGAAAGAATGTATTATCTTGCGAACGTAACTCTTTCATTCAGTAATCTAAGAATAGTTATGTTACTTAACATTTTTTTTTTCAGAAGTATATAAGTGGCAATTGTAACTTAACTCCTTCATCAATTTTTCGTTTTTTAATTTTACTATAAATTAATTTTTTTTAAGTGCCATATGTAAATAGTCACGTTACCTTCATTTATGTAAAAAAACAATTTTTTTTCTTGTTACGTATTTCTCGCAACCACTTACTAAGTATATCAATTAATACATAATAGAAACTTATATGTATTACAGGAAAAGTACTACGATTGTGTTTATTTTATTAATTTAATTTAGACTAACCGATTGGCCGAGTGGCTAGAGACCCTAATTGCAGAGCCAAAAGTAGTTGGTTTGATTCCCACCTGGGCAAATATTTGTGTGCATGAACAAATCTAATTTGCTTTTTGTCTGGGTGTAAAATATACATATGCGTGTATATATTATAAAGAATATTTAAATACTTGCTTACTGGATGTCGCTTTGTGGGATGTCCCAGGTATCTATCTATATATTAATACGTGAAAAAAGACTTTAGACCCATTTTTAAGTATACTACACGCACGAAGGTGTGTGACTTTCGGCATAGTTACAGTTTATGTGAAGTAGGAATACAGAAAGCTAAAATATATATACAGGTTTATTTGAGTGATCGGACTGCATGGTCAAATCCAAAACTATGAAAAATAGTGACAAGCGTTCAAAGAAATCATGAACTCAATTTTTGAGAAAACAAAAACTGCATTTTCACATTTTTTATCTGTTTGTCAAAATATTAAAATCTGTTACTTTAACAAATAGCAAACCAGAAGAGAAAATTGTGTACCCCATTTAAAACACATTGCGGGTACGGAGGAATGTCAGATTTGGCATAGTTAAAAAGTTTATATAGAAAAAGAGTGCCAAAAGCTAAAATTTATACATAATCGTACAAATACTGTCAATCATACGAGTATACTACGTAATATTCTGTCGTTTGATGCGATTTAAATTGACTTACTATCGTCTAAATTATTATAGGTGGTTTTAAAAAAGTGAGTACGATCGAATTTCGATCACTGGGCGACCAATAGTTTGGTATTATTACTTATTATATAAAAAATGTTTAGAATACAAACACAAAATCCTAGAAAAAACTGAATAATAGAAAGATATGTTTTATAATTACAGGCGTCACAGTGTGTGTTCCGTCTAATTAAATATTTCATAGTAATAGCCATGTGTCGGTTGATTACCTTTAATATGACTTTTGCATGACTAAATTAAATTAACTTGCTCTTCTCTCGCTATCCGCACAATGGCGTGAGCGAAATCATTACGACTAATCACATTTCCAACCGCTATTCTGTCACTCAATGGCCGGAGAAATTGGTGAAATATTTTTATACAAGAATTCTGTAAATTTAGAATAAAATGAAAATAAAAATATATATATGTATTTAATTAAATTGTAAACTTTCTGTGTCTTTACATTTACGGTTTTTGCAAAAAAATACCTGGATCACTTGGGAAAAAGTAATAAAACGTAAAAAACCAATTCATGAAAATGTCTGTGTGTTTTTTCGTTTATACACGCGTCACGTTAAAGCCACTCGTGGGATCATCAAAATACAGTTGATTTTTAACTTTAGTTAGAAACCTCAGCACCACGCTGCCATAATATTTTGATTGATTCAAGAGGATTACAGTTTGGTTTGATGTAGTGACTAGCCTATTTTATATTTACTTATTGTTTTTTTACTGTAGAAAGCAGCAGAATAAGCTCAACTTGTCACAGGGACAATTTTAGCGTTAGATGAGTTCCAATATTATTTTGCAGAAATAGGCACGATTCTTATTTATTGCTGATTTTTTTCCTTCCACGTGCAGATTCATTAATCCTATTTTAGGTAAGTATATATACATGTACTCACTCTAGGCTGAGTAATGGCGCAAACCGTCTGCGCCAAAATCAGGACCGCGACGCTCGTCCTCATGCTGCAGTAGTTCAACACGCGGAGCATCACTGCATCACGCACAAACACAACCGTTCGACACCACTCCTTCGGCACACTGCCCGCCAAAACTAACACAGTTCGAAATTAGAACATCCGTCAAACACTGAATTTTCAAAAAAAGAATTGCCGTTTCAACTTTTTTTTTCGCATACGTGTCTACAGCGCGCGAACGTTCGACTTGCAATAGCGCGTGCGGTGAGTGGCGAACGGTTTTACCACCCCTACTCCAAGACCCCCGTCCGCCGGACGACAAATTTCGAAAGGATTTTTGCAGAATTAAATTCATACATTTAATTACAGAATTATTAATTTCGCAAAAACGCTAATAGATTGTAAGATAACGTTACGTTAATCCGATATTGGTAATAGTCGTAATAGTAATAGTAGTTCTGTTTGATGAACGTCTTAATGAGGTTAATTATACGTAACTTGAAGTAATAAGTATTTCAAAAATCTAAAACTGTAACAAAGTGAGGTGTTATCGAAAAAAAAATGTGATTGGTTAATTAGTCATCGCTGAACTCAAACATATCTACATTTAAATCTTTTCTGTTTGTCCAAACCAACAAGACCAAAACCGATCTCAATGAAACGTTCAGCCAAAAGTTCAGCAGAACAAAAGGTATCGGGTTCGAATCCCGCTCGGAACATATATTTGTGTGCGTGAACATGTCTATTTGTTCCGTAGCTGGGTGTAAAATATATTTACATGTATATCTAATAAAGAATATTTAAGTATGTATGCCAGTTGCCTAGGACCCATAATACAAGCATAATACTTGCTTACTTTGGGACTAGATGGCGCTGTGTGGGACATACTAGGTAGTATGTCATCATGCAGCTATTTTCATAAAAAAAAATCGACCAAATGCGAATCGGACACGAAGTTCCGTACCACCATACCAATTTTTTTTAAATTACCTTTTACAATAAAATCACAAAGATAAAATACATCTAGTTTTCGCTTATTGGCTAAACGCTATCTAACATTTTCTATGGAATTTTCACAAAATTTTTACTCATAAAAGTACATTTTATAAGTTAATCTATTACTAGTTAAATAATACAGTCTAGTTAGCTGTGATAGTTTTCTTTTTAACTACGTTATATATACTCCGGTCATAGATTTTTTCCACATTTCCAAAAACAGCGGTTTAGCTGGTAGTGGGAGGGGGACACATATGACTCTAACAGAAATTTGGACTTTAGGAGTACATATATCAACAACTGTTGACTTAAATAAAAAAAATAGTTTGGAACCTTGATATCATTTTTTAAAACCTATCGTTTGGTATCTCTCGCGTTAGTAAACCATGAAATTTTTTTTCCTATATCTGTTACATGTATGGCGATCTATCCCAAAAAAATTTTTTTTTTTTAATCTCACTGCGTCGTTGTGCAGCGGTTCATGCAATACACCTATTTTCCAAATTTCATCTGTATATTACCAATAGTTTCCGAAAAAAACCACAGACAGACGGACGGACGGACGGACATGGCGAAACTATAAGAGTTACTTTTTTGTCATTTGGCTAGGAAACCCTAAAAACGGTACGAAAAGCAGGACTTCATAAAATACGTTATTGCGAGGTTGATTTGGTATTTTGGTAAATGCGAAAGTGAAAACAATGCAGACGAAGATGTAGGCAAAACAAGTATCAAATCATTTTGATTTAAATTAATTTTAGTTTGTAAGCAAACAGGATCTGAAGTAGATCAGGTAAAAAAATATCAAAAGACATATAATTTTGTCGCGTTTCATTAATTATACCACGTATTTTTTAATAAGTAAAAGTTAACACGTTTTGATTCCGTTGACCTGCAAAATGTCGCTGGCAACGATTTTATAATCAGATTATGTAATTATTTATGCGTAAAGTATATATAAACATATTAACTCGACGGCTCTAATTATTGGTAGGTGATAAGTAGGTAAGTATGGGCTTTCTACTGCAGTGCATATGTTATATAATTTTTACTATGTAATCATAATTAAAAATGAAAAGAATGGGCTTAGACCAATGTTTTAAAATTGTGCTGTTTGTTAAATTTGAAAAAAATGGTCACTGAAAAACCTAAAATATTTTTTTTTATTAACGAATTTGCCAGATATTTATGAAAATTCATCTGGTGCTGTAATTGTCCCTGTAACTTGCCTGTAACGTCATCTACGCGGTTGAGTTTATTCCGCTGCTTTTTATATACACGTATATAGTAAAACATTAAAGCAAAAAGTAAATATAGAATATTAAGGTTAGTTTATTATGTCAAATAAAATTGTAATCAATATGACTTAATTCAGTCTAAGATAAAGCAAATAATAAATATCTGTGCAGATGACGTCATAAGGACATTTTATTAATCAGATTTCGGAAAAAAAATGCTAAGAAATTTGTACACTTTTTTTTAGTTCGAGTGTGAAATACAGATTGGTCTATATTTTCAGAAGAAATAAATAAAAATGATATGTTAAAAAAATTGGTTCAAGCCCGTTGTAAATAAATAGTTTTTGTTAGATATTTTAACGTTCCTAAACTAAAAGAAGGTTCCTAGTTTAAAAACAAAAAGCGGAACCCTTATAATTTCTTCATCTCCGTCTGTCTTGTCAGATCCACTTACTTACTCAGACCTATATACTATATATATTCTATATTTATAGTGATCGGTGAATGTTTTGCACTTATATAGGACAAGGAGAGTGGACATTTCATGACATGACATGAATAACATATTCTTTATTGCTTATCCCCTTTGATTATTTAATCAAAGCTTATCATCTCATCTGAATATCATTAGAATCATTAGAAAGCTCTTTTAGAATGAAATAGACTTTCTATCGCTTCCCGTTTCTTAAACACTCAATTCCAAAGTAAAATGGCCTTCCCCTCCTTTTTTTAAAGCTCGTAGGTAGATAATGAATATAGTAATTTTAATCGGAAGTGGTTCCAGTAACTTCAATACTTTAGTTTTGGAATAATGGAAGAAAAACCGCTAAAAGCGAAAAAATGCGCTGAGTACTTAACTCGTACAAATTTCAATTTAAGTTGTTTGACGTTGTTCGAAACTAGATTTGTTGTCCAAACTTATAGAGGATGTAGAGCTTACCAAAATAAACAAAAGGTTTCAAGTGAGCGAATAACGCAAGAGCTGTGTGGGGACAGCCTAAGAATACAATTCCACACCGCCACCGGGAAGCGTGTCGTAAGAGGCGACTAACTCTGGTTAGTGTGCAGCATCATCTCTCTGTGAAACAGCTCATACCACTATCGTCAACCCACCTGCCCAGCGTGGTGATTAGGGCAACACATCTCCATGAACAGCACACCCAGACAACGGCCCCCAGCCTCTGGTGGCCCTGCTATTTCTTACTACTGTAGCAGACCTGAAGAAGGCGGCAAGTCGCAGTTGGATGCAGCAAGCGGACGATCGCGTCGCGTGGCATGCTATGGAGGAAGCTTACGTTCAGCAGTGGACAGATAAAGGCTGAAATGATGATGGCGTAAACTAACGTTACCGAGAAAAACATGTTTACATGTTCGAAACTAGAAAAACATCCCGTATATAGTATACCGCGTGTTCGGCTGAGCATAGTCCAAACTTATAGAGAGTATAGAGCTCACCGAACTAAACAAAGAGTAACAGATGGCGCAAACTAACGGTCACCGAGAAAGATATGTTTAAAGTTTAATTTTTTATCGTTTATTTATCTAGTCTAGTTCTGTAAGCTTTGTTACGACAAGACGAGTTCAAGACAAATTAGTCAAGTTTTGAAGAGTTCATTTAGTTCACTACTTTACGCTAAGCAGGTACCGGCTCAATTATATATTTTAAAACTTGACATTCACAGTTTTTAATTTTATTTCAAATTTAAATTAAGGAAATTCCACATTTTTTATAGGTCTTTAATTTTGGCCAAGTTTTCCGCCAAGAAGCTTTTAGTGACGATTCCTTTTTACTGACGGAATGACAGAGTGGTTAGAGACCCTAACTGCTGAACCAAGGGTTGCGGGTTCGAATCCCACCCGGTACAAATATTTGTGTGCATTAACATGTCTATTTGTTCCGTGTCTGGGTGTAAAAAGTATCTATATATGTATATATTACAAAAAGAATATTTAAGTATGTTTACCAGTTGTCGAGTACTCCACAATACAAACATAATACTTGTTTACTAGATGGAGCTGTGTTGATGTCCTAAGTATTATTATTATTATTTTTAGTAAATCCTTCTCATATATTTATTTAACCAAAGGAGAGTTATTGCAAAGTAAATTCACTAATTCGTTTAATACTGTTAACCAATTAACATTATAGGAACGGTCATTGCAGAAATATCGGTTTCGAAACTAGCTGTATTCAAATTAGCCAACAGATCTTATGGTAAAATCATTAATCAACCGAGAGGGGTTTCGTTATTTTGTAACGTTGATTAACCGTTTACGGACAATGGTAAGAAAACGGTTGTGCCATAAAAAAAGAAGAAGAAAATAACGGTCGACGCATCGTTATTCTCACAGTATATAATTGGATCTAAACAGACAATGATCGTTTACATATTACGTAATTTAAAAATTGCGCAACTGAAAACGACTTTGTCGTTATCGTTATTATATCTCACACTGAAAACTTTACAGTGATCTTTCTATAAAGTGAAACCAATTTTCGTAACGAAATGGCGTATTTAACACGATGCGATTTTATAACACGATAGATCTGTGGGTAATAGGCACAAAAATATTAGCTGTAAGAAATTTGGTCACATGCTTACATAGCCTAGATTTTGCCAAAGAAGTTTGAGTATCAACACCACAGATCTGTGAGTAATAATTTTCAAAATATTAATATGAAGTTTGAGTACTTTCTTTAAAAAAACTGAAATATGTAATAGCACGTAACGTGTAGGTGTATGTACTATCAGGTACAGTTCCGATTAAACTTTATGGCAGATCCGAACATAGGCACAAGTCGCGTCGCAGTAACCAGTTTTAGGTGTAGCGAGACGCAATGGAGCGAGCGGTATGACTGTACCTGCGCAAGCACGCATGCAGCGTTGTATTCAGATCTACCATAAAGTTTGGGGCGATCTGTACAGTTCCAATCAAACTTTATGGCGGATCCGAACATAGGCACTAGTCGCGTCGCAGTAAAGTTTTAGGTGTAGCGAGACGCAGTGGAGCGAGGGGTATATGACTGTACCTGCGCAAGCACGCTTATAGCGTTGTATGTCGATCCGCTATAAAGTTTGAGGCGAACTATGCCATGATGTAGAGAAAACAACAAACATATTAATTTTTAAATGTGTATTAGCAAAGCAAGTGCGATAAAACAACCTTTTATAGCAGGTCCCATGCTACTGAAACCAGCATGGGTCGCTTCCTCCTCCGCACTTATTCACAATGCTCTGTCTAAAAACCCTTCTTCGACCCACTTTATATACTAGAGCAAGTATATAGAGATATATACTAGAAAATAGCATGGTAAGAGATTGTAGAAAATAGTAGGATGTGCTAAGAAATGGTTCGAAATAGTAGAAAATGGGATGAACGGTGAAAATGGTATAAGGCTGTAAACGATAGAATAGGTAGGAGTTGGTAAATCCATACATAGCTGTTTACGAGCTACAAATTGTTTGCCTTTGCGTTAAATCTGCCTTTTGTTCTTTAATCTGAGATCTAATGTAAAAAAGTACCTATTCATTATTTGAAACGGAAATTGAAAATATAACAAACGGCATAGACACACTGGAATGGCGGCCGTCATGTTTCTTTCATAAAATCAGCTTGTCACGAGGAGATAATAAAATTATCTAAATTGATCATATTTCGTTATTAAATAAAATATTGTTTATCTTATAAGAGTATCAACATATTCTGATAGAAATACGATGACTAAGATTTGTTCAGAATCACGACATAGAGTTATGTTACGATTATCAAAAGATCACAATAATATCGTTTTAGGTATTAAAAAAAAAACCAAACGCTGTTGTCAAATTTACTAACTCTATGAATAATTAAAAATTTTAAAAACCCCCGACAATAAAAACTAAAAAAAAAAACAAAAAAAACAAAAAAAAAGTGTGAAATAATACAAGTTTCTTCATTGTCTAATGATTTTTGATCCTTAAAAGCGTCTGGGACCGCTAATTATTAGGTATTTTAAGTTTACTTAGCGGTCCCAGACGCCTTTAAGGATCAAAAATCATTAGACAATGAAGGAACTTGTATTATTTCACATTTTTTTTTTGTTTTTTTTGTTGGGGGTTTTTAAATTTTTAATTTAATATTTATTTCAAAATTTTTAAACTTAGTTATTTAGATAAATTAATTCATACATGAACAGACAAAAAAATAATTTTCACAATTTTAGTATTCATTTCATCGTATTTTTTCTATTTTTTATTTATTGGGAAAAGTATTTATGATTATCTCGATCATCAGTTGTTCTACTGATAGAAAAACCATCATAATAAAATCTGAATTCACTGTAGTACTTGTCTCAGTGCACATCAGTGGAGATCACCAATCACAGTTGAACTATAAATCTATTACCAACAATTGAATCTTAATTTTGAGAAAGCACATAAGTCAATAAAGTTATTTTTATAAGAGACACAAAAAACTGTCTACTAAAATTTTTTCACGTGAATGCATGAACGTTTTGTTTATCAGCAAGAGGGTGCAGTTGTGATAGTCAAAAGGTGAGGTCACCATCGTAAAGTACGTTTCGGCCACTCTTCGAAATGGTATGGGCGATGTATTTATATTTGGCTTTGAAACGATTACGTAATTAAGTGAACAAATACTGACTAAAAATTCATCACAGAGATGTTGCCTTACATTACTGTGGATTGTTGTACATGAATATTATTTATTTTGATGCCACGTTTAAAATGCGGGCATCAACAACAACACACAACAACAGGAGTGTACTGCGACTCCTAGCCACCTCAATTTCTGTTTTGCTAGAATTCACGTCCCAATCGTAATATTAAATTTCAAGTATGCATGAGGACAGATGCTGAGTCTGATACTGCCTGCCCGAATTTTAACAGTGAAAATGTTTATCAGATTATTTTCGAGGGAGAGTGTAATTCGGCTATATTTATAAAATTTATGATGATAGACGGAAGGCAGTGGTATTAAAAAATGTAGGGGCTTGTGGGGCATCGTATGATACCAAATTTTCTAAAACAATATCGGAAAAAATTAAGAAAGCTCCCGAGGTCGATACATTGTTTACCGTTTGAAAAAAGAAATTTTAGAATTGGTCGCATGATTATCAGATCAGTTACCCCGAAGAGCGAAATTTGGCTATATTTCAGAAAGTTATAAAGGTAGACGAAAAGCAGTAGTCTCAAAAGATGCAGGAGCTTGGGGGGAATCGTATGTACAAAATTTTTGTTAACTTTTTTCGAAAAATGTAATAAAGTTGTTTGTCAAAATTGTGTTGTAGGTTTTTGTTTTTGATGTTCATTTTCAATACCTAAAAATACTCTGATAGTTACGAGAATCACAAAATCTGTACGTTTTTTTCTCGTTTGACTATCGTTTGATAATATTATATTAGTATTATGAATTCATCACATACTTAAATACGTGAGAATATTGTAAACGACTTATTAAATCTCCTTGACTTCTCAACGTGTTTCTCAAAATGACAAGGATGTCGAAAAATATGATATACTGAAATAGTATTTATTTTAAATAATTATATACATTCAATGTTAATTGTCGAATGTTTAAATATAATCAGTCAGTATCATACAAATAACCTTTAGGAATAATACAGATAATCTTTGAACCTAATGTAAATATGTCATTAAGACTTTAGAGCACATTTTGGTGAAAAACCAATTTCTGCCAAATTACTGACTTATAAGCTTTCTCAAAATCCCGAATTAATTGAAATATATAAAATCACTATTTATTGGTGTGGTGAATATCTTTTTTCGGATGGAATCTAAAATGTTCCACTTCAAAAAAGAACATTGCACCCGTTTGATGATTTAGATCTATGTGCAAATCAATGTAGATGTGATTGGCAAACTATTCCGTGCCTCATTGTTACTAATGCGGCAAGCTTAAGGACGCGTGAATGCAATACAAACGCTCTCAAACGATTACGACGTTAATATATATTTCAATCTAATAACCAATAATCACTTATTAAAAATAAAAGCTTATATCAAATTAAAAACTAAAAATACTTACAAATAAAATTAATCAAATAATCCACCCACATGGGCACCTTTGCGTCACCCCCGACGCAAAGGTGCCCATGATACTCATTGCATTGCCGGGCTTAATAGCAATGGCAATTCTTTGCACCAGGAAGGAACCGGAGCGGGGGTCGAATCCCCTTTCCCTTAGACGACGACCGATGCCCGCGACGAAACGTTTGGCTTCACTCCCCCAACAGCCAGCAACTTCCAGCGCGAGAGGGACGAACAAGTATTTATTCTCCAGAGTAGAGTATTTGACTCGTTTTTTAGCGGCCGCATACTCCGCAGCGGCTGCAACTGATCCCATAGTGCGACCAATGTTTTTTTTTTAATTATAATCTCACTTGACTTAGAACCATAAATTTACTAGCGACCGGCCCCCGCTTTGAACGGATAGCCTAAGCCTAGCTATATACGCCTACATTTTTTTCTGTCGTAGTGTCGTATCAGCTTGTTGCGTCCAGCATGTGGATCAGATTAAATTGTAACGTTACGTTAAGTATAGTAAACTATCCTTAATCGATAAACATATGCCATCGCGGACTTTTCTTTAGGCCTATAAAAGAGGAACAGTTCCTCCCTAATTTCTTTGACATATAATAAAACAATGTATATTGTTTTATTATATGTCAAAGAAATTAGGCAGCATTTTCGATGATAGCTCTCAGTCACCTTGATTTTTTTCGACATCATCAACAATAATCGTTACATTTCAACCAATTTACACAAAACGTTAATGAATTATACCCATGAACCGTGCTCTTGAATCACTCCGTCCATTGGTGATAACTGTTTGAAAATTCGTTAATAAAGAGTTTTTGAGTTTGTCGCGTTCCGACATTTATACAGACGCAGCGGGGAACTTTGTTTTATAATATATAGTGATATACATATTACGAAATTTCTATAACTAGGAAGTTCATAGAAATTTAGAAGTTTTGACTTTATACAAACTCAGTTCTAACATGGTTCTAACTCAAGTGAGGCTACAATTAAAAAAAAAAACCATGATTAAAATGTGTATTAAAGACGTAATCGTTTAAGAGCGTTTGTTTGGGCGTTCACGCATCCTGCCCCTTCTTAACTAGCATACGAGCTGTACCCCCTTTTTCTAAGAGCTGCATATAAGTAATACAACTTCAATATAATGTATTACATAAGACACAAAAATAATAATAATAATAAAAAATAAAACTAATCTAATAATCCACCCCTCGTCACCCCCGACGCAAATGTGCCCATGACGCTCATCGCATTGCCGCGCTGAATTGCAATGGCAATTCTTTGCACCAGGAAGGAACCGGAACGGGGGTCTAGTCCCCTTTCTTTTAGACGACGGCCGATGCTCGCGACGTTTGGCTTCAATCAACAGACTTCAATATATTTGAGATTTAGCTTTCATAGCTTTACCAGCCCTTGTCGATAACAGCTGAACAGTAGAGATAGAAAAGATAATTCACTAACTCCTAATCGTCTACGGTCTTAAGAAAACATCTTACAACTCTTTTTTACAGAAAGTTAGCTTCATGAAATCCTGGTTTGAAATTACTCGTGAAGATTGAGCAGTACGTTCAAGTGAATATATGATAAGATGAGTCTATCCTTAAAGTTTATGTTTTAAATATAAACCTATCGTTCAACGTCACCGGGCTGTGATGGAAGCTGCACTATGAACTTCATATAAAGCATTTTGGTATCACTAAGTATACTTAAGAGCGCTCTGACGAATGAAAAGCTCGTACGATCGGAAAATCATAAGAGTTCAATGAACACATTTCAATATTTGTGTGTATACGTAGTAGTATTAATTTAATAAAGTGTATTAAGACTTTGTACAATGTAAGTCGTCCCGTTTTCATCAAATTTAAATCTACGATATTGGCTCTAAATCTTAACTCAAAAGCGACAAAAAAATATTTAAATAAATTGAACCTTTGTTTATCCATTGGTTATTTTGAAAACGAGATAGTATTAATTTCGCTCGATAAAAAAAAATTACCAAAAGAACTTCAGTAAAACACATTATCTTTTGTCATAATAAATATAATTCATTAACTTTCAAAAAAATCTCAAACGAAGGTTGGATAGCTACCTATCCATAGGCTTTTTAGTTTTGTATATGTAATGATTATTTCTTTTGTAATTAAAATATAAAGTTTTTCGATTGCATCTTTATTTTCCAGCAATCTTGGATCCTGTTCGCACTAGAGTATATGGGACATCTGCCTTTTCTATATCTCTATCGCACGTATTTGGGCCGGGGCGCGGTCGGGCAGCAGCAATTATTCTAGGCAAAATCGAGCGTTTTCATGTCATAAATCTACAACTTCTTTGTTTCTTTGCCTAAATGGTTGAAATTTGTGATACATAAAGGTAGAAATATATTCTTTCAAATGACCATAAAATAAGTATTATCTATTTATTAGACTACTCAAAAATAAATACATAAAAATTATAAATTATCTTTTTTTACAAATAATGTTAAAAATTTTAAATTTAGTGATAAAGATTCAACGTTAAATACGGAAACTTTAAAACAAATTGATTACTTTAAAAAATATATTTATATTACTTATACTTCCTGCAATTTTGTTAGTTATTGTCGTCTAATAATTGGAGAGCATCTTCTTCAAGTTCTTGTTGATTTCTTTTAAGTTGCTTTCGAATACTTGAAAAATAAGGATCAGATGTGTATAATAAAGTAATAGAGTGTGTAAAGGACATATTCATTTGTTGTTATTCTGGAACTTTTCCTTGCATGGTATTGGCGAAACAGCTTGTAATCTTTATTTCGTGCCTCTTGGGCATCTTCTGATAACTGACCCAAAGGTAAATTGCATGGTGTGTAATAATTTTCTCCCCATGTATAAGTATCTAATGTATCTACTGATACCGGCATATAATACCAATCATACCTTGGTACATAATATCTTGCAATTTCAATAGCGTAAGTGCCAAACTTGGAAGGATTACTTTTTTTGTCTGATGACATAACTTGGAGGAAAATATGGAATCCTTGAATCAATTCTTCATCAATCCCTGTTGTATGGGCTGTGGAACTAGTGTTGAAAAATTTTCAAAGTTTTCACAGAGAAAATCTGTAATAGAAGATATTTGTCCCACGGTTAATTATAATCGAACACAGTACAAATCACGAACAACGAAACTCGCTCATGTTTGTTAACTTCCCGCTATCCAAGGGAAGTTATTGAATTGGGTCCGATTTTTTAAAATCGAGTTTTCATCGATCGCCACGTTTTGAGGTACTGGGAAGCCATTCTGACCATTTTCGGCTGGACGTTCGTATGTGTGTGTGTAACTTTTTTTGTCGTACGATATCTTGAAAACAGATTAACCGATTAAGACCCGCGATACGGTGTTTGTAAGGGTTTATCGAGACTTAGATCTGATTAGATTTTGAAGTCAATCGGTCGAGTTGTTTCAAAAATATATTAAAAAAAGATATTTTTTTACCATTTTCTAAATAACTTTGAGATTTTTTAACCGACCTATTTTAAACCTTACATACGTTTTTTGTATATAAAAAACTGCGTCGAGTGCCACCAAAAATATTAAAATCGAACGACAAATTCAAAAGATATCGCAGTTCACAAATTTCTGAAAACGTGTTTTTTTAACATAACTTTGAAATTTTAAGATCAATCGATTTTCGGTTTTATACAAATATTTTGTGCTTACAAAATTACATATAATGCCGTAAATTGCATTAAAATCAAATGAAGCGTCCAAAAAATATCGGAGTCTACAAATTTCCGAAAAAGTGTTTTTTTTACGTAACTTTGAGTTTTTACGACCTTGATTTTTGACTTTACACAAAAGTTTTGTGTTTACAAAATTGCATATAATGCCGTAAACTGCATTTAAATCAAACAAAGCGTTCAAAAGATATCGCAGTTCAAATATTTCCAAAATAACATTTTCTTTGAAATGTCCCAGGTTTCTGAGCTTGAAGAACTCTAAATGTATAGAAATTCTGTTTTTGGGCCTGGAGAGCTCGGAAAATAAAAATTATCAGCTCGAAGAGCTCAAAAACCTCGGAAATCGATATTTTGAGTTCGAAGAGTTAAATAGCTTTCTAATTTTCAAGCGGTTTGAACACGAAAATAGCGGGAAGTTTTAGGGATGGCCTGCAGGGTCAACCAATATCAGAGAACGTGCTTTGTAAGGTAACGCAAGTACATGCGACTATATTTAATGCTTTATCATTATTGTGTTTAGCATATATATAGTGATTGTAAAATTGTAACGTGTGCAGTATTTTCATTCGCTGGAAGCCGAAATTCTCACTGTATAAGTGAGATAACTCACCTTTCAAAACAAAATGAATACATATTGTTAACCACGTAAAAATAGATTAAAATGCACCCCAGGTTTTTATCTTATTTATTTAATATGCAACGAAAGCTTCTAGTAAAATGTTATAACAATGATGTTGAAAGTTTCAATATATTTTCCAGCACGCACAAATTGTACAATTTCAACTACTATTCCAGAAAAATAGCTATAATTGCCACTTGGTCCTTGATATTAAATGAATAATCTATGATTTTAAGCTTTTATCTTATCAGCGGCAAACTGCGATAACAACGAACGGAACCCTTAACGGAAGTTGAACGTTGGGTTAAATTGCCCATGTTCAAATTGTTCTAAAACGAAGTCGTTCCATAAATGATTAACTAAAAAACATTATTAATTTAGAAACTTTAGAATATATCCTTTCGAATGACATATGAAACTTAGTGCGAATTTGAAAACTTCTTTAGTAGTCCAGTCAATGAAGGTTTTCACCTCCGATTTCGTTGAATCTCCATCGATTTTCATGAAAATTGGTGAGTAAGTGGAAAATACCTTAAGAAACAAAAGTGACATAGTGTCAACTTGCATTTTTGCATTGGGGGTGGATGCCACCCCTTCTCGAGGGTGAAAATTGTTTTAATAAAAATAGCCACAGGATTCGATAGAAAAACAAATTCTAATTAAAATTTGTTGCATAAAGTTTTTGGAATAAATCAATACTTTCTGAGTTATTAAATATCAAATATTGTAATTTTTCGTAATAAAAATACATGTTTTAAAGCGGTTTTTCATAAATAACTCAAAAACTATGAGTTTTTACAAAAAATATGTTATTACCAAAATTGAAGTTAATAAAAAACCAAACAAATCTGTATTTTAAAAACCTTCTAATATTAATTCAAAGCTAGCTATATGTAATTATATGTATATTTTTTTTTCGGCGAGTACTTAAATCTAAGTATTCAAACTTAAATAACGGGAAACCGATGCATTTTATGACATATACTTTCTGAACACTTTTTAAAGTACTCAATAATAGCTTTCTAATGAACATTGTAAAAAGTTAATAGCATCAAAATTGAGAATGTTATGATAAAAATAAAATGACACGTTTGCATTTTTTTGGAAAAAACTAAAAATAAAACCTTCTCCATTTCCACAAAAAATTAAATTTACGGTTATCCCTAAAGGATTTTCTTTTTTTTAGCATAAGTAATGATCTCAAAAATTTTGCCTGGTTTAAAATGCTTATTTTCTTAAAAAAGTATGATTTAATAAAATCGAAATTTTTCAAATATCATTTTCTTTTGAAAATAACATCAACAATATTGAATATTCGTAAAAAATAATAAAATGACGAAATTTGAGTTCTTTTTCTAATAAAGATTTTGGTTTTTTGTTAATTTTTAAAGGATGAAAAATAACCGAGATAAAGACGTTTAAAGCCTAACTTTTGCTGCTAGAACCATGTAACCGGAGCCTTTAACCCTAAATCTTTTAAGAAATAAGAGCTTTAAAAAAATTTATTTAAAACAATCTTATAGCTTATTTATTTAAAATTACTAATTTAAAATTACCTTTCAAATGGTTTTCAGACGAACCTGATCTCTTAAAAATTAACGGAGTTATTGTAAAAAAACAAATTATATTTTTTTGGAAAAAATTTTGGAGCAGATATTTGGTATGCATATATTATAGGAAAACGTGTCAATAGGTACATGCTTACTAGATACACATGTATGGGTGTGTGTATGTGTGTTTTGAAGATAGAGCATCCAAACCCTATCAGCTCATTTGGAACGGATGCGTTATGAGTCCTTCATGAAGGCTACAACTAAAAATAGTGCGGTAAAATTGTCTTCTCTTCCCAACAGTTGCTGCATTAGACGAACACATCAAAAGAGTGTTTTTGCAAATCCAGATATGGCTTGGAAACAAAGACATTCGTCCAGGTGACTGGGGATGGTGTCAAACTGGAGAGTCTTTGTTTCCAAACAAAAACCCTCATCCAGTCATCCACCTGCTTCAGAAGAGCTATTTAAAATGATTTTTTGCAGTTGCAAAAAAGGTTGCAGTGCTTCTTGTGGGTGTCGTAGGGTAGGGCTATTTTGTAATTCAATCTGCGGATCATGCAGCGGTGATAATTGCCAAAATAGCCCTCCAACAAATAAAGAAGTTGGTGAAGAGAGCTGTGATGAGCAATAATAAAAATGTATTTAAAAAAAAGATGAATAAACGTTTCATTTATTTTAATATTTATTTTAATACGATCTCTTAATTAATAAATTAAATTTTCATGTCAAAAAATATGTCACGAGTCAAAAAATATTAAAAAATTATTTCCAACGTCAAAGTATGCTTTTTCATCACTATTTGCACAAAGGGTAGTTTGAAGTCGTAGTTTGAAGAATGTGAATTGAATAATATTAATAAAGTTTGAAATATATAAATAAAATTGATCTTAACTATTAAAAAAGATTCCATTATTATTACAAGGGGTAGTTTCTAAGGGTGAAAAAGTTCGCAATAAATAAATATTTTAATTCTGAGTAAATAAGATTTCACTTCAGTAATGTACTATTTAATAGGTTAAAGTTTTTGAAACCAATTGTTACAGTGATTCTACAAAAAGGGGGTAGTTTTAAAGGGTTGAAATTTCACTGTCAACCAAAAATTATATCATAAGTATCAAACAAACTGTTTATGTAATGTTAATATGCGATTTTAAAACTCAGAAATACCAAAAATGATTTTTTCATGATTTTTTATTTAAAGGGTGGTTGCTAAAAGGGTTGAAAAATTAATTTAAATCATAAATCATCATTATAAATATTAAAAAACATTTATTTCATCTAATTAAACACAATTACTTAAGCCAGAATGGTTAAATATGCCTTTTTTCCCATTCTTAACAAAAGGGGTGGATTTCACCCCTAAAATGCAAAAAGGGCAAGATGAGCATTATGTCACTTTTGAAGTAGAGGGTAAAACATACTCAATCCAAAATTTTCATTCAAATCTATGGAGGTTCAACGAAATCGGAAATTGTAGCTGATTTCTGCCTTCATTGAAGAATCAAACATGTGTTTGTTTTACAGTCTAAAAATTTTGATTGGTGAATCGTCATTTTTAAATTTAAAAATAATAATCCCAAATAAGTTGATAAAATAAAAAGGCATAGGTTTAAAAAAGAGTAAGGTTCCAGCTACTCAAAACCGTATAAATTATATTCGTACGATATATTTGGCCATAAGAATTTTTGACTTGACCTTCTTAAAACGTTTCCCACTGTACGTTGTACTGGCTCTTAATTAATAACTGAAAGTGTGTGTTTGGCCTGGTGTTTGGCTGAACGTAGTCCGAACTTACAAAACGTTTAGAGCTAAACAAAAAGTTTAAAAGTAAATGAAGAAAAAATAAAAAATAATAAAACATTAAATATGTTGTTCACGGTAACCGTTAGTTTGTTGCGCCATCTGCTTACTTGAAACATTTTGTTAAGTTCGGTAAGCTCTACATGCTCTATAAGTTTGAACTACGTTCAGCCGAACACCCGACATATTATTTAGAATTGCAACAAAGGGGAAAACTTTAATTAAAATTTACACTCTTGCGACGGTAGCTCCATCCTAATTTAATTTTTTGTGACGGACACTTTTTCATACAAGGAGTGTGTCCTCCAGAAGGACAACTTTAAGTCTGAATCAGTTTTTTACGTGAATTATTTATTACATGAATTTTATTGACTTCATAGCCACCGTCTACCTTATCTCTGAGGATAAATGCCTATAAACACAGTGTTGCACCTACAATAATTTTTGTTTAGCTTGACCAATAGCATTTGGTTACGGTCGGTCTGCAGTTTTCCGGTCGGTTCATACCAAATCGATACAGAAAAACTATTCTATATCATTAGTATTTATGAACTATATAATTTTCTTTAATATCTTTCTATTTTTTTTTTATTATGTGATATCGTTAATAATATAATAATAATAACAATACCTGGGACATCAAACACAGCGCCACCTAGTCCCAAAATAAACAAGGTTTGTATTAACAATTAATAATAATAATGCGTAATCATATAAAAAAAAACTACGTAATAATGACAATATGTGGGATGTCACTGCGTACAAGATGGCAATAAGTTATCGAACAAAACGACACATATATACTTTATTTAAATAAAATTAAACTAATATAAAAACGCTTTTAATTTGAATATAAAATAGAAAAAGACGTACTCTCCAACCTAATTTATAAATTTTTTATCGATATTTCAATTACTTCGATTAATCGAGACGTGAACCGAGACAACATTGAGAACTGGATCTTAAGAGGATAGTAATTTTTGGCGTTACCATTTGCACCCCGTTAAACCTTAACCGATTGCCGCTAACTAAACCGTTTTTATTTTTTAAAATATTTTGATATATCGAAAGAAAGATATCTTATATGCTTGGGTTTAATTTTAAATTTTTAAATTATTTTTTACTACATGTTCCACGAGAAACTAAATGCATTTTCACAATCTAGTTTTTGCTGATTTGAATACCATATAATTTTCTTGTGACAATTGATTCTTCGTTTGTATGGAAGCTTGCAAGTACACAATCTTTTTAAAGACAAAATCTAACAACATGGTTCTCTATTCAATAACCGATCCTTCGATAACGCTTCACGGCGGTGGTCGCTACCTTAATTCGACCGCAATCAATATTCATCTACCATTTTAAAATTTTCGCAATTTTAGATATGACGACAACCGCCGTCGCCCGTCACAAAGCCGCCCGTCTCGAATCATGTGGAAGTGGCTGAAGTTTCGTTATACAACCTTTTTAATATCAAATAATAATCGTTTCACAACGTCATTTTAACTTTATTTTAAAACAACCTTTATTACGTTTACTCAATCTGGGTTTAGTAGTGACACGTCAACGCTGCAATCGAATCCGTGACCTCATTACGAATTTTATTAAATTACAATAAGTTTTATATAAACATTACTTGGTTCGAATACTGGACTGCACGACAGTTGAAACTCGATAAAAATCGTACTTTAAATATCCCATTTATAAGATACGTATTGTACGTACAGACTTAATAAAACTCTAGACTCCGTCACTGAACAATCAATGAAGCACTGCAATGGCGGCTGCGTAATTATGTGTGAGAAGAACTTTGTGGCGTACTGGCGGTCGGTAGGTTTGCTATGGTACGACGCAAGCTGAATTACTAGAGGTCATTCTTCCTCATATAATTTATTTGTATTTAGTGTGAATACGGCTTCTGAGCACGTTGCTCAAATGAAACAACGCCATTAGGAGGACTGTCACCAAATCGCAGTATTATCTCCTAACTCCTGAATCTTGAAGAGTGCCGTTGTTTTCTTTACCAGCTTAGCAGCATGACATGATGATTCCCATACGCGAACACCTGAATAAATAAAAGAATGAGCTTAAACACACTATTCGTACCTATAGCATTTGAGAATATCTCTCGATTTTCCTGGACGTCCATCATCAGATTCTAACATGATGTCACCTAGGAACAAAAAACAAAAACAAATTTTATAAATCTGTTCACAATTGAAGAAGATAAAAATGAATATATTAAAAAAAACATGCATACATACGAACATAGAACCTTCTCGTTTTTAAAGTCGGTTAAAATTTGAAACTTTTAAGGTGCGCCAGAAGATGCAATTTTTAACTAATTTTGATAATAATCTCTAAACTATAGTCGCATCATAGCTCTCTAACCTTGTACCAAATTGAAATTTAACACAACCACCGTTTTGGAAACATGAGTCAGATGAGTGAGTCGATTGCGTTGCTACATCTTTAAGATCCGGAAAAGTGTTCTAAAAATATACGTATTCAGAGGATTTCGTAAAGAAGATGCATTAAAGACATATCCTCAAGCATGAACCTGATAAAGCCAAATAAATAATACCTATTTGCAGTACGATCCATTGCTTTCAATTATATTTAAAGCGTAATTTTTGTTTAGATTACAGATTATAAAAACGTATGGCATGAACTAGTTTTTTGTGAAAGCATTTTACATATATGTATCGATTTTAAAAGATTGCGCTCATAAAAATCTTTCAAACGAAAAAGCGAATTGCGCCGTTTCTTATATGATCAGAGTATCACGTTTTATGTCATGGCTGCGGAGACTCTCTTTTTTTTGTGTCTAATTTTTTGTATTATGTATCCGTGGTTTTGATTAAATTTCTTTCTTTCTTTCTTTTAAGTTTGTGTTCGTAATCAATCACATTTTATGAAATATCATATACGTAGCCATAACATAATCTCAATTGAAAACTACTTGTATAATATTAAAAATTAATGACGGATTTACGTATATTGCAATATATATGTAAAATTACGAAGCCGTTACGTTTACGAAGCGTTATCTGATTTTATTTAACAGATTTTATCTTTTGAAATTATTCACAATATTTTGGATTCATTCACAGACACAATCATTTACAATGGTTCGAGACCCTAACTGCGGAGCCGAAGGTCGCAGGTTCGATTCCCGCGCGAATCAAATCTTTGTGTGCGTGAACATATTTATTTCGTTCCGTGTTTGGCTGTAAAATATTTATACATATATATAATATGTATATATTATAAAGAATATTTAAGTATTATATCAGTTGTCTAGTAACCCATAACACAAGCATAATACTTGCTTATTTTGGGACTAAATGACGCTGTGGGGGAAGTCCTATGTATTATTAATAATATTAAATTCCGTTAACAATGAGTAAATTTGAACCTTGTGATATAGTGGGAGTAATAAAATTCGTAAAAAAAATGCTAATGGACAAGTGAAAAAATTATAAGACTGATCTACAGCAAGGCACTGATTCAGATAATATTTTTTATTTGTATCACTAGTTTTCAATTATATTTTAATTTAGTATAAGCTTTCGTTTATAATAAATCCATATCTGTTTTACAACAAGCTACAAAGAACTTCCTACAATTTGATTTCAAGATTAAGTTGTGATGAGAGCTTTTGCGGTGTAACAAAACGCTATAAAATTATATCATACGACCATAAAACTTTACGCAACAAAAACTAAGTCAGTGAACGATTCAAGAGAATCACCATGAGCGTCAGAACTTCCGCAGAAGGCAATATTGCGTGCGACCCGGTCAACAGTCAAGTCGAGTGTGTTATGCAACCACTTGGAGAAACTTACTAAATACTTGTATGTTATTGTGTAATGAAGTTGGATAATTAGATGACATTATTACGTCTCTTTAATGACATTGTTAATGGGTAATAATGGTATAATAAACCACTTACGGGTTAAAAAATATTTTTACGTATGTTTTTTGTTTATATGATTTCGACATGTTTTTCACTTTTTCTGTTTGCTTGCTTTTTTTGTACTCTGTTATGTAAAACCCTGCTATATTTTTAACTTCCCGCTATCCAAGGGAAGTTGTTGATTTGGGTCCGATTTTCGAAAATCGAGTTTTCAACACATCTCCACGTTTTGAGGCCTGGGAAGCCATTCTGACTATTTCCGGCTGGACGTCCGTATGTGTTTGAGTGTGTGTATGTAACTGGTCTTTGTCGTACGATATCTTGAGAACAGATCAACTGATTAAGACCCATGATACGGCGTGTGAAAGGGTTTATTGAGACTTAGATTTGATTAGATTTTGAAGTCAATCCTTTGAGCTGTTTCAAAAATATTCAAAAAATATAAAAAATATTTTTATAACATTTTTAAGATAACTTTGAGATTTTCCAACCGATCTACTTGAAATTTTCTCTACTTTTTTGTGTATACAAAACTGCGTTGAACGCCGTCAAAAAATTAAAATCGAACAACGCGTTCTAAAAATATCGCAGTTTATAAATTTCCGAAAACGTCTTCTTTTAACATAAATTTAAGATTTTACAACTAATCGATTTTTGACTTTATACAAAAAAATTATGCTTACGAAATTGCACAAAATGCCGTAAATTGCATTGAAATCAAACGAAACTTTCAAAAGATATCGCAGTTCAAAAATTTACTAAATAACGTTTTCTTTGAATATGCCTTCGTTTTTGAGCTCGAAGAACTCTAAATTTTTAGAAATTCTGTTTTTGAGCTAGGAGAGCTCAGAAAATAAAATTGTGAGCTCGAAGAGCTCAAAAAGCCATGAACATCGATATTTTGAGCTTGAGCAAGCTTTCAAGCTCAATAGCTTTCTATTATAATATAAAAAATAGAAATAGCGGGAAGTTTCAGGGATGGCCTTCAGGATAAACCGATTTTTTTTAGGTTTTCGTGCCCAAAGAGCTAAATGTTTTTCTTATTTATTTACTTATATTTTCTCACACTCGGGGTGTACTTGTATAGATCTAAATGAGAAGAGTATAAATATCTACATATTAATACGTGAAGAGAAAACTTTGTAGATACACCTTATAAAGCATATTGCGGACGGGTACGGAGGAGTGTGAGATTTGGCATAGTTAAAGTTTATAAGTAAAAGGAGTGCCAAAAGCTTAAATTTATACATAGTTTGTATTACAAATAATGTCAACCATACGAGTGTAATAGTCTGTCGTTCGATGCAATTGAATGAATGAAATGAAAAAGTGAATTCATAAATTTTTGCATAAATTATTATTGGTGGTTCCAAAAATGAGGGGCCGTCAAATTAGTCGGTTTAAATTTTTTTTTGTAACGGGCTCTACTTTAAAAATAAAATTAGTATTTCTCTATATCATGTGTGTGCCATATACTTGATTTGGGAGAGGCCAATATCCTTCAGTGGAGAGACACGGGCTGATGATGATGGTACTATAAAAAAACGTCAAACATTGAAAATGCTGATTTTTAATGAAATTTTTAAGTTGTTACCAAAACAACTCAGACACGAAACATGTCTGCATGTTCACTAGGGTGGATCAAAATTGTTTTTTTTAATTTAGTTTTCGGCTGCCACGAAAAAATTTGTATACACTAACATGATATCGGATGACTAAAAAAATTTAATATATTCAAATATTTTATACTGCCCCAAGTTTATCAGAGTTTTCTAAAAAAATCAAAAAACCGTCACGAGTAAACTGTACTTCTGGGTAAATTAAAAGCAGAAAATCACTGTTTATAATGCTTTAATCGTTGTTAAGGATTACAAAAATTACTTATATGGAATTAATGGAATTTAAAAAAAGACACATAGATACTTAATAGTCCATAATAGAAAAGCACTCATGAAAATACGTTAAATTTAGGTATTCACTTTATTTTATAATCTTTTTTGGAGTTGAAAAAGGGCATAATTTTTGATATCTCAACCTCGTTTTAATGAACCCATCCCTTTTGAATGGCCCAGAAACTGCTGCAGTTGCCCCGGCGACTATTATGACGCACCTTTCCTATAGTGTTTGTTGATACAAGATAAAATTTTAGTTGCGACTAACTGTGGATTTTGAGTACAATCAAGAATCAAACCTTTGCTTATATTTTTGGTTAACAGTGGCTCTGTCAAAGTTACTTGATTCCAATTTATCATTTTGGTGCAATTTTCAGCTTTAAAATTAAATATTGGCATTGTGAAAACTCGAGATGTTGCGACCGAACCTCGTGCCTTTGTAATATCAGCTAAAGCTGAAACTCTTGTTATACCCGTAAATTTTTCCGGTTGTAAGCCATTTTGAATGTACTCAATATCCCGGGTTTTGCTTAGTTTTACTTTGACTACAAGATCCCAAACTGATGTCTTTGCAAAAGTCAAATAAATAAAGCTGATCCGTGCTTAAATAACTTTTATTTGTAATTTCAGGCATACTTGGTTTCCTGAAAAAGCTTCGGTGAAAATATCTCACAATCTTTCAACGCTTTACCTATATCTCCTGAAAACCTGCAAAATCCAGTTGTAATGCCATCAAGGGTTTCAAATGAATGACGCAAATTATTTGCGTTGCGTTTGCGTTGCATTACAAAAGTCTTCCCAGTTTTAACTCCAGATACTATCCTAGCGTCGTGTATTTGCTGTCCCATCACAACCAATCACAACAAGCTTATCGGAGGAAATTTTTTTTTTTGGGTTAAGAACTCGTGCAGTTTCTTTCTCACATGTAGAGCTTTTCCGCTTTGCAAAACCAGGTGATCCATGTACTCAGAACTGGGTTCTTTAGTGTATTCTAATGTATTCCTCTAACATAATCTTCCTTCTTAAGTCGTTGTGTGTTCAAGTTTGGTCTTTGCCATCGTATTACGTAGTTATACTCGTAGAGGATACATCAATCAATTAGTTTCTTATTTAACGTGTGCACATTTAATTCTATTTCTATCCACATCATTTCACATATTTTATGCGGAAACAATCCCAATATCTTGCACTGTTGCCGATAATGACGCTGCTCCAGCCCGATCGGATACATACAATCATATTAAATAGTAGGGTAACAGAAATCATGCCAAATAAAACTAAGTATTTTGTAAAAGTTCCGTTTAGCTTGGGGCAGTACTAAATATTATTGTCTCTCTTTCATATTTTATATTATGAATTTTAGGTAGGTGTAAACATCTTTTTCATGGTGGCCGAAAACGATTGAAGCAAAAAACATTAGAAATGTTTTTGCGATCGTATAGTAGGGGGGCATTTTCAGCGCTAGTGAAATTCTACTCTAATGTCATCGATTTTAAAGCTACGTAGACGGATAGGACATCAAAAGATCATTCTTAATTCAAAATACGTTCTAAGGGGATTAATTAGGGTACAATTTGCGAAAAACAGAATTAAATTATCTTTTATAGTTTAGGTTTTAGTAGCGCCTTTTCGTTGGCGATCTTGTTTAGCGCGTAGACCGATGGGTCATGATGGGCACTCCTATGAGTTGTATTCATAGATTAATTATTAGACGGCGCGCGGCGCATTCGTCACAGATGCCATATTTAAATGACAAAACTGAAGTCAGTTAGACCACACCAAAATCGGCGTGGTTGAAGCTTTTGTGCACCAGTGTCGCTTTGTACGCTAACGCCAGTAGAGCTGTAATTATACATGTAATTTTTTTTAAATGTATGTTCTCTTCTTTATTTTTTTCTCTGTGTAATTGCTGATTAGCGTTCGCAACGATGAGAATATTATGTTTTAACAATTTAACTGTGTCATTTTGAGTTAAATGATTTATATTCGTATCCATTGTAATATCAAGATGTTTCTCGTACAATTTTTTTTTTAAATAAATATATTCTGAAAATATTGGTTTGGCTAAATTCATTTCCAATGTACCTACTCCGAAGGTCGTGTAAGGTACGAGATCTGTGAATTTTTTGTCATAGTTTGATTTATCTTCCCATTGTTCATGCACATGAATATTTGTTCCAAGCGGGAATCGAACCCGCTACCTACGGTTCTGCAGTTAGTCGGTCGGTCAAATTATTATTATTTATACAGAAAATTATAGGAATTATAAATATTTTGAAACGACTATGAAACCATTTTCATTGTTCTCTATCAAATTCCAAAAATTTTGTTAATTAAATTAAGTGTCAAAAATGACAAACTACTATACTTTCATGTAAATAATGTTTCACAATTTATATAACAAATTAGTAAAGAAATCCTAGAGTAAATCAATTTGACAGCTGCGTTTGGTTTTAAAAGAAATTCTAATGTTTCGTTAAAGCGAAAAAGCTAACGGGAAAAATTTCGATTAAGTGCGACATGGATAAGTTTTTTACACCAATCGTAAAATAACAATTTGTGTAAAATCGGGGTGGGTAGAAGTCACACTACTACCACTCGTTTTTAGGGTTCACTTGGTTAGATCTGTCTATTAGGAACCTTTTTCTTAAGGACGCGTAGAGATATTAAGTTGAACTTAAGATCAAATACTTGTCGACCCTTGAAGCATAAGACCTACCTGTTATGCCTACCTGTTAGTGTACTTACGCTATCGTGTTCTTACGTCTTCAAGCGGGGGAGGGGGTTCGAAGAAGATTCTCGAAACACACCCGTGTGCCCAAAAAATTAGTCATACATAATAAAGAAAGCCTTACAAGATATATATGCGTCGTCGTGTAGATGTTGAGGAGCTCCAAAAAGTAAGTCGAGCAGAAATAATCTACAGTTATAGCTCTTCTATCGGAGGCCATTGAAAATGAACATCAAAAAATAAAAACTTATGACACTTTGAAGGGGTAAGTGGACAAAGGTGTTAACTTGCAAAAAGTTCAAAATGAGTTATGAGTGTTTTTATGTTGCTCGTACCACATTTGCAAGCCTGAAATGTTTGCATGTTTGTCAGTTAGTACCTTTGCATAGGTCTTTATTTTTGACCCGAATCAAAATTTGCGCAGTCGATTTATGATCATTTAAAATTTAATTCCATGCAAAAATTCGATTTATTTTGTTTTCTCAGGTAACACCTTTGTCCACTCATCCCTTCATTTTTGTCAAACAATTTTAATAAAGTATTCGTAAAAAGTTATGAAATGCTTTTCGATAACTTGGTACCACACGATGCCCCGCGTGCTGTTGCATTTTTTGACACTACTGCCTTTCGTTTACCGTCATAACTTTGTGAAATATAGCTGTATCTCACTCATTATCACTATAATCATTCAATTAAAAGGTCACCTGCCCCGCCCACGGTTTTCGACCGACCCCAAAATTTCTTTTCTTAAATGGTAAACAATCTATCTGCCTCCGGTTTTTTTTTATTTATTACAAAATTAGCTTTCGTTTTAGAAATTATCAACTTTTTGTCCAAAAAATCGGGAAATTTCGTCTTTTTTCGATTTTGCTAGAAAATTGACAGATCTATTTTAGAAAATTTGATATCATACGATGCTTCACAAGCTTCTGCATCTTTTGACACAATTGCACTTTCGTCTAACATCAGAAATTTCGGAAATATAGCCGAATTATACTTTTCCACGAAAACGATCTGATTAACATTTTCATGTTAAAAATGTTCTCACGCAAAAAGTTACAATAGTGTAGCACTCACACCGCTCACACCGATTTTTTGGTACTCGTCGGGACGATTTTTACAATGATATCTTACTTTTCTATTTTTTCAACTTTAAGCTCACGAAGCTCACGGATGTAAATGTTTTTGGTGTTGAAATTTTTTTGGCCAACCGTCAAGTAAGACGTTCAATGATTCAACGTCAAAAAATATTACTTTTCGTATATGGTTTTTTACCATCGATTTTTCTTAAAAAAATATTGTAAAACGATTGTCATAATTATTTAACATTAGAAATGTTAAAAGCTAAAAGCGTCGGAATTTGAAATAAGGGAATTACGTAAATAAAAATCGGAGGTGAAATTCCTTATTATTATTTAAATTTAAAATAAAGAATAAATTTAAAAACGTTAAAACGCAAATGATATGTTAATGTCCGAACTTATTTATTGAATATTATTAACATTAATTTAGTTTCTTTTCAGTTTTATTGTACGAATTATGTCATTATTGAAATATTACTTCTCTTAGTAACGTAAACTAAGAATTATGTCATAAATTAGGAGAAAACGTGTCAACTGCGAGTGTGACTTGAGGGTTCAGTACTGTTATAATGTGTTTATTTCTACTCACCGTAAGATGGCACGTAAAGAATTATAGTAAAGTAGATGGAATTGGTCAAGTGGGACCACAGTCTTAGTTTCGAGCTGTTCTAGGTCAATGGCAATGCCCTATATATTTTGATTTATTTGCGAGTGTCGAAATATGACAAATGGCTGTTTTTTTTTTCAACGACATAGAATCTAAATTTTTGTACAGCTTCAAAAAATCGTAGATCAAAATATTCGATATTAATTTCATCTTTATATTTATATAAATGTTTCATTTCATACTATTAGTTTTAGACGTCTAATATTTTTCTATTAGTGGTATTTGTAATTGAAAATGAACTATTACGTGACATTTGTATAGCTGCTAAGTTAACAATAGCTCGAGTTCCTAAAGACCAGCGAAAGAATTCGAGAAAAATCGCTGAGGTTCGCGAGGTCAGTCACGATTTTTGACCGTAATACATTGTTCGCTTTCCATTCTTTTACATTCTTATTGAACATAAACAAATATTTATATCCACTTCATTTATCGATATAAATGTTGAATTTTTTTATTACTTACTAAATAAAATACAAAAAAAAAATTGGAAGATCCAAAATAACACGTTTTATCGGTAAATGGGACTCCCCATTCATGGCCCATTTGGTACCTCTGCATGTCAAATAAAGAATTGACTGATTGTTTAATTTTAACTTTTAGTACTTACTTTTCGAAAGTGTAATTAGTAACTTTATTTTATATTTAAAGTAGATAACATTATATTTTAAACATATGGATAATTAAGATCTATAAAATAAAAACTAATAAAAATTAAAAGTATTTACAAATTAAAAAAAATACTATGTCTATTATGATAAATGACAAAATTTTAAAGAGGCGATGGGTTCAGGGTACCAAGGATGCAATACGCAATGGATGGATGGTCTACGCAAGTTACATCCCAAACAAGAGCTTTACCATTTTTGTATGGAACTTTTAGTTGTATTTATTTATTGTTATTATTTGTTAATATTTTATTTTTTTGTACTGTTTAATATGTATAATAACGTGTAAAAATGTAAAAATGACTGTGGGGCTGGCACCCGATAATAATTGATTATTATTTATATGCTCATTGGATAGTTTAAAATTAAAACTTTTACCATTAAGACAATGGAGAAAAAATTACAAGAGTGATTCATAAAAAAAAAAAAACAGAAAATCCATCAACTTTCGTTATACACTGAAGGTTCTGCACTCCTAGCCGCTCATAAATGTTTAAATTTCAAATGTTATATTATTTAAAACATAAACTCATCATTAATTTTTTGAAAATTGGCGAAACATCGCCTGTTAATTGTTTTTTATCACAAGTTGAAGTTCATCGTCCGTGGCAAAAATGGATTTAACGCAAAAAGATGTTAGGACGATGATTTTTATTTCACTGTCTCCGCAAGACTACACTGCTGGTCTTCAAATTTTTTTTGGGATGGAAACAACTCATTTGAGCACCGTTATGCATTGGTGCTCAAATGAGGTGCTTCTATCCCAAAAGAAACTTTTTGTTATTGCGGCCTTATTAATACATACTTTGTGAATATTTTATATCGCTACCTACGGTTCAGGCGATACAACCTTGTGACTGACGGACGGATAGCGGAGGTTTAGTGATAGGGTTCCTTTAGGTGCCAACCTAAAAACTTTAACTGTTCAATGTTAAAATAATAATCAATAAACGTAATACATTAAAATCTTTACTAAAATCTGGGCTACAAACTTTGAGTACTCCATAAGACACTGACTTATGGGAATTCTTCAAATTTTGCTATACGTTATTTATGATTTTTCATATAATTTAGTTGAAGCTTTCCAACCAACGCGTGAAAAACATGCCTTCCGACCAATGGTCTTCATGTTTACAAAATTTGTTTGACCGAATGAAAAAGTGATGGAGAATGGAGAATACTTCGAACAGCAGTAAATATATTACTTTTAAATTGTTTTATTGATGAATTACGCTAAACTTTCAGTGTACTTCATTATCTTTCAAACGGTTATGAGTTAAATAACACAAATCATTAAGTCTCATCCCCAGGATGAATGGAAACTTATTCGAGAAGAATTATGTTCCAAGGTGGATGTATTAATCCATCGCCTATATTCTTGTGAACCGTGAAAACCCACTGACATACAGACCAATGGACATCGGTACATATAGTTTTTTAATCGCAATTTTCTTTTTATAAACTAAAATTAATTAACTAAAAAATTGAATAATTCTACATCTTTAGTAGTTAAAACTAATTCGGAATAATGTGGATTTAACATCTAACTTAGAGTTTAAGAACGATTTTTGATAGCAAAATTGTCATAGTTACATGTTAATAGAGCACTCGTGCAAGCGTGCAATTAATGTGAAATTCTCTTACCAGTTTTAGATTTGCGTTAATTAATTTCGACTGTTATATCTTTGTATATAAAATCGTAGTGTCTGTTTATCTGCCTGTCCGGACTAATCTCCAAGACGGTTGAACCGATTTTAATGATACTTTGCGAACACGAAAAGTAGGATTTCAAGAGTAAAATGGACTACTTTTTGTTAATTGTTCTATAGGTTTTAACTTTATAAATATTTAGAATTCCTAGGTATATAAACTTTGGAAATTGTAGAAATCGTGAACTGACTATAGAGTCAGGTCTTGAAATCCTTTAGCTATACGTAAGAAATATCCTAATAGGAAATTGTGAAAGTTTTAGTTATTGACTCATTCTAGATCTCTCAACAATATCGAAACATTTATGGTTTTATTTGCATCTGTAGTAAAGTTGTAATCGCTTGTGTAATAATTTTGAAAAAATATAAGTATCGGAGGTGGACCGCTTTATTTCAATGACACTAAACTATAAACTTTAGTCATATGTACTACGAATGTTCACTCTGATGAAAGAGTTCATCATCAGTTCAGCGATTGATGACTCTCACAATAAAAAACGAGGAATATGAGGAGGTAAAAAGTATGCGTCACCGAAAGTCATGGTTCTGTGACATAATAATGATGACATATAGTTTTTTTTCATCGGTTTCCTCATATTTATGACGTTCACGATCGTCAATTGCTCCACTGATAGTGAACTCATCCTAATAAAATCTGAATTCACCATAGTACTTTTCTCAGTGCGCTAATATCATAATAAAACTAGTGGTCGCCCAGTTGTCCAAATCCGACCATAACTTATAATTTTTTTTTAAATTTAAACCATGGATGCTCATTGAGATACGGCGTTGTGACAATAAAAATGTGAGCAAAAAAATATGCTGTCAGACCAAATATACACCAAGTTTTCCAATATTCACTGTGAAGTAGAATTTTGTGTGACCCACGTGTGAAATTCGTACTGGAAAAGAAAATAAAAATGCTGGAATTACGTTTCATGTGCAATTTAACAAAATGTTTGTTTAAAACAACGATAATGTCGTATATGGTCTGTTTAATGACCGAGTCTGACATTTTGCTCACGTTCTCGATCGTTTCGAAGCATGAAACGCTCTATCCTGATTATTTATCGTAGAGTAAATTAATTCGACAGCCGCGTTTGGTTTCAATACAGTCGTAATTATCAATTCACAGTATCGAAATGACATTACGGAATTTTGCGGGGTTGAAGACTGGCGCGCGGAGACCTTGCGCACTGAAACTTGGACTGAAACTCCTCATCTTGCACCAGCTGGCTAGAGTATGAGTGGTCAGTCGTTGAACGCAGAAGAGGGCTTCTAGTTAAATTGTGTTATAATGTTATTTATGCTAAGGTTTAAACATTATTGATAATCATACATAATCTTTTTGAATGAAGTATGAAAGTATGTCGAATAGAGAATTCTAAATAAAGTCTTCGACTCTACTAAAAAAATGTTTCCGGCTAACACAATCAAAAAAAGAAAAAAAAAATCGGTTGACAAACATAGGAGAAAAGTGTACTGAACAGTTTTGTCTTCACTATTTATATTATATATATGAGAAAAATATGGATACCTACCACCAATAAAATATATTGCAATATATAAATCCCTAGGCTGGCTCTATAAAACTTACAAGCCGAGAATAAGAACAATGCATAGTATAATTACAGCTGATTCGCACTTACCATTACGGACCCAATTCCGATCCCAATCCCGACTACGGCCCCCCTTTAATTTTTAACTTTTTTTTAGTATTTATTGTTAAAGCGGACATGGTAATACACATTGTATAAAAATTTCAAGGAAGGACAGAGGAGGCTTCGTAATAGGGTTCTACGAAACCCTAAAAATTATGTGAATGTAAGCAACAGTCATGATACGCATCATGCACGGAACCGCTGAAGCGCGAATCCGTTCTACACTTGACCGGGTTTTCATCCTAAAGAGTTCATTGTACTCCTTTCGAAACTTTCGTAATGTGACATCTCCATATTGAAGGCCGCACGTTTTCCAACATAAGGTTTCTCGTGTCACTCAATCTTATTGATAGTTTCGGCCTTGGTTTATTTAAACTTATTTGTCTGTTCATTTGAACGTTTATTACTAAACCTACTACATATAATGAAGACACGTAGCGTACGTGAATAACGTAACTCATAATATGCTCAGAAAAGTGTCAGTTTGCTGTCGTGTTTGTCAAATACACTAAAAGTTAAAGATGATTGATTATAGAAGGTTAAATTGGAAGATTAATAACTTGTAATTTATAAGTATTTACTTATAAACTTAATTCAATTGAAATTTAATCAGGAGCATCGGTCGCCGACTTAAGGAGAGGGGGTGTGACCCCCGCTCGGGGTCGTTTCTGATGCACAGGCTCGCCATAGCGATCCAGCGCGGTAATACCGCGAGCGTTATGGGTTCAGGTTCGCCAGGGACAGGTTATTTTTAGCTTTTAACATTGTATATATAGGCTTAATAATTACTTGTACATTTATTATTATAACATTGAACATTAGAACGAAAGATAAAATTTTTTTAAATAAAATTATTTAATATTAGCTTTACCTATATTTTGAAATGTGATTGTATTTATTTAAATGTACAATGTTATCGAATTCAGTTTAGCGGTTCTTGAATTAGCTTTAGCTTGAAGAAGCTTTTAAAAACAATAACACAAACAGACGAAATGGTGAAAAACGGATTTTGGATTCAGGAATTATGCGAATATAATCAGGAAGTATTAATTAATCAGGACTTAAATTACTTATTACAAATACTTATTTATACTTTATTATTAAATCTAATAATATTTTCATAACTCGTATGGAACATTTTATTAAATTTAATTAAAAACTATAGAAGCAATCTACAAATATAAAGTCTATATATACAATCTTAAAAGCTAAAAATAACCAGTCCCTGGCGAACCTGATGCAAAGGTACCCATAACGCTCGCGGCATTACCGCACTGGATCGCTATGGCGAGCCTCTGCATCAGAAACGACCCCCGAGCGAGGGTCACACCCCTTCTCCTTAAGTCGGAGACCGATGCTTTTATTATTATTATTATTTTTTTAAATATTTGAATATGTCTATTACATACAATTTCCCAATATTATTCTATGTTACAATATTATTCCACGAACCAATTTGTTACAATTTCATCATTACACGACCTAACACGTACTTAGGATCATCAAAATAATTAATTTTCGTTCAACTAATCAAACCTCATCACATGTAGTTAAAATTCCACTTGATTTCCAGCCATCAATTACCTACTATAATTTCAAAGTTAATTATGTAATCATAAATTGCTTGTTGCTTTATTATTAAACCAACAATTTAAGAACATCGATTTTCTCATAAAAGTTTGCATATATAAGTTTGTTTCAATTTGGTAGTGTTACACCACAAGCAGAACTTTCACTGTTCATCTCAAGGCCACTTCGTTTCCTAGAAAGCGACGCGTCTTCGTATATTGAGAACTTGTTTTTACAAGGAAACAAATATTCATATAAGATGGATGTGCTGTTTTTTATGTAGTACATAAGGCTGGTATTTTAGTAGAATGAAGACAGTACTTAGTAATGTGTAATTTAGGAAAGCCTTGACATGAAAATCAACTAAATCACCTACAGTGCTAACAGTGTCCGATTGTTTCTATAAATATTCCTACGATACCTAATTCCAGAGCCAGCTCAGATTAAAGTTTCACCAGCGTGTTTCTAACCCTAGCTAGACATTTTGACCAATCAGAAATGTGCATTGCATTGACGTGCCCATCTAAGTAACCGAGGGCGACAACTCTGTACGATAATTTTTTTTTGTATTTTATATAACATTTTAGAAATATAGTTTTAAATTTTTTTCGGTAATCCTCCAGATCTTCCAGATCAGTACCAAAAATCACAAAATGTGCGTTTTGAAATTATTAAATGTGATCTGTTTCTCGAGATATATGCGTAAACATTCAAAAATAGACTCGATTATACATTTTTTTGTGTGTTGTGTAACACTTAAAGTGCATTTTCTTCTGTATTCTGTAGTCACGTAGACTAGTACATGTTTGTATTTACCGGAATTAAACTTATTCACCTCTTAATAAAATAAGGGGAAGATGCATTGAGATGCAGCTGAAGTGAGAATATCGCAGAAAATGAACTGATATTAACAAAAATCGTTTATTTTAAAATCATAGATATCTGTTTTATTTATGTGTATAAAATCAACTATCTGGCAGTGAAACTCCTATCGAAATCTGTTCAGCTATTTCGGAACTCGGACAAACATACAGACATGAAAATATGGCCCATTATAGAATATAGCTTATGTCCATCCTGAAGGTCTATTTTAAATACTGGTGAAAGAATTTTTTAAATCAAAAGAGTCGTTTCGGAGTTTGCGTTCTAAATCCAATCTTAATATTATTGTAGACAAAGCATATAAGTACGAATTGACTAGAAGCCCTCTTCTGCGTTTACCGTTGAACCACTCATACTAAAGCTAGAAGCAAAATGGCGATATGGATGGGCACCGTTCTTCACCCCCGAGAAATCCCCGCGCGCCGCATTTCAACCCCGCGAAGTTGCGTAATGTCACTTCGATACTGTGAACTGATATTTATGAGTGTAATGAAACCAAACGCCGCTGTCATATTAATTTACTCTATGAGATAAAGGCTGTAAGTTTTAAAGATAATTATGTTTTTAACAAGTCAATTGTTTCAGCATGAGACTTCATCAAAAGGAGGTTTTATTCTGATATGCCATATCCAATTTACATTCGAATTACTACTCCTTGTCAGCCGTTTGAACTTTACGGTTGCGTAATAGCAACTAACGGTGCGTGCAGTCCGTGGAAGTTCACTCTTCAGTACATTCGTCATTCCTATGATTTCGGTTTGTATTTGGGCCGGATCTGGTCTAGTCATTTGTGTGGAAATCGGGCGTATCGTTTGTAAATATATTGTTTAATTTTTTTTTAAATATTTTTATAAAGGTTTTATTATATTGTAAGCAAGCTATGTAGTAAATTATTTTTTAAATAATGATGTAATTAATCAAATGAAAAATTAAATTTGTTAAGGATTTTGTAAAGCTTTTTTATTTTAAATCATTGTGTATATAGTTACGTATAAGTAGATGTCCTTATTTTTATCCTTATCTATCGATTGTGAAACTTGGGTTTGAAGAAAGAGACAAAACGCATTTTAAATAAATTCAGTCGGAAATTTTTAAATAAACATTACTGAATTGAACAGTAACGATTCTAGGAAGATTCTAGGTTAACCTGCAATATCAGCAGATTTTGATAAACAGACAATTAGTCAGTCGTCATCGTCATCAGCCCATTTTTACCCCACTGCAGGGGCTTAGGCCTCCCCCAGGGTGAAGAGGGGGGCTTGGAGCTTAAGTCCACCACGCTGCTCCACTGCGGGTTGGGAACTGTAACGATCGCCATCTATTGACAGCGTCCGGGACCGACTGCTGAACGTGCCCTCCGAAGCACGGTGTGAGTGATATTGTGTACTTAAGTCAGAAAAACTCATTGGTACACGCCCGGATTCGAACCATGGCCCTATGGGGCCTTATAAATTTGAGACAGGTTCGTTGCACTCTGAGCTATCACGACACAATTAGTCAGTAGCAAAATGTATTTTCAATTAAAAGGCAGTATATTTTTACTATGTTATCTTTATTTTTTACATAACAATGAGAGCACAAACTTTATTAATAATAATTTCAAGTACCTGATAATATACCTGAAAAATTTTCTAATGACAGACCTTAGTAAAGACGCTCGAGAAATGAATTCGAAAATTTACGTGTCGTCTTGAGCTGCACTGTGTTTGTCGCTTTATTTTTGGAAAGCGCAATGGTTACAGTGCACGTCTTTTACACGAGACGATAACAGAACCAAAAATGTAACTTTTTGTCAAAAATTATCTGAAATAAAAAAAAAGTATTACAGGTTTCGCGCTTCTCGCAACTGTCGGAGGACACTGAAAATGAACATCAAAAATAAAAACTTATAACACATTTTTGTCAAACAATTTTATTGAATTTTTCGAAATAAGTTATGGACCAAATTTAAAAAATTTGATATCATACATTGCCCCACAAGCTCTTGCATCTTTGGACACCACTGTCTTTCGTCTACCATCATAAATTTTATAAATATACGCGATTACACTCCCCCAAGAAAACGATCTGATAAACATTTTCAATGTGCCTCAAAATGTATCTGATTCTCAGAATCAGATTAATTTTGAGGGACCTTTTTTTTCGTTGGAAAAGCTTATTTTTAAACATTGATGTACGGAATCCTTTCTAATGCATAACTCGACAGGCGTCTGAATAAAATTTTTGTAATTTATAAATACGTAACTCCAAAAAACTAGCCTATTAAAGGACTTGCATATTAAAGTTCTTTCTTATTGCATAGTAGCTATGCACTGATTTAGAAATAAAATGTGTGCTTTTTCCACAACTTCAACGACACTTCAATTCTCTATACGCTTAACAATACAGATTTCTTAAAAACATCAGTTGGAAAATTTCAGTGTACCAACGTATAACGTATACGTGACATGTATGACAACAACGTCTAGGCCCCAAACTAAGCATTAGCTTGTGTTTTGGGTACAAAGCGAAGACACCACACACATATAACAATAAAGACCCGGTACCAGTATCAATATTCATCATATAAATACTGACCCGACCTCCGATTCGAACCCGGGACTTCCAGCTTCGTAGGCAGGGTCGCTACCCACTAGGCTAAGCGGTCGTCGGCTAAATACGGCCAATAAGAAATCAAGACAAAAACTCTAACTTGTATTATAATAATAATAATAATAATAATAATAATAATAACACACACAATCACAACAACGTCTTGGCCCCAAACTAAGCATTAGCTTGTATTATGAGCACCAAGCGAAGACACCACATACATATAATATTAAAGTTTTACAATGATTTTTTTGTCCTAAAAACAAAAACAATTGTGATATACCAACACTTGGACAAGGGGCTAATAATGAACCTGTATTCAAACGAGAACCATATTAAGTAAGGGTCTGCTGTTCGTCAGTCCGTCTGTCTGTCACAGGACTGTATCGTATGAACAGTGACACCTTTGAAATTTTCACAAAGTATGTACCACTATCAACCTCTATAGTCACTATAACAACAAATGTAATAATAATGAAATAAAGTTAAAAATTCGACGTTTTTTGTGATTGGTGGTTGTGAGATCATTGCTTTCACTTGGAATTTTGATGAAGTATGAATTCTTATGGCCGCTCTAACAACAAATAATAAAATCAAGTTAAAAATTAAAGGTGTCCATATACAAGAAACGTGTTTTTTATATTGTACGGTGGTACGGAACTCTTCGTGAGCGAGTCTCCCTCGTACTGGCTGGTTTTATATTTATCTAAAGTGTGAATCTTAAAATACGTACATAACTATAGATAGTATCTCCTTCCGAAGTGAACTCATTACTACAGTATTACAACAGTACATGTGAGGCGCATTTACAACATATCATCTCACGTTACCTGTTGCAAGAAACATTGGTCAAACTATCACTTGACACATGTTACTTTTCTAAAAAAGTCAACGGTGAGTGCTAAAAACCAAACTAATTTTAGTTGCCAACAACGTCCTTTATAGAAATTATTTCATTGTAAAATTAATAGTATGTGATGGGAAATACACAAAGACTTAGACACAACACGATATCTAGGTAACCAATCGCGTGGGCCATTCCACCCGTCTCTTCTTCCTCGTCTTCCGCGTCTGTAAAATTTCAAAACCTAGCAACGGCCATTTTTTTTAACTGTGTTTTTGCTGCTTGCGTCTTATGAAGGAGTTTCCCACATTTTCCAAAGGTTTATCTTACCCTAAACTCTTTCCAAGTACGTTTTATAAATTTGAAAAACCTAGAAACTCCACGGAGCATCTCTAATTTACCAATTCATAACCTATCAAGTGACCACAACAAGTACGCCCGTAAATGCCTGACTGTTACTAGGTTTTGAAGTTGTTACTATTATCTTACTTGGTTTCGAAATTTGGCGTTCATTTGTTTAGCCCACTAATAGTGGCTACGACGCTACTTACTTTTATGCGGCGGCAGAAATTGATAAGTGCGCATGGACATCATTGTAATAGTTGCAAGCACTTTAAATTATTGAAAAAAAAAAACAAAACATTTATTTAAATAAAATAAACAGGGAGGAGTTTCTTGCCGGTTCTTCTCCTTCTAGTTTTTGAACCGGTACTCAATTTACTTTGACTTTCAATAAGTGTGTGTAAACATCTTATATTGAATAAAAACTTTTTGAATTTTAATTTGAATGCTCTGTTAGGAATTTGTGATCTGAAGCTTATATACTGATGGAAAATAAAATGATCAACAGTAAGTGATTTAATACGTGCGCTAATTAACAAAACCTAATTATTTAAACCCCTGTTAAAATAATTAGGTGTAGCTAATGATGTATTCTATCTAATGCGTATATACACTTTGATTCATGTAAATTGCTTAATTTCAAGAGGCTGGTACAAAACATGTTTTTTGGCTCTCCTGTAAAATTTGTCTCAAAGCTGTTGCTAGGTATTGAAATTTGATAGCCTTATGGTTCTCGAACTAAACAGCCAGCATACTCTATTTAACAAATTCAAAACTCGGTAATCAACACCCTTCTCCTTATGAATAGGTCAACGAGCACATAAGTCCTAAGATACGATTAAGTCAAAAATTTATACGGGTCCTCATACAAGAAACGTGTTTTTTTTTAAATATAGTACTGCGGTATGAAACCCTTCGTATGCGAGTTCAACTCGCACGTGACTGTTTTTTCTTGTACCGTAATACGATTTTAAAACGCTGCTTAGATCGTTTGAAATGTTTTCAATTTGTGATGAAACAACGAACATCAAACAACATTTACGATTTGAAAAGTAGTCATAATAAGAATGTGGGTTACGTAATAATTATCCAATCACAAGGCCAGTAAACGCGTAGTGCCATATAAAAGACGTCAACGAACAATACTTAATAGTTTATGCTCTTTAGCCCCTTTAAAGTTATCGAGCTTTGTCATTTTAAACTTTTACGAAAACTTTTAAGCATTAAAGAACGTAAGACCTACTTATCTGCATGCAATTTTAAATGTAAAGTTTGGTTGTGGGTTGATGCGGACATAATCGGCTTTATTTAAATTTTATATACCTACAATAAGGTACTTGACTGCTATTGAATATAATATATTTATCAAGAAAATAGAAAAATACACTTAACACGATAATAAAATTTATAAACAAAATTATATGCCGTTGAAGAAAGAATATGGAAATGATAAAGCTTTTAAAATGTTACCTCTGTCTCTTTCTTGCAAAACGATATTTAACATTTCTTTAAATGGCCTGACGTCACACATAGGTACGGCGAGCGGTATTGCCCTCTCTGTCTAACATGATGTTTTAAACATTTATGACTTTGTTAATAATTATTTATTTCTTGAAATTATTCCACGGCTATGATATATTTAGCAAACGCATATAAAATAATTAAGAAAAAATTATCAGCGATGCTACTGTTTTCATTTTTCACGTATATGCAAATTCGTACCTTGATAAGATGCAATTATTGTGTTTAAAGATTTCGTTCCAGAGCCAGTCTGACTGAAATTATCGAAGTGAAACTTCAATTGACACAGTTGTACAAAATAGATAATAAGAGATTAGTACAAAATGATAAATAAGTAAATAAATAAAATAAATAAATACCTGGGACATCCTACACAGCGCCATCTAGTCCCAAAGTAAACAAGTATTATGCTTGTATTATGGGTACTAGACAACTGAAATACATACTTAAATTTTTTTTTTCTATATTAATAAAATGGTAGTATCTGTCTATCTGTCTGTCTGTTCCGGCTAATCTCCGAAACGGCTAAACCGATTTCAACGAAACTTCGCAAACATACAGAGGGCATTATTGGGGGTGACATAGGCTGCTCTTTGTCTGTCTGTCTGTCTGTTCCGGTTAATCTCCAAAATGGCTGAAACGATTTTAATGAAACTTTTCAGACGTGCAGAGGGCATTATCGGGGGTGACCTAAGTGGCTTTTTGTCTGTCTGTCCGTCTGTCTGTACGTTTGAGCTAAACTTCGAAACGGCTGAACCAATTTCAATGAAACTTCACATATGTGATTAGAAAATTGTCAGGAAGACATACAATACTTTTTATTTGTCTGTCTGGTCGTCTCTCTGTCTGTTCGAGCTAAACTCTAAAACGTTTAAACCAATCTTAATTAAACACGCCAAAAGAAGGGTGTGGGGAGTGATATACGCTTCTTTTTGTTTGTCTGTCTGCCTGTCTATCTATATGTATGTTCGAGCTAAACTTTTAAAGATTTTGATGAAACTATGAAGACATTAAAAATAGGTCGTCAGGAGTGATATAGGTAACTTTTTGTCCGTGTGGTTGTCTGTCTGTCATTTTGTTCCGGCTAATCTATAAAACGACTAAACCATTTTTATGAATCTTCACAGACATAAAAAGGAGATTATCAGGAGTGGCTTAAGTAGGTTTTTGTCTGTGTGTTTGTCTGTCTGTTTGTTAAGGCTAATAGTCGAAACGGCGGTTCTGATTTTACTGAATTTTGGCAAACATAAAGAGAGCGTTGTTAGGAGGAAAGACATTTTTTTATATACATATGAAAAATCGTAGTGTCTGTTAGTCTGTCTGTCTGTTTCGGTTAATCTCCAAAACGGTTGACTGATTTTGGGACCGACTTGTGGGATAGCTATTCTTTATGCTAAAATGGCTAAATGGATTTTTATGAAATTAGGTATAGAGATTTCTTAAGTTTAGAAGCTTAGGTAGTTTCAGAATGTTCTAAAAAGTGTTACAATATTCTGGAGCGTTGCGTGCCTTTAACTGTCCCGGTACAACGGTGTAGTTCACGCAAGCGAAGTCGCGGGCGGAAAGCTAGTAATATATAAATATATAGATAGTTTACATCCAGATACGGAACGAAAAGGCATGTTCATAATACAAATATTTATCCCGGGCAGGAATTGAACCCGCGACCTTTTAGTTCTGCAGTTAAGGTCTCTAAGCACTCAGCCAATCAGTAAGTCGAATATAATAAGTGAAATACGCATAGGGTTCCACTCTATGTCAAAGTGAACGAGTTGTTTGGTTTTAGGTTTTAATAAACCTGTGTTACTCTGCGTGTCTTCAACTTCTTGTGAATAAATCATTCCGTTTCGTTGCACCGTTACTATCGAAGTACGGAAAATATCAAACGAACAAATAAACATACTTTCACATTTACAATATTACTTAAGATTACGCTTTTTACCTATACGACCTCAATGTGTGATCATAGGTAGACTGTTTTTTTTTTATTTTCCCACACGGCGTCTTTTCCTCACATATTTTACGTGGTGGTATGAAGTTTTATAGACTAGCATACTAGAGGTCGCATCGCATACAAACTTGTGCGGCCAATGTAACTTCCATCAATTGCTGGATTTCATGTAAGTATTAAGTATGTAAGTATTAAGAAGAGAAATAATAATATCTGGGACATTTCACACGCGATCATGTAATCCCAAACTAGGTAGGCTTACATATGAATACCTAGACAAGTGATACACATATCTATCTATGATTTACTTTTATAACATATACATATAAATAATTATTTTACACACAGACATGGAAGAAATCTATTCAATTAATCAAATTGTAGACTTTCCAAATCTTTACATGATAAAAAAACACCTACGAGAAGCAAAAAATAATAATAAAAAATTAAAAAACCTTTTCAAATCATTTTTGTCTATTAATCGGTTTTTTTACGTAAAAGCCTTGCATTTGATTCAAAATCTAATAACCGTAAAATATGAAATTTCATTATGAATAACATTAAGTGTTTATTTATTCAAAATCGACCAATACAATCAAAAGATTTTAACTTTTTAAATTTAGGCGTCGTCGTCGCCGCGCCGCTGCGCCGTTTTGCGGAGCATGTGTCGCGGGGAGCGTGGCTTATATGAAAGAGCTTATGTCGACATAATGTAGGTCATCATCGACCTACATAATATCAAGTTTATAAGCTGCCCAATTAACAATCACCAAAACAATCGTGTAAATCGTTTATTAAAACTAACAAACAGACAGAGACATGTTCCGTTTTATAACCAGCTGATATAGATAAATCCATGCAAACGAATTCGCGGGCACAGCTAGTTTAAATGCAACATTAAGCAATGTTACATTAATAATTACATTTAAAATTTGCTAATATTTCAGCGATAGCATCAGGTTTTTGTATAGTCCACAAATCTAGCTGTTATTTGTCGCATAAGATCACAGACGTAATAAAATCAACAGATCTCCTGCTTTCGCACGAACTTCTTAATTACGACATTGGAAATGAACCTAACGGAATAAAGTAAACACACATATTTTGGATAATATTTTTCCAAATAAATTTTTTTCGCATCAAAAATAACACAACTGTATCTGAATAAGCTTAAAACTTCGAAATATAACATTCTGTACGACATTTCGATCGAACAAACCGAATTAGTACGAAATGTAACACCGACGCATATCCGACTTCCAACTAAGGGCACCCTTAACCACTACTTCCGGTTGTCCGATTCTAACAATTTTAGTCTCAATCGATCCCCCGTTTAATTACCCCAAGCCGTTTTTTTTTTTATTCGGACCTAGTTTTCGAGATATCAGGCTCCCAAAATGAAAATCGGGGGAAAAAATTGCGATTTTTTCGTTTTTTGCCGATATTTTTTTTGTTTTTGAACTTGTCCAAATTGTCTTTTGCCGTCTTGTAGAGCTCGCCGAGCTGCGTCTTTTGACACTACGTTCATCCCGACATCTCTAAAACTTTTCGTGCAATCTGCCTGTCTCACAAAACTCCCAAATGAAATGAAAGTCATTTCCAACGACAAAAACTCTTAACTCTGTCACCGAACAACTAATGAAGCACTGTAATTGTGGCCGCGTAAGTATGTGAGAGGGGAACTTCGTAGCGGACTGACTGTCGGTAGACTTACTATATAAGTTGACGCCTGTGTACATAGCCAGATTATTTACTAGGGGTACATGGGGAGTTAATTGGCAATGCTAGGTCCGGGTTTTCCTAGGTTCATGTATGGGATACTATGTCTAGTACGCGAGTACAACCTCATTGTGTAGTAATCAATTGAACAACTCGATTGCGTAGTTTGCGCGGGAAAAGATCGTACTCTATTCGATACGATCTCGATTGTGTCTCTACTTTCGATGTTTATCTAGACACATTTACAGGAAATCAACAATTATGTGCTTTAACCGTTTCGGAAGCAATTCTCTAAGATTGTTTTATTTCTGTAGCTTGCTTTTAAATAAAAAATTCTTATTTTTAATTAAAAAAAAGTTTGGTTGTGGATTTTGAGATAAGAAGTTATTAAAATTCAACGAAGAAAAAAAGTAAATTATGTGTTAGAGACATAAAATAAACTGTGTATTTTAATTTTCTAGTAAAATTAGTAATTAACTTTATTTATATAAGTGTATGTAATGTTGTCTATATTTCCGTAATTAATTTTTAAACGCTTGTGGATTCTGTATGGTTTGCCTTAGGCTTTCTCTAAACTTAAATTGTGTGGTGATAGCCCGAGCGCAGCGAACCTGTTTCAAATTTATAAGGCCAGGTGGCCGTGGTTCGAATCTGGGCGTGTACCGCGCTTCGGAGAGCACGTTAAGCAGTCGGTCCCGGTTGCTGTCAATAGATGGCGGTCGTTACAATGCGCCAACCCACATTGGAGCAGCGTGGTGGATTTAAGCTCTAAGCCCGCTCATCTTTAGGGGAGGCCTAAGCCCCTGCAGTGGGATATAAAAAGGGCTGATGGAATGGAAAAAAACTTAAAACTATAAAAAAAACATTATATGTTTAACTTGGAAGAACTTTAATAATTATTTTGATGAAAACGCATATCTCTGACATTTATTTAACTAATAAATATAACAACCACTTTCTAACACTATTTCAAAATATCAGATTGAATTAATAAGACAAAAGACCGCTTTTTGTACCTTGAAGAAAAATCTGTATTCCCTTTGATTTAATAAATTTTGTTTTGTTAGTAAATATATCGAAGAAAATTTCCTTTCCTAACCTTAAACTACGTGTATGAACTAATATTAAACAAATTTCATTGACGAATTTGATAAAATGCGGTCTTTTATCTTATGACATCAATTATACTAGAAACTCGCTACTTATATAAAGACTTAATAAAATCTTATTTTCAATTCACAGTTTGGCTTTGCCGTACAATCATTATAATAATATTTACATATTTTATAATTACTACTTTACACTAGACACATAAAGAGATCTATTGAATATGATTTTTTTTTTTAAATTACATATGTATATTTAAAGTTGTTAATATAACCACATGATACGTAAACACTTGTAATATATTTATTAAATTATTTACCTACCTAATTTGAAATTATATAATTACATTTGAAAATTAAACTTAAAAATATTACCAAACTAAGCAAGGCATACGAAAATCTTTATGAAATTATTACTTAACTACAAAATTATTGTAAGAAAATTACTCAAAAAAATACCTTTTCTGAGTATAAATTAAAATATTAGTTAAAAATAGCTTTAATTGTTCTTTAGTGAAACAATATGATAAAAAGGAGCATACTGTAGACACATATAAAAATCGTCAAGTGCATGGGGAGCACATTTTAAAATGCAGTTACGTATCCGCATCAGAATCCCATACATTGCATATATGGAACATAGAAAACAGGTGTGCCTATTGCACAGCGCCTATATGTGGTCACGTCTAGCGTCTGTAACGCTACAACATAGGTTTTTTAGTCGTATCTCTGCAACATATGCAAAACAAATGAAATCATTTGCAAATCAATCTAAGAGAACGTACTATTTCAAGTTTTGGTTGAATACTAAGATCTAGATTATATATAAAATATTTTTATTTCTCCAGGTCCTTAGCATATAAAATTTCCTAGACAACACATGTACTACGAAATATAACTAGTTACCCGGTCTTGTCTAATCTAATCTAGATATAAATTAACCAATAACAATATTGTCTATGACTTAATGCCGATGTTAGATAAGTCTCGTTTCATTTGTTTCAAGTTAGAGCCGTTAGTTTTTTTTTTTAATAATGATATGAAGATTTCTGTATTATACGTATACTCGAGATCTTGTACTCTGCATTCAGTCTAGAGAATATATATTTTCGATCTAGGTTATATACCTAATGAATGTTCCCGTTTTGAGATTTTTTTTTCAAATTGGCACTTTGCTCTGACTAGCGCCATCTATCGAATCTTTGATTAATAATGAAAGTCTTTCATGTTTCAGTCGCCATTTTACTCAACACATAAAAACGCTATAAGGGGGATATATATGTATAACCAGCGAGCTTTACCACGGTTGTACACAGGGGCACTTATTCGAGGTCACGATTGCCGAAGCCTGGTGAGCCGGGTGCGATGCCTACTCCTCGCCGCGGTGATACTGGCACTGGAAGGTCTTCTATTAATATATATAAAAGTCCAGTTGGATAGTGCGTGTTCTGATGTTACTATTATAATATATATTATTCCTACTTCTATACTGATGATTTACAAGACCGCGGTAAAGCTCGCTGGTCGATCACCCTCTTAAACATCGTAGCTTACACTACTTGAGTTTACGATCAAATATTTCTTGAATACACAAGTTTGAAATTAATCATAAGCATGATTAATGCTCTTAGTGTTGTATTATCTGAATGAACATTATTAACGTCGACACTATTTCAAATAGTATTGTTTAAATAATTTAGATGGGATCTCTCTGGAAAGCACTAAACGTCTAAAACTTCGAATAAACAAAGCGGCTTATTTGATAACGAAAATTATGTTAAAAAGCTTACCGTGGGTTTCGTTAATCGTCAAACAGCACCAGGATTTAGAGCAATATTATTATTATGCTATATCGTACTTAATTTATAACCATGCTTTTAATTGAGAATGTAGTATATAATAAATATAAGTTAGTAATCCTTATTTTGAAAACACGCAACACTAATAACACTGTTATAATTATTTCATTTTTGTTGTTCTCGCTGTGTATCGAAATATTTGACCGTAAGCTCTAGAGAAAATATATTTCTCTCTCACTACCGCTATGTTTTTGTAAAATTATATTCGATTAATTTAAAAAAATGGTAACCTATATAAATACTGTGATTTTTAGGTCAATTTTGGCACTTAATTTACTAATACTTGACTTAAATGTTTTTGAGAACAATGTCAACACCCTGTTGACATAATGAGAATGAAATTACATGAAAAAAGTTTAAGACGTAGATAATGATAAATTAGTTGTCCTATCTGAGATCGACGCACAGATTAATTAACAAAAGAATTACCTGCCTTAATTAATGAAAGTGTAAAAGAATTGAATACATAAATTAATTACAACTTAATACAAAGTTAATGAGATCAACATTATTACTCTTTAGGTAGAGCGGCGACCGTCATAAATCTCATCTCATGGACTTACCAGTGGCGGCTTTGGGAGATATTTTATAGAGGCAATTTTGAGCGGATAATATTATTTTTTGTCAATTCGCAGTGAAATAAGAAAAAAATTAATATAAAGGGTAAATATTCTAAGCTTTCATATTATGGTGGTTACAAAAATATAAACTAACAAAACAAACTAGATGTTTTGCGCGGCCGACGACATAACAGCAAGGCCAGAAAGTCAGTTGCCCCAATATATAATTATGCTCTCATTTTTGAGTCACTTACCTCAGCAAAAGATAGCATAGATCAAGCAAGAGTTGATAATTTTTTAGCTCTCTTCACTGAAATTACGCAATATATACCACGTCTCAGCTTACTTCGATGCGCCGCGGTTCAGATACCGAGGGTTCATTAAACGTAAAATTACCATCACTAGGTAGATACATAATGCAATTTTTTTTATGAAAAAAACTTTATAACCAAATTATTGTTGTGGCTAATCAGCTGATTTAGGTGAGGCCCAGCCTTCCACCATCATCCACAAAGCCACCACTAGAACTTAACTATCTATAAAAATAAACAATGAAAAACGCTAATGTCAACATTAACAAATATTTTTTTTTTTTAAATTAATTACAACGCGAATTCTATGCAATATTTTTTTTCTTTTAAGGTCACGGCGGTATAAAATTGAACAGCTATCTTAAACACTACTACTTTTAATATTTCTAGATTAAATTTACTAAATGAGCTAGGTAAGTCTTCATAAAAATTACGGCTAGTGACCTTTTACCCAATGTAGCGGCCAGCGAAGTGTAGTAGGCCAAGACCAAGTAGACCAAGAGTGCTGTGTTTCAGTATCTCTACCCTCATATGTAAAATGAAAGTTTTCTTGTACTCCACGATGCAAGGCTAATGACGGTCGCCGCTTGGACTATAGTGTTTTAGGTTTTTGTGATACTTTTGGATTGGTGCACAATTTTTATTGTATTTTACAAAATTATTTTAGTTATAATAAGCGTGAGCAACATTACATCGACATTAGAATGTTTTATGTGGTTTTAGCTAGTAACTCAAGTTTTTAAGTTTATCAGTGTTAAAGTTTTGCAGCTGTGAAAGCTTGTTGTTTTCCAGTCATTATTCACCAAAAGATATTTTTATGAATGAGTGGGTAACTGTTAAATGCTTTTCAAAATGTAAAAAAATATTATTTCAAATTTCTGTCATTTTTTTGTATAAGTACAATAATATTGTAAAGTGCATTGTAAATCTAAATACTGAGAAAATCATAAAACCATTACAAGCAATGTATTTCTTTTTAAATTAGGCAATATTAGGAATCGCCTTTTAGGGCTTTTACCACGTACCACAATTTTTTATTTCTAATCTATCAGAGAGGTTCCGATTATAGCTAAAACCTATGGTCGCGGACTGATAGGCTGGCGGATCGGGGTTGTTGTTAGCGAAGTTGACTGCGCGGGCGCAGGTCACGCTCTACCCAGCATAGCAGCAACGTCACCAGCCGATTGAGAATGCAGTAGAGCTGTTCGAGTCGGTCTCGGAGGCGCTAATCTTGGCAATTGTAATGCTGATGAAGTCGGTGGAGGGCCGAGTGGACATCCTGTCACGAACTCGTGTCTCGATGCTTCTCCTGGTGTGATGCGTCGTTTAGGATCCCATCTGGTAAAATAAATAATAATTTTAATACGACTGTAACTGCATTATGTTATTAATTTTATATTATACATACGAAATTGTGTTTGTTGGTTTGCTCTTTTTTCACATCGTAACGGACCAACGAAACAACGTGATTTTTAGCACATAGACAATTAAAAAAACGAACAGTAATATAGGGTACTGTTTATTCTGGTCCATGGTATAAGGATTCCATAGCATACTAAATTAATCCGAATCCGAAAAGAATGATAGCGAAAGTTCGAGTCGTGAAATGAAATCGTAGTTCCTAATACGATTAAGGGCGCTGTATCAATCAAAAAATAAAAGTAAAAAATAGTGGTACGATTGCAAAGACGGGAAAACATAAATCCACGCGAGGGCAATTGCGGGAAAATGCGAGTAATTTATATTTTGGGAATAGCGAAAATTACGTCGATTATTCAAGGTCAGATTGAAGGATTAATATTAATTGTGTTTATTCAATTAACCTGCGTTCATCATTGCAGCGGAAAACTTACATGCAGGTATAAACTATAAATACAATGGACGCGTTTTAATCCAACACTAGAAATCTTCGAGACCACTGAATTAGCCAAAAAGTTCAGTTACGAAACGTTCATTGCTGTATAATGAAAGGAAAACTTCATAGAAAAAAACCTGCTACAGAAAAAAGAAAAGTTCATAAACACAGTTACGTTAACAATTTCAATACACGAATTAAACATAAGAAGTAGCGCCTGAAAAAAGTCCATAACTGTTTTATGGGGTAAGGTACGGCGATACGCATTTAGAACAGATTGCCTCCAGAAATATTAGATTTGCCATAAGAGAAATTTAAAATTATTGCGATTGCCTATAAACCAGTAGACGCTTATTTAAGTGACCGAGATATCTGGACGAGTTGAACGTAGTCCAAACTTATAGAACGTGTAGAGCTTACCGAACTAAACAAAAAGTTTCAAACAATAAGTGACAAAAAAATAAAACTTTAAGTTTAACTTTTTGTGTAATTTGGTAAGCTCTACACCTTCTGTACTTAATTGTTTTGGATTACGTTCAGCCAAACACGCGGTGTATTACTACGGGTATACGGTTGAACGTTGTCCAAATTTATAGACCGTGTCCAGCTTACCGAACTAAACAAAAAGTTTCTAAAAATAAAATAAGTGATCAAAAATTAAATTTTAAATATTATTTTCTCAGTAAGCGTTAGTTTGCGTCATCTGCTCACTTGAAACTTTTTGTTTAGTTAGCTCTACACGCTCTATAAGTTTGGACTACGTTCAGCCGAACACGGTGTATATAGTTATTGTTAATACTTATAAGATTTTAAAAAGTGTAACTGCTGTGTTTGTTGTCGGTACATTTCAGTAGAAACTACATTAAACTTGAATAAAATATTTTATTTATTATTTGAGTCACTGGATTTTGATAGAACTATTTTCCTCAAATAATGCAGGTCGTGTCGGACTAGCCATTGTTGAACCATGGCTACATTTAAAACAATCAATTGTTCAGAAGTGGAATTATATCATCGCGCCAAAATAGGTATTCTAGAAGTCGTTAAATATATTAGACCTTCCATATTCCGGTCTATTGAAAAAACTTAGCGTTGACACGTTCTCTATCCCGAAAGTGGTACAAGGTAATCCAACACTCACTCCATACAGACACGCAGGTGCACTCATATCAAGTCACTTTAAATCGTGTTTAAGTACCAAAATGATATGTGGTTGAATTTAATTTATAACTGATCAGTATCCATTGATTTATAAATAATAATTTTGGCCGTAGACTGAAAATCTAATGACTATAAAAAATTAAAAGTTAAATAATTAAATCAAAGTGTACTTTAGCAGTGTCGTGCTAGCTGAGTGGTAGCAAGCCCGCTTCTTGTTTAGAAGGCCGTGGTACGAATCCCAGGCCATGTACAGATCAGTGTTTACTAAGATATATTCATAACTATCACTGCCTGTGCCTCGGAGAGCACGTTAAGGCGTCGTCGGTTCCGGTTGCCATCTATTGATGGCAGTCGTTAAAATACACCAACCCGAGCTGGAGCAGCATGATGGATTAAGCTCCAAGGAAGGCCTATGAAGCCCCTACAGTGAGGCATTAATGGGCTGACGGTATGGTATGGTTCTTTAACAATAAATAACTTTATCTGATGTGAATACTGTAAATTGAGATGTCCCACGAATATCGGGACATCTAACAGTTAATCAGTAAAGTATAATCAAATTATTTAAAGCATAATGAGTTGCAAGAAGGTTGTTCAAAGTCAGTGACAACCTAAGGAAGATCATTTTTTATAGATACTTATGTAGTAACTTATTTGGTAGGCTTCTTGTTTATTACGAAGAATACTAGCTATAAAACTTTTTGTAAGTCAAAAGTTGTGATTTGTGATTATGTTAAGAGTATTGTGTACTTGCAACTTTCCATACAAACACCCTATTAAACCTCAACCGATTGCCGCAAAAATAAATTTATTGAATTTGTAAGTACACAATCTTCTTAATAGTACATGAATACGTGACATAAATAAAGCTCTTCAAACATTTGTAAATGTCATAAAACCCCTTTACCATAGTTTTGACAAGACGCAGAAATAAATATTTTAAATGTTAATTTTAATAATAATGTGACTAAAAAGTTCAATTGCTTCGAACTATTTGAAAATAAAATTGTAGTGCCATTGAAAAAATGTTTCAATTTATAGTTCCAATTTTTGGCCATACGTTTTCCACTGTGGTTTTCCACGTGTACTTGTGACATGTAATATACTTTGAAACGAAATAATTTGAATAGATTAAAAAATAATGAAAAACTAAAAATATTTAAATAATAAATTATTGTAATTTGTCGTGTGTCTAGCGACTAACTCTTGTAATTTTCATGCAACGTTTTCTATAAATAATATATGATTTATTGTTTGACATATTTAATAAAAAAAATTATTATATTTTAATTATAGAGCTAATCCATCCGTTAATCGAAGAAAATACCTAAGCAAGTAAAAAAAATATTTTATACAGTAATACTAGAAATATTTGTATTTCTGTCTAATTAATTACTCATTGTGACATCAGCTATTTAAAATAAATTAAGTGCCTTATTCAAAAACGTTCTAAAACAGTACTATAACTAAAATGTGTTTTGACTTTCTCTCTCATAGGAAAATATGGAAATGGCTAGAAAAAGATAAAATACATTTTAATTATAATAGTGTTTTAGAACGATTAGGAATAAGGCAGTAAGAATACAAATTTAGAATCGCTAAAAAGTGAAACAAAATGAACTCGGCATGTTTTTCCTTTCCTCCCCACTTTTTCCAAATTATTTAATTGCCCCCTTGATAATTATAACCAAATAATAAAAAAAGAAAAAAAAATATTACAAGTGTTTAGCTTAGTAATTTATGCATTTAATACAGTAATAAACAATAAACACTTAGAATTGTTAACAATTTCCTCAAGCAAGATGCTTTTATATTTTTATATATCCGACTTTAAAAAATTTCCTTATCGGTATCATTATAAAAAGAATCATTTTCCGAACTTACGTGAAAATGTCAACTTCTTTAGTACGTTGTTAAGAAATTATGAACTAGAAAAATTACCGGTTCGGATTGAAACGATGCGCGTTCACAGTTACATAAACGCGGGACAGCTGCAGGAAGCTGTGTATTACGTCACATTGGTCAACCTTTCACTCTGCCTTGCTAAAAGAACATCTCGTATAACTTACAGTATAGAATAACTAATATTATGACGTAAAAACATAAGTATACTCTATATTTTTATATGGAAGGTAAAGTAAGGTAAGCTTATTCATTTAGTTATATTTTAACACAGACAAAATTTTATGTAAATAGATTTAGAAGTTCAAAAGTTATGACAGGTTAGGTTATATCATAAAAGTACGAATTGACTTGAAGCACTCTTCTGCGCTTACCGTCTAACCACTCTTCTTCCAGTTAGCTGCTGTATCTTTGGCAAGTTTCAATCTGGTTTTAGTCCGCCAAGTCCGCGCCATCAGCATTCACCCCCGCGGAATGGCGTTCGATAGTTTCGATAGTGTGAAGTGACACTTCTGACTCTATTAAAATCAAACGCTGCTCTCAATTTTTTTTACTGTATGGGTTAAATGATGCATACAACTATGTTCAAAGGTTTATGTCTCTAAATTCTCCTATTTCTATTTATATGTAATTTTAATTATAATATTATTATATTTTTTATTTATTTACTTCATGTCTATATTATATTATTTTACTTACATACTATATTTAATAATATCTCTCTGTTTACAATTAATTTATTTTATTTTATTTAAATTTATTGACTGACTGATTGGCCGATTGTTTAGTAACCCTGTAGAACTAATGGTCGTGGATTCGATTCCCACTAAGGACAAATATTTGTATCATGAACATGTCTATTTGTTCTGTGACTGGGTGTTAAATTTCGAATTTATATACGTATATACTATAAAGAACATATCAGTTGTCTAGTAACCCATAACACAAGCATAATAGTTGCTTAATTTGGGCCTACATGGCGCTGTGTGAGATGTCTCATGTATTAATATGTGTGTGGTAAGCTATGTAGTTATGTTATGCCTGTGTGTTTGTATATCACTCACAGAAAATTTATTAAGATTAATGAAAGTATTATGTAGGTAATTTTATTGCGCTTTGACATTCTGTTTAGTAGTTTTTCTATGTACGCCTTTCGTATCAGTTTATGATATTTTAGTGAGACACACACTTTCTAATACATTTTTTTCATAACTTTAAATGGTAAGTTACTGAGGTTTTGTGACTGAAATGTCAAAAACACGTTCCAGTGATCATTCCTTACGTAGTATTATGCTTAGCAAAAGTCTTACGGTTATTCAATGAGACTCTTTTGTCGGTAATTTGAATAGAACGCGTGAGTGACGTCTTTTTGTATTGACCATGGCGACAGCTCCGACTATCTAGCCATTTTACATGCAAATGTATTATTGAAAAGTACTGTCACGTTTTATTTAGTGACAGACATAGAGACTCAGTGTAATAAAAGTTGAACGCATCTGACGTTGGAGGATCAGGGAGTATCTCTCGTTGGTCAGTTTCCTTGATTCATCGGTTTCATTACTCTTGCCATCTTAATCTAAAATATTAGTTAAAACAAAATTAATAATACATGGGACATCCCACGCAGCGCCATCTAGTCCCAAAGTAAGTAAGTATTATGCTTGTGCTATGGGTTATTAGATAACTGATGTACTGATATTAAGTATTCTTCATAAGGTATGCACATATAAATATTTTACACCCAGACACGGAACAAATAGACATATATTTGTCTTGGGCGGGAACCGAACACGCGATTTTTGGTTCAGCGGTTAGGGTCTCTATAACCACCCCTAATATTAAATAAAATAATAATGAAAATTATGTTCCGTGCACAAACTCTATACCATATCGCATAACACACGTACACTCACATCCTCAAATACTCCCCTAAACACACACACACACACACACACACACACACACACACACACACGCACGCAGAGAGAGACCCACATACACACGCACCCTCGCACGCAACTCACGCAAGCACTCTCGCACGCACTATACGATGTCCTGTATCCGGCAAATTCAATAACCGGTGCATCATTTTACAGAAGCATTTCATCAAAGATCTTTTGGGGCCATCCATAAAGTACGTCACACGTTAACGGGTTGGTATAGGGTCGATGAAGTGTGACATTGTGGGATAAGGGGTAGGAGGAGTCCTAAGTTTCGTGACGTCACAATTCAAAATCTTATACATGTAAACCTAAATGTTAAAATGCCAAAGAACTATTGACGAAAAATCTAAAAATATATCCAATTCTATTGCATGAACATAAGGTTTAAATTGCACTACGTCTTTGTATGTATTATGATGCGGTTTTCACCATCAGTTATAATTTTTCACGGAAGATTAATATATATAACTAGCGGTCGTACCCGGCTTCGTCCGGGTGGACTACGGAAATGTTCCTCTTCCCGTTCCACGCATTAGTATACTGCACCCGTGCGAACCCGGGGTGGGTCTCTAGTACCTAATTAATAATTTATTGTTCTGTTCATTTTTTTTAATGTTTGATTTAATGTTTATTATATTAAAAAATAATTGAAATGGAAATAAAACTAATTTCGAAACTGCTGCTTCAATCTATTAATTTGTAGATGTGAAATTGACATATAATTATGTGACGTCACACTAGGGAGGAGGTCTCACAAATGTGGCCAACTGTGACAAGGACGGGTAGATCACCCCTTTTGAAGTGGTCCAAAATCTGAATGTCTAATACGAAAGCGGGATATCGGAAAGACATTATCATACCTGTCGGCAAAATTATAACTTGATTTGATTAACAAAGATCCAACATCGTTTAATTTTTTAGGGTTCCGTAAATAAAAACGGGACGTTTGTGGTAAGACTTCCTCGTTTGCAGTATCTGTTGTATAAATTGTGGAGAGAAAAGCCTATTATTCTTAATACAAAAATCTGAAAACTGTATCTGCGTAAAAACCAATCAAGAGCGACTTGAATCTGAGTTCCCGTACTGTAAGATCATCTGTATATTGATGAAACTATCGGGAAAAATATATAATGTAGCGCTGGCTAGTTGTAAGCCACGCGCTCGATTTAAAATACATAATTTGAATTTGAAAAAAAATCTAATGGTGTATGTGTTAGGAACACGAGCCCGGAATGCTCGGTCCTTTTGACATAGACGATTTCGACGATTTTGGGAGTTCATTGTCGATAGACGATTGTGGGCGTTCGTTGCATAAAGATAGAAGTGTCGTACGAATATTGGGTTATCGTAGTATTGTATACGCGGTTACGAAAATACAAAATCTTTTCCTTTCAGCATCCGTATCTTTTATTTCAGCTCTACAAGGTTACGACCCTAAAATTACTTCTGGGACTAAATTAACAGTTGCCAGTAGTAGTGTCAGTTGTCCCAGCCTGGGTCTACGCACTGGGACTAGTGGGATAGACCGTATGGATTTCATACTGAGCATCGCTTCCTTTAACTTTTTATAGACAAACGTTACAGTACGTTTCGTTTGTAACTTTCGATTCAGGAACCCTAACAATAAAGGTGTCATTCACATATGCCATAATCGAGTTACGCGTCGCGTTCTCGTCACATTCTCACAACTTTCACTACAACAGTTCCGAGACGAACCCTGACCTAACAGGTATTTTAGCATTTCACTACTTATTCGCGTTAAATTATGCCTGCAGGCTGTATAGGAAATAATTTTAACGACGATCATAAGGTACTTAGTTTAAGTACTTCAGGTAAGTGTATTATTTTCGTTACGACTTTTCTATGGAGGTATTCGATACCATCATAAAAGCTACATGTCGTGATAGCTAACTGGTGGCGAGCCTGCTTCTTGTTTAGAAACTTATGGTTGGAATCCCAGGGCGTGTAACAATGAGTTTTTTCTGACGTAATTACATATAACTATCACGGACTCCCTGTCTCGGAGATCACGTTAGCCCGTCGTCGGCGCTGTCATTAAAATCCACCAACCCGCATTCGAGCAGCGTGGTGGCTTAACCTCCAAGCACCCTCATCCGGAGGGAAGGCGTAAGTCCCTGCAGTGGGGCATGATGAGCTGATATGGTACAAGAAGCTACATTAGTGCTAGGTACTCGTAATTATATTAGCCCTTTTTTTCATTAAAATTGCCACTTCTTAATCCTTCTCTTGATAAAACTTGGTAGGAAAATAGCTTGAAGTTCAAGGATGGACTAGCCTACTGACCGATTCCCCGAGCGGTTAGAGATCCTAACCGCAGAACAAAAAGTCTTAGATTCGAGTCATGACCGGTACAAATATTTGTGTACATACATGAATATGTCTATTTGTTCTGTGTTTAGGTATAAAATATCTACATACAAATACGTATGTTTAATAATATAAAGAATATTTAAATATGTATATCAGTTGACTAGTACCCAAAATACAAGCATAATACCTGCTTACTTTGAGACTAGATGGCGCTGTGTGGAATATCCCATGTATTATTGTTGTATACTTTCTACTGCGGGATTGTGTTTGTTACTTTTTTACAGCTAAGCTGCAGAACCAATTTTGATGATATTCAATGTAGAGATAGCTTGAAATCTAAGGAAGGATATTAAGCTATTTTTCATTGGAAAATCTGTCTGAGCGTTTGTTACCCTTTTCAACAAGACCCAGTAGAAATCTGTAATCCACATGCGAAGCCGCGAGAAGAAAGCTAGCACTTAATCAATTCAAAGTTTAACTTAAAAACGTCGTCCCAAATAGCAAGAGTTAGGGCTGAAAAGGTTGACACCGTTTGCTAAGCGCTGACGGTCCTTTGTTAAAATTATTTCTTTAAGTCATTAAGTGTTACTCAACTCACAAACTTTTCTTCGTCAATTCGAGATTTCTATTTTATATAATCATTTAAATTTATATTTTTGCTGTAGACATACTGGAGTGTTAGAAAGTAATTGGTAATTTAAGAAAACGTTAGAATACTTTGGCACTTGATTGTGGCAATTCGGAAATAATTGGACGTAAAGGTCTGACGAATAAAAAAAATCCGCTTTGCGAGAGAAACCGAACTTTGTAATATACGATAGTATGTAATTCTTTTTTGGTTTTTCTTTTAATGCAATATGTTTTTAGTACTGTCGATGACTATCATGAAGTAGAGAACAAACTAAACTAATAATGATACCTGGGATAAACTAAGCAAAGCTTGTATTATGGTTACTAGACAACTGATACACATTCTTAAATATTCTTTATAATATGTACATATTTAGATATTTTACACCCCGACACAAGAATAAATAGATATACATGTTCGTGCACACAAATATTTGTCCCGGGCGAGAATCGAACCTGCGACCTTTGGCTCCGCAGTTGGGGTCAGTCTTTCATCCTTCAAACTGTTTCTTTCGTGCCCTAGAAAATATCATGTTTGAAATCCTTACGTCACCCCACGACCTAAGATAGAAATTGTTTCTGATAAGTCACAGTGATAAGTACTGTATTCACTTCCAAAAATCTCACTCAAAAACCTGAAATGAAATATTATAAAAGTGATTTGAAAAATGAAAGGTAAAGTTTACGTTCATTGGGTGGCGCTTCTGTGATGTAAGGCATGGTACTCAACAAAAAGTTTTGAACACTGTTTATAAGTTTTCAAGTTAAGTTTATCAATAATTTTCCATCACAATTTAATTGAATTTATATATAATTTTAATACTTTAACAACTAGTTTTTTTTTTTCATCTCATTCCAAAATTGTTTCCGGTTTCAACGACAAAACATTTATTCATAATGATTGACTTTACATAACAACAAAATCCAAATAAAATTGACATATAACTCGGAATTAATAAGAGAGTACGGTTCACATTAACCTCTCGGTACAGTGGCGCCGCGCCGCATGGTGGCAAAAAATAATACCTACTTTTACCTATCTTCAACTGAATTATGATCCAACATAATTTTATTAATTAAATTTTAAATGTTAAAGCAATATTATTAAAAAAGCGTTCTTCGTTCGTTTGCTGTCTTCGCTGTAGTTAGTTGTAAAACTATATTCTTGAACATGTACTAAACCAATTAAATCTGTACTAATATTAGACGAAAGATTTGATAATTTTTTTTGTTACGGATAAATTCAAAAACTACCAAACTTATTTTAAAAATGCTTTCACCTGTAGAAAGCTACATTTTCACCCAATAACATGGTTATATTTTATTTTCAAACTAGCTTTCCGCCCGCGGCTCCGCTCGCGTGGACTACACAGTTGTACCGAGACCGCTATAATTGTTTGCATAGATATAGTTTATAAGCTGAAGAGCGACATAGGGTACTTTTTGTCCAGGAAAAAGGGTCCCGGTATAACTGTGTCATCCACGAGAATGGAGCCGTCGGCGGAAAGCTGGTAAGTAATATAAGAATATACTGACTCAAGACAACGGTGCAGAAAATGCAGGAAAGCGGGGTCATCGGTTCGTGCAGCTGAAGATAGCGTTCGTGAACCAGGCCGTCGTTTGCGTCCTTTTGAATTTGTCACTGTGCGAGGCGAGCCCTTCGAATCTGCGACAAAAAAATATTGTATTTTTGGAAACTGATTTTTCAATACTATATATATATACATATATATATATATATATATATATATATATATATATATATATATATATATATATATATAATTATATATATATAATTATAGTACTTATATATAGATTAGATACATAGATATAAACAATAACTATAATTAATATCTCTTTATTACAGCGTTAAGAAAATCAGATTTTACGCAGTCCAATTTCCTACAATTAACTTAAGTTTGGGGCAAACTAAACCAGAGAAAAAATAGTAGGAAGGAAAAATAGGGGAAGACCAAGAATAACTTTGACCAAGTAATATAGAGAATGGAAGCCGTGTCGCATCAGGCGGTCAAAAGAAAAGATGAAAATAGAGGACAGTAGAGAACGGAAGAACGAAAATTTTGACAAACAAAACACAGAAGTTGTTTTACAAATTTTTCCCTCCCTCCTTGGTGTAAACTTGTCTTATTCTATGCTTAAACGATACCGGTAATGAAAATCCTCTAGGTATTCTGTCAAATATCATAACACAGAATAAAGTTGATTTCACACAGTTGACAAAACCTCAAAAAGTATTATAACTTTACACTAGGCCATATCTTCTCGTTCCTTTGAAAAGAAAAAGCTTATATTTGCGGTCACTTTCAGGTCCTAAAAAGATAATGGGGGTGTCAAAATGACGATAAAACTTGCAAAATAAAACGATGGACAAATCCCGATGTTCCCATTTTTTTTAAATTATTTTTTCCAGTATGTATAAAAATAGCAGTATATACCTGGTGTTCGGCTAAACGTAGTTCAAACGTATACGTAGAACGTGTAGAGCTTACCGAACTAAACAAAAATTGAAACAAATGATTAAAAAAATGAAGCTGTAAACACATTTTTCTCAGTAACCGTTAGTTTACGCCAAATACTTCAATTTTTTTGCTTATTTCCGTAAGTTTTACATGCTCTATAAGTTTGGACTATGTTCAGCCGAATACATATTATATGCCGGGTGTTAGGCTATACGTAGTTCAACTTTAAATATGTTTTTTACGGCAAACGTTGATTTGCGTCATCTGCTCCCCTGAAACTTTTTTTAGTTCGGTAAGCTTTACATGCTCTATAAGTTTGGATTACGTTCAACCGAACACCCCGTATATTATAGATAGTAGATATGGAAAATCGATCAAAGTAACCCCACCCCGGTTTACGGTAGGCACAGTTTCTAACGAACAGTAAACCTTTCATGGATTATCGTAAAATCGTACCGAAGAATAGTCGCTTTCTTGTAGCATGTATTAATAAATCAGGCGGTGGAGTCCCCAGCAGCTCCATGATGCAAGCCAACTGTTCTGCCTCATTTTCACCAGGAAAGAGCGGGTAGCCTGTGTGCAACTCCGCTAGTATGCAACCTATAACAAAAACAATACGTGTACGATTAAAAGAATCTTATGCCGATTGCTTAAAGAAGGACACTGCCTGTCTAGTACGGCTATTTAAAAATAATAATAATAGGTAGTAGAGCCACCACACAAAGAAATGACTTTTATTTTTTCATGATTACATTTTTACGTTTCAGTTGATAAAAACATAATATGCAACTATAAAGAATATTTATTTCTCTTTAATGTTTTTAACTGAAACGCAGAAATATGATCGTGAAAAATGGCTCCAAACCACCTAATGTAACGAAATTAAGTTAAACCGAATTAGTTGGTATACTTTACCACAGATGGCGCTATCTAACTAGTTATTATCGTCTACAGCAGATAGCGCCAACACTAAAGATGTTTTGTATAAACTTTAATTATTTAATTTTTTACAAAAATTACAAGCTTTCATACACGTAACAAGTATTATTCGAAATAAAAACATTCGAATGCAACTGTGTGACATATAAAGATGGCGTCAAATGTATAAGTTTTAATTTATGATATTTTAAAAACACCGCTTTCATGAAAATATCATTTTCGACTGACGATTTTAAAAAAAACTATTTTTTCAATTACATGTATTTCGTTTTGGGACAACTTATAGTCACGTAAAAATAACTTGGATCAATCACATATTTACTAATTCGCAAATGGAAATTTAGAAGCCTATAACCTTAGAGACGTATCAAACAAACTTATTAAATTATGTTGGCACATTATGTGTATATGTCACGATTTCAAAATTGTACCATTAACCGAGTCCATGATGGATATTGCAAAATAATTTTGCCATCGATCCATCGATTCGGTGTATAAAACGGAATCGGCTTTCATGTTACTACAGATATATGACCTCAAAACTATTATAACACTAACGATTTTAGTATAGCAAGACGTTCTGTAATTATACTTCTAATAAGTCTCCACAAAAGAACGGCCCGTGCAACGGTCTCACAAAAAAAACACGAATAAGTACGCATCGGGTCAAGCGCAGTGCACGATTCTGTAGTTACCCGTCACAATATAGGTTTCTTACATAGAGTAAATTAATTTGACAGCGCCGTTTGGTTTTAATAGAGTCAGAAATATCACTTTACCGTATCGAAACTGTCAAATGTACTTCGCGGGGATGAAGACTGGCGCGCGGGGACCTCGGGGTACTGAAACCGGGCTGAAACTTGCCAAAGATACACCAGCTGGCTAGAGGAAGAGTGGTTAGACGGTAATCGGAGAAGAGTGCTTCTAGTCAATTTATACTTTCATGATTTTTTGATATGATAACATAATTATTACCAATCTAGTTTGAGCTTATTTGCTAAACAGCAATTTCTACAGAATTTTTGCTAGTTTTTACTTATCAAAGTATCCAAGTACATTTTATAAGTTGGTCGATTATTACTCGTTAACTCGGTATTAACTCGGCCTAGGTAGCTGTGATAGTTTTCCTTATAACTTTGTTATATATCTGGCTAACTCATAAAGCGTACTTACTCAACTAAAAAAAAACGTAAAAAAAGATTTTAAAAATGAAAAAAAATAACTTTAAACATGTTTTTCTTGGTACCTGTTAGTTTGAGCATCTGTTCACTTGTAATTTTTTTTTAGTTCAGTAATACCTACACGCTCTATAAGTTTGAACTACGTTCAGCCAAACTCATGGTATATTATATACGGGGTGTTCGGGTGAACGTAGTTCAATTTGAAACTTGCTTTCTTAGTAACCGTTAGTTTGCGCCATCTGCTCACTTGAAACTTTTTGTTTAATTCGGTAAGCTCTATACGCTCTGTAAGTTTGGAATACGTTCAGCCGAACACTCGGTATGCTACTGTTATAAATATTTTTTACATATTCAAAAACAACGGAAGGGGGGAATGAACGTGACTCAAACAAAAATTACCACTTTAAAGCTTACCATCCCTGGATAGGAAAATGTTCTTTACATTTATATCCCATTTTTGAAAGACGTATTCAATTACAATCCATCCAATGGAATAGACAACAAAAAAGGGATTACACGTTTTGGGGTAGCTATGCAATGAATATTTTTCGATTCAAAACAAACATTTTCTTCAAGATTTTATTTTGTCTACAATTTCATCTCATAGCTTTGTAGCCGTGATTAATATGTACAAACATGCCAAATTACAGCTTTTTAGTATTTAGTCTCACGGACGGACAGACGAACATAGCGAAACTATGAAGGTTTCTTGTTAGCTACAACGCAACCCTAAAAATCGTAAAAGTTAACTGACGGACTGACATGTGAATGCGATCTATAATGCAAGATAGGTAATTGGCGATTGGACATATATTCCAGATAATAGTATATGATACAAAGCAAATATAATGAAGTAAATGCTTTTATATTTGGTTATATACATAACGAGAGATTGATACAGGCGTAGATTTTTTTGAAAAATATGACTGTGTGGCATCGTAAGTGCATTGAACTATTTATCTATACTAATATTATAATATAAAGGAAAAATATTTGATTTTTGGTATGTTTGTTGCGTTACGTTTATTAATAAATTCAAAAACTACTAAACTTATTTTAAAAAAAATTTCGCCTATCGAAAGCCACATTATTAGCGAGTAACATGAGTTATATCTTATTTTCAAACTAGTTTTCCGCTCGCGGCTCTGCTCGCATGGACTACACAGTTGTACCGGGACCGTTATAATTTTTTCCATAGATATAGTTAGTTTGCTGAAAAATGACTTAAGTTACTTTTTATCCCGGAAAAAGGGGTCCCGGTTTGTACCTGGATACTTTTTTACCCGACCCGATCCAATTTTTTTACGGCAATCGGTTAAGGTTTAATGAAAAGCAACCGTTGACGCCGTTTGTATGGAAATTTGCCAGTATACAGTCCTTTTAAGTTACAAGCTTTAAACCTAAAGAAATAAATTTCGTTTCAGGGATGACTATAATCGGTTAATTACAATTTCATACATCGCATTAATAATGAAAGGTTTTTTAAACTACAAAAAAGTGGTTTTGTTTTAATAGTATGTAGTACAATATTTTTGTGCACTTAGATATATCCATAGAGTAACAAATTTTAATTGAAATTTGTGTAAACTGAAAAGAAACATATTGGAATCTTAATATTCATGAAAAAATAAATATGTTAAAATTAATTTCATTTAGATTGGGCGCCTAGATCAAATATCGTAAAAACGTGACAATGATCCTGTAATTATTTTATTCTATTACATCCTCAGGTTACCTGTCTGTTTGTGTCAGGTTACCAGAATGGCCATCGTTCCCATCGACAGACAAATCAACAGAATTCAACAGAAAAAAATTAATATTTTGGAGGCGTAATAACGGAGATATAAAAAGACAACGTGAAATATTAATGAGACGTCACTACCAGATGCAGCGGTTGGCGGCCATACAATTAAGTGCAATACGTATAGCATCCTACTTATAACTATTAATAGTCGTAGTTATAATTAGGAATAATGATGTCATCAGCAATCGATTTTTAACAATCGATTATTCCTTAGAAAGTCATACATAAAATTGAAAAAATAATACTGAAACACAAACAACTGATATACAAATACAAAAAAATCAGATGGTCTATATTTTTATAAAATAGTAATCAAATGTAAAGTCAAAATTTTGGGTCAGTCAGACACGTCTCATACCTCCGAAAAATCGAAAAGTCGAGCAAAGTATCGATCATACGTAATTATCGCTCTAAACAATTGCATAAAATGATAGGATAAGGAACCCAAAACGTCAAAGTACGCCTGTGTGTACTTTTCGATCACATTTTTGTGTTAGGACGCGGTATCTTATTCTTTCTGATATCTTAGATTACATCGCAGCCACTACGCTAGACGATGTATCTCGACACATAAGCCAGCATTCTAAGAATATGGCTTACATGTTTCACTCGAACGACTTTCTACAAACAAACCAGTTGGTTGTGTAATTTACATAACAGCCAACACACCTATTATTTTATGCTTGGGGTAATATCGCTGACACAATGAATATATAGAAGGGGCTATATTCGATTGAATTGAGAAAATTACACTTTTACTAGCTCTTGTCTCCGACTGCATGGTTTTAAGTTAATTAAGTTTTTAATTTGCATAAATTATATTAAATTTTTCTAAAATATCAATGCAACGGTTCATCTATACTAATATAATAAAAAGAAAACAATACATTGTTTATTCGTCACGTAAAAACTCAAAAACCACTTATGTGATTTAAAAATATATTTAATCTATAGGAAGTTACATTATCAGCGAGTAAAATGAGTTATATTTTATTTTCAAAGTAGGTTTCCGCCCGTGGCTCAGCGCGCGTGGACAACACAGTTGTACCGAGACCGCTATATTTTTTTAGATAGATATAGTTTATAAATGCCACTTTTATATACTTAGGCTATTTTTTATCCCGGAAAAAGGGGTCCCGGTGCATCTGTGTAGTACACGCAAACGGAGCTAGACTCAAAGCTAGTATCCTATCTAAGCGATTTTTTCAAAATCGTATTATTAACACATGTATTTACTAATGCGTAAGGAAAACAAAAAAAAATTGTTACTTTCTTATACGCAAATGGGTTAGTAAGTCGCTTTTCCCAGCTTTCCTTGGAACAATTGGAATATCTACTATACATAACTCCATGAACTGAATCGAACCCAGTACTAACCACATTGCGTATATTTGGCCGGTTTGAGCGTTTTATCCAAAAGTTATTCTTTCAATTTATATAACAAATTTATTCTTCTATGTATAGTCTAATTTATATATTACGAAAGTACTGTAAACATACTAGTTATAAATTTAGTACGATACAAACCAACAGTTAGTTAGTTAGAAGGTTCCTACTTGCAGTCACCAATAGTTGTTCCTTAAGTGGTTCTGAGTGGATTTTGGATATGAGTGGATCACCGGTAGACATCGGGAACAACTATAGGTATTATGCCAAGTGAGATGTCATTTTCGGATAATTCAAGGATGACGAATTCATTTCTAGAACAAACATGTTCCCTTTCCATACAAAAAAAAATTATTAAATATTAGGCAAAACTCCGAACATGTAAAAAGTTTAAAAAAAAAGGTATTTACTTTTAAACTACCAGAGGTAAACTTTTGTAAAAAATATATTCTGGTAGTTACACTTATCAAGATTGCATAAATATAGTTTTTACTGAGAAGATGGAGCCCAAGCGAGAACTTTTGCGTACTATGATTTATCATTTTAGATTTATCTAAAATGTTAAGCTTAAATCAGCATTAGACGAATTTGCTTCTTCCCGGGCAACGATTTCAGATGCTATAACGAAAGGAACAAAACTAGCCTTGAAGGTGACGACAGATGTGGTCGCCTGTCAACGGTAGTCACGGCAGAAAATCTATGGACTACTGAAATGCTTGTACAAGAAGACCCACGAATCGCATATAAAAATGTAGAGAGAGCATTAGACATTAGTTCGGTTTATGTTTATACCATCTTACATGATCATCTTGGCGTGAAGAGACTTTCTTGTAGTTAGATGCCACGTGTGTTCTCCGATACAAACCCAAAAAGAAGCCCGTGTGGATTGGTGCCGAGAAATGCGTCTATGTTTCGAAAATGGGACATCAAGGAGTGTTTCTGAAATCCTTATTGGCGAGAAAACACGGATATATCAGTGAGACCCGGAAAGCAAGAAAGGTTCGTCGGTATCAGATGGCCAGTTGCCTATAACATTACGAAATTCTCAGAACATCAGCAAAAGAAAGTGAACTTTTTTTTAAGTATACATCTTACGACATCAAAGCTAGAATATTGTAGATCAATTAACTCAGAATTGTACACAAAAGTTTTCAAAGTTATGCAGAAGAAACGACCAAAGACCGGCCTTAGGGGAATCATGCTGCACTGCGACAACGCATCATCAAGAAACTGGTATTTAAACCCTGCCGCACCCACCTTATACCCGACTATCCCTGTGGTTTCTTTTTATTAAGTCAAGTATAAAATAATAGGCACTTCTTTTCAGGTGCCGAAGAAGCGGCGGCTGCCTACAAATCGGTCACCTTTGACCTGTAGGAAAAAGACAGGAATCAATGATTTCAGAACTGTATATAATGATGGAAAATACTTTGAAAAATATGATATAAATTATACAAATCACAAAAGTACGAATTGACTAGAAGCCCTCTTCTGCCCTTACCGTCTAACTACTCATACTCTAGCTAGCTGGTGTGTACCCGTTGCGAGATGGCCAGTTTCAGACCGAGTTTAGACCGCGAGGTCCCCACGCGCCGGCCTTCACTCTCTCGAAATTGCGTTTAATATTTTCAATACTGTGAAATGACATTTCGGACTCTATAAACGCAGCTGTAAATTTTTTTTACTCTATGATACAAATATATTGTTTACCCTTTTCGCCTGTCTAAAAACTTATATAGTGACCCACCTACACGTACGTATATAAACAATTAAAAATTAGCGGTATGTAGTTAAAAACAATAATTGCCGCTCGCGTTGACCAAGACGCGCTAATGACAAGCGTGGGCAGGAAATGTCAAATACTGTCAACAAAATACTCATTGAATATTTTTGTACGGAACTAAGTACGGTTGTTAAAATTTAAAAGCATAAAACGCCTAACAAAAGATAATATGAGAGGAATCATAAACAACAAATAACTCTTGACAACTGACTTCACTCCGAATGTCATCTTTCTGTGAGTTTCGTGAGTCAACCAAAAACGGTAACCCGCATGCCCCCAATGGAAGTTTACACACAAAAATTGTTCGATAATTGATCCGTTTACGTAACAATTTTAACAAAATTAAGTTTTATCTCTCTTTACAAGACTTCGCAATACAATGTCAACCAAAATAACAGATCAACTTTTACATCCTTGTGTGTGTGACTCAACAGACCTCATACTCTCCTTACGCCATATTAAATATATATATATATATACCGTCTCTGTGTGCGTAAACTATAGCCGAACTGTCAGGTGACATTTGTATCTACATTTTTGGCGCCGACTCTTTATCCAGATATTATATAATCAAAGGTGTTTTATTAATGCTTATTTCTTCTTGGTCATTCTTTCGTTTTCTTCTTCTATTCTCATTTTTTATCCCCACCCTTCCCTTGTTCTTTTAAAACTAAAGTGATAAACCGATGGTAAATTTCGGATACAATTTTTTACATTTAGCAATTTCGCATACACTTATGATCCCAGCCTTTTCTAACGGTATCTACCTACCCTAAACTTATTTTTACGCTCTACCATCTTTGAGATAATTCGTGATCAAAAAACATCTCTTGAACTTGTACATACAAAATTATATTATTTATATATATACGACTTTTAATTTAACTGACCGATTGGCCGAGTGGTTAGAGACCCTAACTGCGGAGCCAAAGTTCGCGGGTTCGATTCCCGCCCGGGACAAATATTTGCGTGCATAAACATGTCTATTTGTTTCGTGTCTGGGTGTAAAATATTTATATATGTATATATTATAAAGAATATTTAAGTACATATATCAATTGTCTAGTAACCCATAACACAAGCATAAAACTTGCTTACTTTGGGACTGGATAGCGCTGTGTGGGATGTCCCATGTATTATTATTGTTATTATTATACGACAATCAAATGACTAGGATTTAAAAAAATAATCCTAAAAATAACTCCACTACTATATAACTTAAATAGCACAACGAAAATAAATAACGACATCGGATATCAAATTAATTGATTAGAAACGGAAACAATCCGAAACCATTTTTTGGCTTGCCACAGCCTAATGGACACATTATGCACGTTGGAACGCTTTGTCACACTCCAATTTACCTGCAAATCGGTGTCCGTTACCGCTAATGTGGCACAGTTTTGTAACAAACTTGGGAATTATGCAAAACGGAAAGGAACGAAAAAAAAAGTAGCGGTCACACTGCACACTTTATATTTACTTTTCAGTTTACTTTTATAATGACAAAGAAGACAAAACAAAGTCTGACCAAGGCCCAAGTATATAGAACTAAAGAGGAGTGTATAGTGGCAATTTTCCATACGAACAGCGTTAACGGTTGCACCCCATTAAACCTTAACCGATTGGCGCGAAAAAATTATGTGGTTAATTCACGCTTTTAATTCTTTAAATAATTTGATGTAAGAAAGAAAAAAACTTAAATGCACAGGGTTATTTTTCGATTTATTCAAATTTTTCACATTTGAAAATTCAATTATTTTCATGTTGAACATGTGAAAAATGAAGCAATTTGGAAAAAAATTTACCCAATTCGGTTTTTTTTTCTTATGACATATCAAAATATTTAAAAAATTAAAAACGTACAAACCTAGTTTTCGTTGATTTGAAAACCATTTTTTTGTGCCATTCGGTTAAGGTTTAATGGGGTGCAACCGCTCACGCCTTTTGTAAGGAAATTTGCCAATACGCATTCCTCTTAAAGGTTTTAGTGAGACATTTATCGATGTTTAAAAATGGGCCAGCGCCGTAATAATCGAGAAATCAACCCGATTTGTACGTGTCGACTTGAGCCACGCACTATGGGTTCCGCTTTGTTTTTGGAAACCGCAGTGGATAGGTACAGTGCACGCCTCTTTTACATGAGACAAGAACAAAACCAACCACGTAATACTTTGTTAAATATTACCTTAAAAAAATCCTTAAATTATACAATATTAAGTTCCTCAAAATAAATCTGGTTCTAAATACATCCATTCCATCAGCTCTTTTTATACCCCACTGCAGGGGCTTAGACCTCCCCTCAAGATGAGGGGACTTGAAGCTTAAATCCACCACGCTGCTCCAATGCGGGTTGGCGGATTGTAACGACCGCCATCTATTGACAGCTTCCGGGACCGACTGCTTAACGTGCTCTCCGAGGCACAGAGTTGGTGATAGTTAATGTACTTAAGTCAAAAAAAAAACTCCATTGGTACACGCCCAGATTAGAACCAGGACCACTTGGCCTTATAGACTTGAAACAGGTTCGCCTCGCTTGGGCTATCACGACACTCTAAATACATAGCAAATATAAAGCTATAGGCTCTCATTGCATATTAAAAAAAAATTGAATCTATAGGACGTTGGCGTTGGTGGTTTTCCTTCACAAACTGTTTCGAATATTTAATAGGTATTTTAGGAAATTGGAAGGTATATTGAAAGGAAGATAATAATAACACAAGAGACATCTTACATACGGCCATCTAGACCCAAACTAGACAAAGCCTGTATTAAGGGTAGTAAACAATTGACATACATATTTAGAAATTTTATAATACATACATATAGTATACAACATTTTACACAGGATAACGACGCAAAATTGAAACGCCTGATTTCCGACAAAAAACTAAAAGTCACAAAAAAGTAGTCACCGACTTTACGCAGCCTTTTTGCAACTCGCCGTGAGTGACCAAAATATGTTTTAATGTCGTCCGTGTGACAAGTCGCTTATGTTACCCACGTGTGTTTCGTAAGTCGAAACGAGCACGTGTGAAAAGACAACGTACCGTTTATTGTTAAACTTATTTTCACTTCAAAAGACAAAATAGATTAGTTTTACAGACCATAATTTTCGAATAATAGACCATGTAATAGATCGCATAAAAGAGTATATTTCGTTTTTGAATAAAAAAATTACAGTTTACACTACAGGTTTTTTTATAAATGTGTTTATCCAGTGAGCATCTGCAGTGATGTAGTAATTAACGAAATAAATAAATTAAAAAAACAGCCAAAAATTAATTCTTTGCTATCTATTAGCTTAGGTTTGGTCTTGACTAAGCCTATGCGAGGATCGAAGCGGAGTAGAGCGACGAGTCACCCAAACGCCTCAAGAAATTATGATTTTCTTAAGCTCAGGTGGTAAGAAGTATACAATCTCACCAGACGATTATATACTAACGGTTTTTACAATCTTACGGTGAAATATCTTGATTGACCGATTAGCCGAATGGTTAGAGACCCTAACTGCGAAGCCAACGGTCGCGGGTTCGATTCCCGCCAGGGACAAATATTTGTGCATGAACAAGTCTATTAGCTCCGTGTCTGGGTGTAAAATTATCTTTATATGTATAATTTATAAGTATGTCTATCAGTTGTCTAGTACCCCATAATACAAGCATAGTACTTGCTTACGGTGGGAACTAAATGACGCTGTGTGGGATGTCGCAGGTATTATTATAATATCTACTTGCCATAAAAGTTTATTTATTGGCACCTAGTTCAATGATTCAAAGCTCAAAATTGTTGATATATTTATTTACGAATGAGTATTTCTGGCTTTTACGTGTACCTCTGTAGATGAAGTGTAACTATGGGAGTAAGCTGTCTACACACTACTAACTATTAAATATCCATTTGAATGTCAGTTTATATTTTCGTATAAATATTGCAGGTCATTCATTATAAGTCGGGTATTATAGGTTAGGTATTACAGGTCAAATACTCCAGTGTCGTGATAGTCGAGTAGTGGCGAGCCTGCTTCTTGTGTAGGAGGTCATGGTTCGAATCCCAGAGACCGGCACGTAGCAATGAGTTTTTTCTGACTTTACATAACTATTACTGTCTCCGTGTCTCGGAGAGCACGTTATGCCGTTAGTCCCGGTCGCCATTATGAGATAGCAGTCATTAAAATGCACCAACCCGTACTGGAGCTACGCGGTGGATTAAGCTCCAAGCATCCTCATGCCCAGAGGAAGCTTTTGCAGTTGGGCATAATGTGGTGATATGATATGATGCAGATCAGGTATTGCAGGTATAGTATATTTCTTAAACTCGTTACTTTGTACAATGTGAATAAGCTATGAGTACAGTTCCAATCAACGCTTATGGCGGATGTGAACATAGGCACAAGTCGCGTCGCAGTAACCAGTTTTAGGTGTAGCGGGACGCAGTGGAGCTAGGGGCATATGACTGAACTGCGCAAGCACGCGTATAGCGTTGTATTCCGATCCGTCATAAAGTTTGATTGGAACTATAGCATGATAATAAATTTCTGAAAATTTCTTTAAATAAACTTTTCCAATGATTACAGAAACCATATGAAAGTAAACCGAGTCTGAAGAGGTCAAACCGCAGAAAGACACATGGTCGTCAAATTTTATTTATATTTATTATTTTATTTATATGTTATATTATTTGCTTGAAAATTCGTGTAAATTATCTGCATTTTAATTTGTTGAATCTATAAATAATGTCCATATTTTAATTTAAAGTTTATTAACAATAATTTTTTCTTATGTTGCTAACATTTTCACTGCGCTTCATATAAATATCTTATAAATAAGCAGATATGCGAATGCGAATAATCGCAAGCATGCACGTAACACAATTTACCCATTATTTGGGGTAAAATAAAAAAAAATACACCAACCCATGCTCCACATATCAATAGGCGTGCCGTACTGTAGTCCAAGTATCACTTCAGGGCTTCTATAGAATCGGGACTGGATATAGGTGTACACTCGTGCATGCGTGTAGCACGAACTGCCAAAATCGATCACTTTGATGGAGCTGCTGCCGCGGGCTTTCAGCAGGATGTTTTCCTGGAAATAATTAAAGTAATATTTATTACAGGCATTAGTTTATTAAAAAGGATAAAGTGAGGAAAAATAAAAAAAATACTTTTATACTCAGTACAATTAGGCAAGGAAAGCGCTTTAGGCATATGACGAATGTTTAAAATTCTTATTTATTTTCATACAATTAATTAACATTTTAAATGTAGTAGAAACGATTGAAGTATTTTCAATTATACACTAATTTCGTTTTTTACATTAAACACAGCAATATTTAAATACTGGCAACATTTATCTAGATTCTAGAATACATCTTTTTGTTCACCGCCAGCCTCTTAGGCCAAAACCAAACCCTGTTAGGACTCCCTCGATGCACGTTACATAATATGCAATTATTACCGTTCGGGGCAAACTTTATGACCACTCTAAAGTTCATGCGCAGTACCTATCACTATTTTTAGTGAGCGGAGAGGTAGGCGCGAGGAGGGCATGGATGCTTTTGAAAGGACGATAACTTAATACAACCTTGTGCTAAAAGACTATTCCTGCCCAAAACAATAATAATAACGTATACATCACAACAATGTCTAGGCCCCAAACTAAGTACCAAGCGAAGACACCACATACATATAACAACTAAGACGCGGTACCAGTATCAATACTCATCATATAGATACTGACCCGACCTGGGTTTCAAACTCGGGACCTCCAGCTTCGTAGGCAGGGTCGCTACCCACTAGGCTAAGCGGTCGTCAAATCCACTCCACGCCACTTACTGACTTCATATCCATGGTTTTTAAATTTGCCCCGATTATCTTTAGGTAATTTTTAATCACTTAATAGTAATCATAATCACGTTTACTGTCTATGCTCCATGCATACTCAGTATGTGAATTTGACGATGTTTTCTATGTATTGTATAAGTATTTTTAAGCACTAATTAAAAAAAAATTAATTGATTGAATACCACAGAGTAGGTGCTTTTATATGAAAAAGTAGTCGAACATATACAATAATTTGAATTTGTTGTTTAGCAGCAACGAACGTATTATTGCATATGCCAAAACAAATTATTGAAACAGTATTTCTGTTGGTTTGATTAGTCACATAGTTTCGTAACATAAATTTTCTGTTAAATGTAACCCGATGTTGACCTAAAGTATTCTGTTTTTAAAGTTACCACACATAATGACCTAAAGTTATCCGAAATTGTATGCACTTGTGTAATAAAATGCACAAGCTTGCGGTTTAATTTTTTTCTAGGAAGTGCTTTTCATTTGATCACGTTCTCTTTCATCAGCCTTATCTAAAGTTTATTTTCAAATATACTGGGGCACTTTTCGTAGTTGAACACCGAGCTTATACAACACTACTAACTAGAGGCCGCATGAACATAAATTTGAGTGTCCAACTAACTATTATACTTTTTATCTTTTCCGTCCAGTTAGTTGATTGATTGTATTGTATTGATTGTAAATCATGATGAGCTGTGCTTTAAAATCTTAAATAAAGCAATCAGTTTCAGAATATTACGCTCAAACACTAACGGGTGACGCGACGCGTGTAATGACAACAAAGCCCGCTCATTCCTCGTCACTCTTAAGTGATCTTTTAAACCGCATGTACTTAAATGCGGTTTCTATTCCTCTAGAACATAATATTATAAACTTAGTGTCGATGGTGTAACGTTTAACCCCTTAAATTTTTTATTGCGTTATAAAGGCATACAGTCTGACATATTCTTATTTAGGGAACTATACTCTTGAACCCGCACTGGAGCAGCGAGATGGATTAAGCTCCTAACACCATCGTCCCGAGGGGAGGCCTAAGCTACTGCAGTGGCGCATAATGGACTGATATTGACACTTGGAAGTATAAAATAACATGCAGTACACATCTCTGATTTTACGTACTTACCGGCTTTAAGTCGCAGTGTATGATATTTTCAGCCTCCAATAGTCTCAGGCAGCGCAGGAGTGAACTCGCGAATCGTCTGATCAAGCTTAGACTGAAGCCCTGGTAGTTGTTCTTCTTTATCAGCTCATATAAGTTTATGCTGTAAATGGAAACATATAATAAGAATATCTGGGACATAGACTATTGAATTGATCTAAATTGAATATATATTTAAATATCTTTATGATACTCTAGCGACCGGCCCCAGCTTTGCATGGATGACATTACTTACGGACGGCCACCATTTACGGACAAAAGACTTATCTAGAGTAGCGGTAATTTTTTGCGTAGAGCAGTGAATAAAATTCAGAGAAAACCGAAAATTTACTCCAAATTCTAATAATGAGTTAAAGAAATGAAAACACTGAAAAAAAATATTATAAATATATTAATACCATAAAAAGATTAAAAAATAGCACGCCTGTACCGCTTGGCACAAATTGTCGCGGACTCGTAGATGACCTACCGTCAGCGTCGAGGCAAGATCAAACCGCGCAAAATCTCATATTTTGGGTTCAAAAATCTCACAGAAAACTAAACTACTGGTCCTAAAGGTGGAAATCGGATGCGATGACACTGGTCGCCAACTGGAGGGTCCGTAACCAACTAGAGTTTTCTTCTGCCAAGTCATAGACGATGACAATCTGAGGGATACTCCAAAGGCCGCCCACAATTAAGTTTCGGAAAGAAACGATTACATCTGACGGCTACCACAGTGCTGGAGGTGGTCTTGGACATTAAACTTCGTTCGCGCAGCACGTAAGCTCTATTGGAAAGAGAACATCGAAAAGCTTCAGCAAAATGTCTAGAGTTTCGAGCTCGTTTTGGGAGCTATGGTAGGTATAATAAAATAAAATAAATGAAATGAAATAAAGTATGCTGCCCTGAAATTTATTTTGTTACAAAAATCTCCTATAAATTAAATATATTCAAGAATTATTTGCGTGTAGCACTAAAGACCGTTTGTATACAGATTTTATGTCTTTTTCTAAAAGTATTGTCTATTTATTTCATTACAAAACACAACCTAACTAAACGGAGATCTCGCTAACTCGCGTCTTGTCGTAACGTCACTTTATGTTGTCATATTGGGATGATATTCTGTCTATACTAATATTATAAAGAGGTAAGGTTTGATTTTTCGTTACGGATATACGCAAACACTACTTAACTCATTTAAAAAAAACAATTCAGCTATAGGAAGCTAAATTATTGACAAATAACATGGGCTATATTTTATTTTGGAACTAACTTTCCGCTCGCTTGGACTTACCGGGATCGCTATTATTTTTTGCAGATATAGTTCATAAGCTAAGAGTGACATAGGCAACTTCTTATCCCGGAAAAACGTGTAGTTCACGCGAGCAGAGCCGCGGGCGGAAAGCTAGTCGTCTACATAAACATAGGCCAACACGACAAAACATTGTAAATATACATTATTATGTCGCTAAGTACAAAACTAGCCTCATTAACTCGAAGCTGATGCATAAGTGGTTCCGGAAGTAAAAGTAGTCCAGCATGTGTATAACGTTGTGCGTCTGATCTTTGTCTTTCAGTCTCAGATGGTCCAGGACCCTGACTTCGACCAACGCCTGATGGTGGAACCTCTTCTTGTTTCTGATTATTTTGATCGCGACTTGGATTCCCGTGCGATGGTCCAACGCCCTAATCACTTGACCAAATGACCCCTTCCCGATGACTTCTAAAATCTCGTACCGGTATGCGATGTGATCGTGTATTTGCTGAAAAAGAAATTACATTACTGAGACATGTGATACATTAAATACGGTACACATAAAAGTACAAAGTAACTTGCTAATATACAGCCTGTTTTTTAAAATCACTGACGACCTATCTGTTATTAGCTCAGGTGATATAAGCTACCCTATATTGCGTGTTTATTATCAGAAAGCGATTTAAAAAAACAATTAAAATTAATACAGAAGTATCATAATTAATTGTAATCCATTAATTTCTATCAATATCTATAAATGTATATATTATAAAGAATATTTAAGAATGTATATCAGTTGTCTGGTACTCATAATATAAGCTTTTCTTAGTTTTGGACTAGATGGCGCTGTGTGGGATGTCCCAGATATTATTATATTATAGATATATTAATCATCACGGTTCATTATTCTGCATTTTACGACCCAAGCTAACAGCTTACTGGTGTCTATTAATTAATAATAAAAACTTCAATTAAAGATCATCTTTTACAATTAGACGAATTTTATTTATCTTGAAATTATTTCTGGGAAATTTCGCAAAGCGAACCGTTCCTATCCGGTAATGAAAAATGGATGAACTCTCGAACAAAGTTACAAGACCGTTTTAAATTTTTTCCTATAACTTATTAAAAGTAAACGTTTCTTCATTCTAATTTTATGTTTCATTGTAATCGTTCAACTTTTCACGGAAAAGAATGTGTTTTAGCTTTAATATAAAACCGTTTTAACAATAATGGAACGTTAGTTAAAGTATGGGTACTATATAATATCTTTATTCTTATAAACACTTTATACGTGAAAATTAATTTAGTTAATTTTTGTATTGATATTCTTTTTCATTACGCTGTTATCAGCACTACCTACATATTCATTAAACATTAGCGTGTTTCATGAGAAGTACTCTACGTTACGCCTTCGCCGAAGTACGCGACAGACATCGCGTCGCTCTGTTGGAGGCCATAGCTTGAGACGGTGCCCACTAGGTGGCCTAAGAACTGGCAAAGATCGCCGATCGCAGTTGCGTATAGGTACACAATACCGTTCGTAGAAGAGTTCTGGACATCTAGCGGCTGAGATGACGACGTCTGTGAACTTAACTTGATTACGAAATGGAAACCTATGATGTGCATCAACAGGTAAAAATATCTACCTTGTTATAACTGCCGTTTTCGTCATCGAAGCCACAGTTGTTGGGCAGCGCTGATCGTGCATGTATTTTGATAGAGTCCAAACCCAGGAACCAGATCTCTGGGTATTTCTTGACCTCAGTACGTTCCCAATCCGTGAGCCTTTCGCCGTACATTTTTAACGCCTCTGTGAACATAATATTTATTTCATCATTAATTATACAATAGTAATAATACATGGGACATCCCACGCAGCGCCATCTACTACCAAAGTAAAGAAGCATTATGCTTGTGTTATGAATTACTAGAGTACTGATATGTATACATACCTACTAATTTTTTTTTTGCTTAATATATACTTAGATATTTTACACCCAGACACTGAACAAATACAATACTTGATTACTATACAATGACCATAGTAATGGAATGTATAATTCAGTATTACTTGAATTTTCCATGTACAATTAATAAGGTTCCATTTCAACTTTCAAAATCAATAATCAGAAACAAAATCAAGCCAATAGCTTTGAAGAAGTGGTAAATAACGTGTAGTCAACTTAACTACAAAAAATATTTAAACAAAAGTAAAAGGAGATAGAACCCATTTTTAGGGTTCCGTATCCAAAAGATACAACGGGAACCCTATTACTAAGCCTCTGCTGTCCGTCCGTCTGTCACAGGGCTGTATCGTCTAAACCGTAATAGGTAAATACTTGAAATTCCCACAGAGTGTGTATTACTATAGCCGCTGTAACAACAATTAATAAAAATAAAAGAAAGTAAAAACATTTTTTGTATATATATATTTGGTGGTTGTGAGATCATTTCTCATATTATTAAAGTCTTGAATAATTTTGTATCCTAAGGAAACCTATTGTTGAAACTATCGAAACTAAAATCTTTTGTTACTCTCCATCCTTTCCGTGTAAAATATATCGACCGTTTCCTTGATCCGCTACGACGACTCGACACGCGACGGACGTAAAGATAAAACAAACAAACACACTTTCACATTTATAATATTAGTTTATAAAAGAAATAATGTTTACCCATTTACTACAAATTCTTGTAAGTCTATTGTTTAATTAATACTAAAAACAGTTGAATTTAATTTTGACAAATTGTTTTAAGTTTTAACTTTTTATTAAAAGGACACCTTGGATGGAAAACGTAGGTGAGAAGACGTCATTCCCACAAATAGGAACCCGGAGTGTTTCCTCACCTCACCTATGCTCTAAAAACATTCTTACAAATTTATTGTTTTCCCATAAAAACTAAATGAAATACTTTCTAACGAAATTAAAAACTATTATATCCCAAAACGAACACTCCTAAACAATTTTTTTGAATTTATCGAATGACGATTTTGAATAAATTTATTTTGATATTTTTTTAATTAATCGTTTAATTAATTGCACGTTTTGGTAATACAACAGTATTACAAAAACGTGTTGAGAATAAATTCAAATTTTAAAAGTCCAATTAAAAAATAGAAACCCATGCGAAATGACTAAAAATTCAATTATTTCAAGCATTTCAAGCCACAATTTGTTGCGAAAGCTGACAGCAATCAATGTGATTTCTATACTTTAGTAATTATCGTTGAGTGTCAACGACACTGACTTAAAAGTAACCAAATGCCACCCACTTTCACAAAACCACGTTTCCATTCCATTTCATCAGCTCTTTTTTATATCCCACTGCAGGGGCTTACGCCTCCTCTCAAGATGAGAGGACTTGAAGCTTAAATCCATCACGCTGCTCCATACGGGTTGACAGATGGTAACGACCACCATGTATTGACAGCGACCGGGACCGACTGCTTAACGTACTCTCCGAGGCACGGAGTCAGTGATAATTATTGTACTTAAGTCAGAAAAAACTCTTTATTTAAATATTTGAATAAAGAATAAAACCTTATAAATTTGAAACAGGTTTGCTGCGCTCGGGCTTTCACGACACTTTACTAGTGTTAGACCACGTTACTAGTATAAGATAGAGAATTTCTTTTTTTTTAATTTTTAGCCGACTGTGGAAGTATGTATGTATATATATTTCTTTGGGTTTATTGCACAGCAAGATAGTAAAAAGAATAGTTATACACATATAAGTCGATGGTTATACAATACAAAACTAAAATTTGTAAGTTTAAAAAAATATACATTAAAAAATTTTACATCCGACAGTGTAAAAAATAATTAACTGAAAAAAAAACAAGTTCTATAATCTATATAATCTAAATAAAATACCGTACCCGGCAATAAATATTGCACATCGGCAATAATCGCATTTCTAAATACAAACGAATGCCAACATCTATGTCCATCAATTATTAGATTTATCGTTTATCAGAATTTGAATTCAGAACTAATTACTTTATTGTTGTTTTGTTTTGATTCCCGCGTGAACTATATAGAGCTGTAAAACTACTTCCTGTATAAATAATATTTACACCTTTTCAACATGTATATATGCCAACGAAATTAATAAAAATGATAACAAAATAAAATACATCTTCAACTGACTTCCGAATATGTTATGTGACTACTTCTACCTAGTAGTATGTTTATAGTGTAAATAAAATAATTAATATCTGTTTTAGGTCGGCGAAAAATAAAATATTCAAAAAGAACAAAAAATATGTATATAGTATGTTTTAATCGGAAAACTCTCAATTCCTTCCATTCCACCATCTGTGCTCTCATTAAGGTCAATATCACTGTCACTATCAGCCGAATTTAGCACTAGTCTATCAATGTAATCGTCTACACTGTGTTAAATTTTTCAATATTCATTCTCACATTTTATTGCATGATCGCAAACCTTTTTCCACTCTTCAGCCCCGATCATGTTTACTTTTTTAGTCAATAATTTTTTTATTGAAGTTAAATTCATATCCACGTTTCCAGCGGCTACATAGCCTTTCAGTCGAGTCCATATATTTTCAATGGGATTAAAATCCGGATGGTATGGTAGCAATAGCAACACAGTGTGCCCATGTTCGGCAAGTATCTTGTCCAAAGAAAACTCTGTAAACCTCTCCTTGTGCTGGCATATAATATCTGAGGTCTCGTCAATTTTTGATCAACTAGAATTTCGTAATTTTGTGACCAGTTGATCATTTCCTGTTTAATGGTGTTGGAATTGAGGGGTCTTTCAACATGTTTATTGTGTGTGTGAGGGTGCGTTGTCGACAACCAGAACAAAACCACTGGGTATATTTGGAATTAATTGATTAACCAGCCATTTTTCGTAGTTATCGTTATTAATTTCTTTATGATAATCACTATTAGTGTCCGTAGATTTATACGTTAAAAAGTCTCCCGGTACCAAGCCTTTTTCGTTTCCTGGATGAACTATTATCATACGTTGACCTTTTGAAATCGGCTTTTTTACTCCTTTTTCCTTATCATCACTCCAAGTTCTACCTTTAGTGTGGAATGTATGTATGTAGGACTCATCCATATAGATTATATTTTTTCCTTCTTCACGAAATTTCCGTATTTTATCTAGGTATTCAATTCGTTTGAGTTGTACAACATGCTTTTCCATTAGAACTTTTCGATTATCTCTCATTTTAGTGAATTGAAATCCCATCTCGTGTAGTATTTTTCTCATCGTCTTTTCAGACCCATTATAGTTAATAGCCTCCGATAATTTAACTTTTAATGATTTTACTGTCGGCAGTTCCTTAAAACGCATGTGAAAATCGTACACCATTCTTCGAACAACATCACAATCAAAATCGTCCATATCTAAACTAAATAGTTTTTTTGGTCTCCCTTTTTTCGGAAAGTTGAACTTAATTGCAGTGGAATGTGTTTCAGTACTTACTTCGTTTAATATATTGTTCAAAGTTCTTTTTGAAATTCTCTCTTTTGAACGTTCTATTTTATAAATACATATATATATATATGCTCATTTTTTTTTAAATCTGTCGGCTTCCGTTACAAAATATTTATAAACATTGTAGATAACTTCGCGTGACTGGCCTTGTAAAGGTTTCCCTTTTTTTTCTATAGGTATCATCGTACAACTTAAAACAATTTATAGTTTGGGGTTTTAGCAACTCTATATATATATATTTTTAATTAGACACGGCCACGCTACACTCTATCACATTTGAACCACGACTAACAAACGTCATAGGTAGTGTACGATAGAGATAACGCTCTAAGAAGCCGAAATTAGCCACTTAGCCGATTGTCTTTTTTCAAAGGTCGATGTGCAATATTTACTACCGGGTACTGTACAATATTATTTTTTAAATATAACTTGGAATGAAACCTATTATTATAGTGAGTTATAAGTTTAATAATTGGTTCGCGAACTGTACTTACTATTATTTCAGTATGATATATATAATATAATAATAACTTAATATCTTCTATCAGTTTCAATCTTACTAAATATTGGTCTTCCACGTATGGCGTGTTCACGTATGTATTTTATGTATCTACTAGATAATAGGTATTATAAAAAGCAAAGATTTGATTTCCTGTTTGTTATGGATAAACTCAAAAACTACTTAACTGAAATTAAAAAAAAATCTTATAGAAAGCAACACTACTAGTGAATACCTAACTTGGGCTATATTTTATTTTCAAACTAGCTTTTCGCTCGCGGCTCCACCCGCGTGGACTACACAGTTGCACGGAGCTGCTATAATTTTTTCCATAGATATAGTTTATAAGCTGAAGAGTGATTTAGGCTACTTTTTAATCCGGAAAAAGGGGTCCCGGTACAACTGAGTAGTCCACGCAAGCGGAGCCGCGGGCGGAAAGCTTTTGTTAAATAAAATCAATACATATCTAATAGGCATATAAATAAAAACGCGGTCTATGCTGGCAATGTAATCTTAGCGAGCAAATTGAGTTCATGTAACGGACGTCCAAATCCCTCGATAAAGGGAATGCTTTTATCCAATATTCTATCGGATTTATGCGATTGGAATTACTTACTTGGAAGTACTTTCATTCGATTTGGGTAAACGATGTGCTAAGAACAGTACATAATGATGTAAGTACAGTAAGCTGCATATTATAGTCGAGGTGCTTATAGCCACGAGGCGAAGCCGAGTGCTTATAATAAACCGATGATTAGGATTACGACGTTTTTCAATATATTTGCGATTAAAATTAGGAAGATATGTAATAATATATTCAAATGTAATAATATGGCGGGAGCGGGTTGCTTTTCGCGTTTTACGCATGCGTCACAAACAGAATGCTCGTTTGTGATTGATGTAAAGTAAAAAGGTCTAGTACTGTAAAATATAACATTACGATACAAGTTTCGATGTCATAAAGACCGTATTGATAGCAAATGTATTGAAATGGTATTTTAAATAGTTTTTATTCATAAAAGTATGAATTAATTAGAAACCCTCATCTGCGTTTACCGTCTAACCACTCATACTATAGCTAGCTGGTGAAAGATGACAAGTTTCAGTGCGCACGGTCCCCGCACGCCGTTCTTCACCCACGAAATATCCCCGTGCCCCGGTTTCATCCCCCCGAACGTAATGTCACTTAGATACTGTGGATTGACATTCATGACTCTATTAAGACCAAACGCTGCTGTCAAATTAATATTACTATATATTTTTATTTGATTTATAACAATTATACCCTAACGTATTAAAATATAACGAAACTCTATCGTAGGGGAGAATGACCTGTAACTAAAGAACCTCTTAGTAGGTATAAATATTATTTAATATATTTTGTCATTATTTATTATTTAAATTTATTAGGAGCGTCGATTGCCGAATCATAGGTAGAAGGTGTGACCCCGCTCTGGGTTGTTCCTGGCGTAGAGGCTCGCCACAGCGATCCAACGCGGTAATGCCGCGAGCGTTACGGGGACCTTTGCGTCGGGTTCAACAGGGAATGCTTATTCTTAACCATTTGTGCATTAACATGGTTATTTCGTTCCGGGTCTGGTTGTAAAATATTTTTATACGAATATAATATTAAAAAAGAAAGAATATTTAAGTATGTATATCAGTTGTCTAGTAACCCATAACACAAGCATAATTCTTGCTTACTTTGGGACTAGATGTCCCACGTATTATTATTATTATTTAAATTGTATATGTAGATTTTATATTTCTATTTTTATTGTTTTTGTAACTAGGTATTTTTCGTTTTAATATTACAGTATTGTTGTACCATGAAACATTCTTATATAACTGTGAACTAGCAAAACATAAACCATCGTCTTTCTGAATAAAGCGGGTCTAGCGTTGTTAGCGCTACCATAAGTTTTATTAGGTAAGTAAGTATACTGTCGATTCACGGCGTAAAAGGTGTGTATGTGAATTGTTAGTTCTTCTTAATATCACTAAAGGCGCTGCACAATTTTATTTATCCACACCATTCTATTACGCCTACATCACTGTAACGCGATTTCGGCATGTGGGCGGCGATGTGTACCTACATGTAAGGTTCTTTAAGTGTTCTCTTCGTTCGATTTCAGAATAGCCCACGGATCAGCAAGTCAAATGCTATTAAAAAAAAAAACAAATAGTACAGAACAGTGACTGTAAAAAAGTTAGGAATTTAAACACTATTATCTACAGCTACTGTACAGTTACCATATTAACGGAAACTGCCAATATTCTAGAAAATATTTAAAGAATTTTTTAAAACAATTCCTAGAAATCCTAATAGTTCTACAATGGCTGCACAGGTGACAGGAGCTGTAATCATACGATGATTCTACAACAGCCGTATAATTCCAGTTATGTTATCGGCTATTTCACTGACCGCATTGCTTGGAGACCCTAACAACAGAACCAAAGGTCGTATATATCATATAAAATATATATACGTTTATCAGTTGTGTAGTGCCCATAATACAAGCTCTGCTAACTTTCGGGCTAGATGGCGCTGTGTGGGATGTCCCAGGTATTACTCTTTCCTTTTATTATATTAATGGCTGTTGTAAAACGACGTAAATTGACGACCGCTTAGCCTAGTGGGTATAGCGACCCTGCCTACGAAGCTGGAGGTCCCGGGTTCGTATCCCAAGTCAGATCAGTATTTATACGATGAATATTGATACTGGTACCGAGTTTTGATTGTTATATGTATATGGTGTCTTCGATTGGTACCCAAAACACAAGATAATGCTTAGTTTGGGGCCTAGACGTTGTTGTCATGTATACGTTATAAAAAAATTAAAAAAACATGAAACAGCTGTAGGACGGGGGTTACACGGCTGTAATAATTACAGATCCTGTGCAGGCATTATAACAGCTCTTAGGGTTCCTAGAGTTTGTATACTAGTTGGGGTATAATAATATACTAACATAGAAGCAATTTCGCTCTTAAAGCATAAATTATTTCTGTTTTGAATGGCTCGATTTGAAAGTTTTAATGATCTCTAAAAATTGCATGGACTCCTATGGATCCCGGCAAACACTCTCGGAAAGCAAAGTGCTTACTAACCTAACCTTGACCTTTTAGTTAACGCGTTAAGATCGCTTCTCTCACCATCCCCTTTTCTCTGACTTGTACTTTTCAATCTAAATACACCTGTATACCTATTAACTTATATACGCTTCGAATTAATCATCCCCGAATATTTATTATTTTAAGGGTTCCTTACCCAAAGGGTATCCACGGGGACCTTATTACTAAGGCTCCGCCGTCCGTTCGTTCGTCCGTCTGTCAGGCGGTATCGATTGAACCATAATAAGTAGACAGTTGAAATTTTCACAGAGTGTGTTTTAAATAATAAAAATATAATGAAGTCAAAAATTAAAGGAGGTTCTCTTACAAGAAACTTTTTTTTTTCGACGTTTTTGGTGATTTGTAGTTCTGTTGTGAAGTCATTATTTACACTTGAAATTTTCATGAAGTATGTGCTACTACTATAACCGCTATAACATAAAATAATAAAAATAATATAAAGTTAAAAATTTAAGAGGATACCCATACAGGAAACGTGTTTTTTTTAACAACGAACTAGAGCCGTGAAATATAGATGACAATATGAAGAACACGCAGTGCTTATTTTATATATATAAAAAAAGTTATTTCTTGTATGAAGTTCTAGTACAAGAAACTTTTTTTTAAATATATTGTACTGTGGTACGGAACCCTTCATGTGCGAGTGACCCGCACTTGGCCAGTTCTTTTCATTTGTTGAATTTTTTTTAAAACCCATACTCAAAGACCATTCAGTAAACCCGTAAATAATTTTGATGATCATTTTGATGATCATATTTAAAAAATTAGGTACCTCTGTTGGGCATAGACTTGTATGCCCAACAGAGTGTGGGCATGTTTTTATATACGTAATATTATTTTATATCCATGTCTAGTAAAGCACGATTGATACTTTGAATTGTATCATTTTCGTTATAACCTTGAATTATTTTCGTTATAACTGGCCAGTACAATATTATTTCCAAAGTTACTCGTCGCGAGTTCGGTACTTTAGAGACGCGCTTCGTGGAAAATAAATATTGAAAATTGTCATTTCCCAATATTTCTGGGCTTTATCATATTTATCTCGTCTTTATATACACTTTTTATTTCACGTGATATTTGATGTTATAAATAATTCGAAACTATTAAGTACGTTTGTCCAAATATTATAGTCAATTCCTCCACTTAATTCAATTAATGTAATGAACGCATTCAACGGATTGACCAAAAAGCTCCATCCACCTGGACCTTAGAAACGTGTCTAAGAAAAAAGTCATTTCTGTCGTACCCTCTCACTGGATTTGAAACTTTATAAATTAGCTTTATCAAGAATTTGACCCACCACGCCACTACCACTTCTTCTATTTTACTTCTTGTTTTGTACTCCTATTTGTATTATTCATCGCACAATTCAGAGCTTTGCTCGTCAGTTATTTCGTATCTTGATTATAATAATAATACCTGAGACATGCCGTCTAGTCCCAAATTAAGCAAAACTTGTATCATTAGACATGTTCATGCACACAAATATTAGTCCTGGGCGGGAATCGAACCCGCGACCTTATGTTTTGCAGTTAGGGTCCAACTATCGGCCAATCGATCAGCTAAAGTTTTAATTAAAATAAGTTTTGTATCTCTACCTCAGTAGGTACAACAAAAACTTTTTCTTCCTTGATATTGATGAGTTCATTTTAAAATTAATGTTACTTCGATGTTATAAAGAAAGTCACGTTCAAACGCCATATTGGTTTAGAAGTGATACTCTTCAGAAGGTTAGCTTTACGTATCGATAAATCAAAAAGCTTTTAACAATAGAAAGCAAAGACATTTATGAATCTAGAGAGGTCTTAAAATTTCTGTTAGATTTACATTTAATAATAATAATATATGGGACATCCCACATAGCGCCATCTAGTCCCAAAGTAAGCAAGTATTATGCTTGTGTTATAGGTTACTAAACAACTGATACTTAAATATTCTTTATTATATATACATATATAAACATTTTACACCCAGAAACGGAACGAAATAAACATGTTCAAGCGCACAAATATTTGTCGCGGGCGGGAATCGAACCCGCAACCTTTGGCTCCGCAGTTAGGGCCTCTAACGACTCGGCCATTAGGTCAGTCAATTTGTTCTACATTATAATAATAATAATACATGGGACTTCCCACACAGCGCCATCTAGTCCCAAAGTAAGCAAGTATGATGCTTGTGTTATGGGTTACTAGACAACTGATATACATAATTAAATATTATTTATAATATATACATATATATATTTTTTTTTTATATATAACAACCAAGAATATTGTACCAGTATCAATATTCAACATATTAATACTGACCCGACCTGGGATTCGAACCCGGGACCTCTAGCCCCGTAGGCAGGGTCGCCACCCACTAGGCTAAGCGGTCGTCAAATTCTGCCATTACTTCATGTAGCATCATTAGCATATCGGATATTATAGTCTATAAAATCAGGCTAATCGACCAGATATAATATTACATGAATGCAACATCACCATAGTATCACATGCCTCTAATTTTTTGTGACGAATCGTCACATAACTCCATAGTCTAGACCTTATCTTTCTTTGTTTTTGTTTATATGAAGTTAGGCCCACACTGTATATACGTAGTTAAAAGATAATATAATAATAAATAATAATATAAAATAAATATACTATAGTGATTAATATATATAAATACCTACGTTATCATCCAATCGAATGTTTTATCAAAAACACTTTGTTGGTTCTCGTCAAGTTCGCAATAAGTTTCAAGCGCCTAGTAAAATAAAATGGCAATTTCTATTCAAGTAATAGTAAATGAGAAACGAAAAAGAGTTTTATGATGATTTAAAGAACTAGCAAAACTCTTTTTTTTTAAGTCTCTTTGTTTATTCATGTTTTTCCTTATAGTAAATAAATTTGACAGCAGCGTTTGGTTTAATATAGTCAAAAATGTTACTTCATAAGTATCAATATGTCAAACACAATTTCGCGGGGCTGAAGACCAGCGCGCGAGGATTTCGCGAACTGAAACTCGCCATTTTACACCATTTTACACCATTTTACAATTCGTACTTTTATGAATCGTCTCAACCACATAATAAAGGACGCATTGTCTTCTATACAGATACATTCTTGTCTTGGCGTAACCATGATTCCATACAAAAGTGGTAGAGCTTTTGTTCGGGGTGTAACTTGCGTGGATACTTTGTGCCAAAGTTATATAAAATACATGAAAAAAAACTGAACAAGCTGCTGAGATAGCAGCTTGTACAAAAATAGCCAAGCACGTAGAACTGTTAAGTCGTTACCATTTCATTCCTTTCGCAGTCGAGACGAATGAGTCCCTGATCCAAGGATGCCGAATTACTTGCTCACGATTTGGGTGTCACGTTGCGTCTGTTGACAGGGGATCCTTTGAGCAAGAAATACCTTGTTCAGAGGATCAATGTCGCAATACAGCGTAGCAACGCGGCAAGCATCCTTGGCACCCTGAACCCGTCGTCTCTTTATTTTCTCGTTTAGCATTATTTAGATAGTATTTTTAATTTTTAGGTAATTTTAGTTTTTTTTTTAAATTAGATTTTATGTTTTCATGCATAATCTCACAAAATGTTTGTTTATAGACAATGACGTATGATTTCTAAAATTGGTTTGTCTACACAGAAGAAAATATTTATTTTCCATATTTAAAATATTATTATTATTACACTCAACTGGAGCGCGTCCTTTTTAATTACAATTCATTGCGGTCAATTTCTATGGAATTAAAAAACCAACTAAGTGCTGGTCGGACTCGTATACGAAAGGTTCCGTACCGGTTGTACAATATAAAAAAAAGAGTTTCTTGTGCGGGGACACCCTTCGATTTCTAACTTTATTTTATTTTTATTATTTATCTTATTACATCGGACATATACACACTCTGTGAAAATTTCAAGTGTCTGCTTATTAACATTCAAACCTGTGACAGACAGACGGACGGACGGACTGCGGAGTCTTAATAATAGAATTCCCATTGGTACCCTTTGGGTCCGGAACCCAAAACAAAAAAAACGCTGTATTTTCACACAAAAGAGTACCAAAATAGCATAGCTTCATTGATAACGTCTTTCAGGAAATAATTTTGACCCTTGTCCATTTTAGATAAAATGTAAATAAACAGAAAAAGTAATTACCAACCAAATGAAACGCTAAAAGAGAAACATAATTAATTACCTTTCGCAAACAGACAAAAACTTCGTCTGAGAATATATTTTCTATTAAGAAAATTCTAGCAATTTTCTTCCTATCTAGGATCGGAACTAAGAAAATAATGGAATAAAATTATTATTAAAATAGTGATCCAACAAGCAAAAAGGATCGCGGGTTCGATTCCCGCCTGGGACAAATATTTGTGTGCATGTATATGTCTATTTGTTCCGTGTCTGGGTGTAAAAGTATCTATATATGTATGTATTATAAAAAAAAAGAATATTTACGTATGTGTATCAGTTGTCTAGTACCCCATAATACAAGCATAATACTTGCTTACTTTGGGACTAGATGGCGCTGTGTGATATGTCCCGGATATTATTATTATTATATCAAAGTCTTCGAGATGACAGCTTGTTCCATAAGAGCTTTTGGCGATATACAATTGCACTATAGGCTTATACAAAAATGTCACATAAGCAAGTTATGAAAGCCTTTACACCACTATTTCATGCAACCGTTTTAAAACAAACTCTAATGAAGCAAGTATATAAAACGATTTCACTCCATATACGTAGTTCATATTTCTCTTTTATATCTAATTTGCGCAATAAACATTCCAAAATAATTTACTATAGTCTTTGCGCTTTAATGGTAGGTATTGGAAGCTCTAAAATAGAGCAATGTCATGATATCGTTGAGTTCCATGTTACTCCTACATTGTTATTTAACGGGTACGGAGTCAAATTCTTGGGTTTTAATAACTTAGGTTCAAAGGAATTATGAAACAATAGGAACAATAAGGTCCAGCCGTCCATCTGTCACAAGACTGTATCGTCTGAACCGTAATAGGTAAACCTTGAAATTTTCATAGAATGTGCATTACTATGGCCGCTACAACAACAAATAATAAAATTAAAAATTAAAAGTGGTTCCCTTAAAAGTGGTGCTCGCACTTGATCGGTTTTTTCCTGTAACAGGTTTTTAAGTATTCTTACTGTACAATAGTGACATATCATATATGAGTATGCTATTAATTAGGTTTCTTTCAGTGAGCTTGTGTGGCACCCGAACATCGAGCTTTTGTTTACCCAGACGTTTTCAAATGAGTCTAAACTGTTTTATGGTCAATGCTCTGTTATTCAGCAATGTCATAACTATTAATATGTCTTCTCCACTTCTTCTCCACTAATATATCTTGCTCCACTTTTTCATAAATAGCTTCAGTCTAATCCATAGTAAGTCAACCAGAGCTAACTGTATCTTTAATATTAAAATTTCCAGATTGAAAACGCTTGACCTGACTTTGTGCTACTCTTGTTGACACTGCATTAGTTCCTTAAATGGGTCACATTTTTTTCGCGACTTCTTGTCACTTTTTTTTTAAATAAAATTACACAAATTTCTAAATAAATTTAAGTTCTTCGTTAGATTCACTCTTTTTCATGGACAGAAAAATACTTGAATAATGGCGGGAAACAGTTTTTTTTTTTCATGTCACCTTTGTATTGCTTTTATTAATAGCCAGTTACAAACTGTACAACCAAAGAGATTGGATACAACTTCAAAATACGAAAAGACTTTCTCCGCAATCCAATAAACGGACACGGTATACGCGTTTTTGGAGTATGAGGTTGTGTGTTCGTGTGTGTGTTTTTATGTTCCGTGCCCAAAGTGTGCCTGTGGTACCAACGGAAACCCTATTACTAATTATTACTTCCTTCCCCGCTCTTACCTTACAAGCGGGAACTCCTTATGACCAAGTTTCACATAGTATTAAGTACAACCTTGGCCTATATCATAAGGCTTCTGTGACTAAAAACCTTGGAAGTCAAAGTCGAGATGCTTACTATATATAGGTATACCTCTTTTTTTCAGCTCGGAATGAAAACTCCACATTGTTCGTGTGACAAAGAAACAGATTTTGCCATAAATAAAATATACGATCCTTCGCCTACGCCCGTTTTAACCACAGAACAATAGAAGTAGCTAGAAATGTAAAGTAGGTAGATCTAGCGTGTTGTATATTGATCATATGAATAGGAATTTTTTAAGACATAGTTTTTATATTTTATTCCGGCAATATACACCAATATATACTTACCTTTTCCTTAAAACAAGATAAAAGTAATTCTGTAACATTGTTAATATTTTTTTTTCCAAAAATTTACTAACATAATACCCTTGCGACGTGAACCGGACAGATGTTTTCTAATTGCTTTATCTTAGATTAAATAAAAAACATGATAATTTTATTTATTAATGAGGATTACAATTTCATTTCACGTAGTGACCTTACTTACCTCTTAGTTCGAACAGACAAACAGACGGACAGACAAATAGTTGTCTATGTCACTTAAAATCGGTTCAGCCGTTTTGGAGATTAGCCGGAACAAACAGAGACTACGATTTTATTGATTGTTTGTCGAAACGAAATTTTCTAACCTTTACATATAATAAAACTGTGATGGGGTCTATATTTTTTTATTATGCGTCAAATGGACATAACAACGATATAGAGGCGAAAACGACAATTTTTATAATTTTGTCTATCTGTTTGTACTATCATCACGCAAAAACTATAACTAACCTAAATTTTCTGCGAAGATAATTTAGGACTTGGTCCATCGCGTAGGATATCTTTACTGCGGGACAATGTCTCATTCTGACGGGAAATTGCCAATAGTGGTTCCAACAAAAAGTACGCAGAAACTAATTAGAATGTTAAGAGATCTTTAGCAGAAACGGGTAGTCTACGTAGGTGAATCTGCAGGCGGGCATTGGTACGGTACTATATAATACGAAATTACCGTTCAGGCTACTGGCCATTTCAAATTAAAATATTACCTACTTGGTGAAATTAAGTCAATGAATTTTAAAATATTTTTATTAGAAACATCAACTTATGTCTAAAGCATATTACAATTCAAATAACTAAACTTGGTGAAACTTCTCAATTTAAAACTTTTGTCAAACAAAAGCCACTGGGTTCTAAATTCAAAATCAATAAAACAGTTTGAAAATTTTTCTTCGATTGTTTTCATAATCGCGTCTGCTCTCAAACAACATGGCGTCGATAATTCGATTAATTTTTGAAACATAAATGGTGTTTTAGGAAGAAACATGACTAATGATCTCACCGTGCGTTTTTGATTTATTGGCTTTTGCAGTGGAGATTTTGTTCAGCTAAATAAACTAGGCCAGCCTTTAAAATCAAAATTTGAAACAGAATATTTTCTACAAGTTATAAAGTCAAATAATGAAGTAGTTAAAGACGTGAAAACCTAACTTCTTTTCTGATCGTCTCATTCTTATCCCACAGCACCATGAAATGGTATAATCTCTTGTTCGGAAAAGTTTAACTTCAAACAGGTAAATCACGGTTGTTTCGTTTTAATGCGCCTTTGTGTGTGCGACGATGCGATATCAACTTCCTTGGAACTGGATAAGGTACTGTTCGCCTTGAAACGTACTTTGTGGTCCCTTTCCCAAGTGTTTGATCATGGTTTGATCATAGTAAAAAATTTAACTTCCAATCGTTTTGAAGATATTTTTTTTATTAAAACTAAAAAAATATAAAGATAATAACACCTGGGACTTCACTCACAGCGCCATCTAGTCCCAAAATAAGCAGAGCTTCTATTATAGGCGCTTGACAACTGATACAGATACTTAAATATTATATAGATATTGTACACCCAGACTAGGAAAAAATAAATATGTTCATGCATACTTTGGTCCAGGCGGGAATTGAAGCCACGATCTTCGGATCTGCATTTAGGGTTTCTAACCACTCTGCCAATCGGTTAGTAACGGTATACTTTTGGTGTCATGTTTACATAGGTTATGTTATTAGGTTAACGTATGTCAATCGTTGACATCTTTTAACCTAGATCATTGTGCTAATTATCGCCGTACCGGGGCATTTGCTCTCCGTACAAAAACAAAATTAACTTCAAATAGTCGTTATTCCGAAGAATAATTAGGTCGTTTAAAAAAATAATAATAATATAATTTTGTATGTGAAGTCGCTTCTTGTTTAGAAGGCCGTGGTTATAATCCCACAAACAGGCATGTAACAATGAGTTTTTTTTCTAACTTGTGTATACTATAACTAACATTGATTGTGCTTCGGAGAGTAAGATAAGCCGTCGGTCCCGGTTGCTATCAATAGATGATAGTCGTTAAACTCTATAACCCGCACTGGAGCAGCGTGGTGGATTAAGCTCCAAGCTCCCTCATCCCGAGTGGAGATCTAAATTCCCGCAGTGGGGTATTAATGGGCCGATGGTATGGTATGGTATATTTTTTATACTTATTAATAGTTACTTTTGGAGACACAATAGATCTAAATAGGTCGTAGTGTAGTAAAAGCCCATCCTAATTCAATAAGTTATGATAATCGATACTTAATCATCTGTACCAATATAACCCCAATAAAAGATAGTACCTACAGCGTGTATTATATTACAGTAATAACATGTACCATGTTATTATTTCACATACGGTCATCTAGTCACAAACCCGGCATTGTATTATGGGTATTAAAATAACTGATATACATGTTCTATAATGCGTACACACATACATATACAGACATTGTACACCCAGACACGGAACAAATAGATATATGTTCATACACACAAATATTTGTTCTGAGCGGGAGTCGAACCTGTGACCGTTCGGTCTGCAGTCGGCTTCTCTGACCACTAGATTAATCGCCACATAAAAGATGTATGGCGTGTATTTATGTTTCAGCAATAATTTCAAGTTACCATCCAAGTTGTACAAGTTAAGACCAAATGCAAATAGCTGATGCAGCAAATAGGACTTGTCCAGCGTGTCCTTGACCGACTTCGTTAGCGTTATGCGGGCATATGGATTAATTGGCATGAAGTTACATCACTAGTACGCTATCAATTATAAGTTATATTGAAAACGGTGAAAATAATGATCTAGTCTATTAACGTTCACGATAGGTATCATAAAATAATATCGCCTGTTATTCTTCATAGCTCGTTACTAACAAGGAAGTTAAGAAAACGATCTTATAAATTTTTTTTGAATCTGAGGCTTCGAATTGGCATAGCTATCTCCGTTTCAATCCTTCTTTCCCGACCTATTCCTGAGTGACAGAGATGAAAGAACAAATTCCCAAAAATACCTATAAAATTCCCGTCGAAACTAAAATGTGTATGAATTGGAACCAAAATGTACTACCCGGTTAAGATACTATTAAGATTGGGCTTTTTGGATCTGAACACTAATGACAATTGAAGTGTTACTCTTGTAGAAGTATAGAATTCAAACGACTTTCTTATTTATTGCGAAATTGCATATTTTTATTTATAATTTTAACTAGCGACCTACTCCGGCTTTGCACGGGTAGCTAAGCTTAAGCCTAGGTAAATTTTTTCCCTCGTAGTGTTGTATTAGCTTGTTGCGTCGAACATATGGATTAGATTTCCTTAGATTTAAATGTAACATATGTTCATCCTACTTGGAGTATTTTTAATGTATTTTATTCCCAATTCTGCAAATATTTGAAGAAAATATTTTCAAGCGACTCCATGGCCACGGACTCTGCTGAGACACTCGCAGCCCTACGCGACAAACACCCGCAGCCACCCGCCTCTGCGCTCCTCACAAAATTGCCTAATTCTGAACTTCCAAAAAACCTCAACGTGGACGATGAAGCTGTGAAAAACAAAATATTCCTTCCCCAATGGATCAGCCGGCGGCTTGGACGGTTTAACCCCTCAACATTTAAAAGACCTTACGGGTCCTTTAGTGGGGGATGCGGGGCGTTCTCTTCTTACTGAACTTACTAATTTAGTGAATATTATGTTGGCAGGACGGGTAGTTGAAGAGATCACCCCCATCCTCTACGGAGCGAACCTCGTGGCTCTATCTAAGAAGGACGGGGGTGTCCGTCCAATCGCCGTCGGTAGTACCTTCCGTCGTTTGGCATCAAAATTATGTTGCCGAGTTTTACATGAAAAACTTACAAATAAGTTTGAGCCACGGCAGCTCGGTTTCGGTTCCAAAGGTGGTTGCGAGGCGGCGGTGCATGCGGCGCGTTCTTTTTTAGTCAATAATTTGGATTACGAGGTATTCATAAAAATTGATGTTAAAAATGCGTTTAATTCAGTCGACAGGGGTGCCTTACTGAAAGAAATTCGAAATGAAATACCAGAAATATTTGATTATGTTTGGCAATGTTATGGCACTCCATCAAAATTATTATTTGGAGATAACGAAATTACTTCAGCTGTAGGCTGCCAGCAAGGAGACCCGCTCGGCCCGGTCATTTTCAGTTTGGCTATTAACCCGATCATTCGTAGTTTAAATTCAAAATTTAATTTGTGGTTCCTTGATGATGGCTCCCTGAGTGGAAGAGCGACGACAGTACTGGATGACCTTAGGATAATCATACATCGTTTTTCAGATATCGGTCTGACATTAAATTTTAACAAGTGTGAGATATACATTCCGGATACAGTACACATTAGTAATCGTTCAGAAATTTTGAATAAATTCAATGTTATCACTCCAAATATCATCGTTCTCACCAGATCAAACCTAACTCTTCTCGGCGCACCAATATTTGACGACGCTCTCCCACCCATAGTAAATAAAAAATTAGAACTTTTTGGTAATTCGTGTGAACGGCTTTTTAAGATTAAGCCACACATGGCAATATATATTCTGCGGCTCTGCCTATTTACTCCACAGTTTCTGTACTTGCTTCGCTGTTGCCCTCTATGGAAATTCCCTTTGGTTACTGCACAGGTTGACAACACATTAAGATATACAGTCAGCAAAATTTTAAATTTAAAATTTGATGATCGCTCATGGAGACAAGCAACATTGCCAATTAAATTTGGTGGTTTGGGTATCCGCTCTTCGGCAAGTGTAGCACTCCCGGCTTTTCTATCCTCCACTTATAGCACGGCTACCCTCATCGGCAGGATCTTAAATATACCACGCCTAGCCGATGTTGAGGTGACTGGCTTGGCGGAGGCTCGGACAGTTTGGATTGCGGCTTTCCCCGGGGAAAAGATGCCTAGCGAGGTAGGTACACAAAATTCGTGGGACCTACCAGCAGTCAAAGCCGTACATGCCGATCTCATCGACCGGTCCCCTGACGATGCTGATCGAGCGAGACTCCTTGCTGTGTCTGAAAAGGAATCGGGTCACTGGCTACACGCACTCCCATCCAAAAACATCGGTACAATTTTGGATCCCGTTTCACTGCGCATCGCTGTGTGTTTGCGGTTAGGCGCAGAAATGTGCGAGCCTCATCAATGCCCATGTGGCCGGGGTGTGGACCGGCTGGGTCGCCACGGACTTTCGTGTCTCAAAAGCGCTGGTCGTATCTACCGCCACGGAGCCATTAATGACTTGATCCGCCGGGCTCTTGTGACAGCATCTATCCCCTCATCTTTAGAGCCAAAAGGTTTGTTCAGGGACGATGGCAAGAGACCCGACGGAGCAACGTTGGTGCCTTGGTGCCTGGGCCGTGCTTTGATTTGGGATGCCACATGTGTGGATACTCTGGCTCCGTCCCATGTCCGGGCCACGGCCCAGAGTGCTGGCGCGGCGGCCGACCAGGCCCAATTATGTAAACGTCGCAAATACTCGGGGTTGATTCCTCACTACGAGTTTGCGGCGTTTGCAGTAGAGACACTCGGTCCGTGGTCGTCTGATACGAAAAAATTCGTAAAAGATTTGTCCACCCGTCTGGTCAGCACTGCTGGCGATCCCAGAGCGGGTGCCTATTTCGCACAGCAACTGAGCATCGCTGTGCAGCGCGGAAACAGTGCAAGTGTAATGGGATCGATGCCACATGGGACCAACCTGGACGATATTTTTATGTTGTAAATATTGTAAATATTATTAATTAGTTCTTAGATTTATTTGTATATATCAACGTGTAGATTTTCGTTTCTGGTCAAATAAATTTTTTAAAGAAAACAAGCGAAAGCAAATATCTGTAAAATTAGTTGATCGATGGAGTGATAAAAAAAATTATACAAATAAAGAATATAAATATATAAAAACAGATTAAAATATTTCTTTGTATTCGTACATCATTGATAACTTTTGCCCAGTTAATTACGTCACGCGTGTCGCGTCGGTATGGGATCGGTTGAATTTATTTTGTCGCGCGATAGTCGGTGTCGATGTCGGCCAATCAATCATGTTTTGTTTATTTGATGACATATATCTATCGGGTGTGGTTTCCGCATTTAATCCTTAATGTGGACCATTGTACGTGAGCCATGGTGGCCGTTTTTGATGACATTGTGAGTGTCTTAATAATAAGAATAAATATACTTTTTTTATAATATATACCTATATAAATACTTTTTGCACCCAGACACGGAACAAATATACATGGTCATGCACACAAATATTTGACCTGAGCTGGAATCGAACATGCGACTTTTAGATTCGCAGTTAGGATCCCTAACCGCTCGATCAACCAGTCAGTCATTAATAATATTAATAATAACAAGCGGCTTCAACAGGGCCAAACACGAAGTCTTGGAGATTAGAAAACGTCAGGTAAATCAAATTAATGTAATTTTTAAACAATAAAATTACACACAAAAAAAAATTAGTGAAGTGAAAGGCTGTACACGTATAAGAATGTAACGACACACATAATTTTTTTTTTAAATATTTTGCTTCCCTTTCAGTTAAAAAATCCGTTAGTCGTTAAACAATGTTTTTCCCGTTTTTCATCACGTCATCCGTTAGATCTGGCACAAAAACTATCAATTTCGTAATTTTGTGTATGATAACGGTACATTTTTTTTTATATATTTATTTAACGAGTCTGAATATAACTCCGCTTAAACCAGATATACAATATTACATTTATCATATTTAACCTAAAGTGTCAGCAAATAGAGAGTTGCCATTGTCTAAGTGCATCAAAATACGAATATATATTATTGTTAGAAATCAGAAAAGACAAAGATAGAAATAAATAACATAAATTAAAAGAAAAATAATGTTGGGGTACTTCTACGACATTCTACTAATTAAATACGAAATTATCATTTGATTTTCGAAAACTATTATATTACTTATAATTTTTATTTGAAGTCTCAAAACTACCAAATAGTAAAAATCTACTAAAAATGGTCATACTATTGCTACAATGCAGCTCAACTACCAAACGGCCATACTTAATAGCATCTTAAGCGAATGGTAGGTGTGGTTTCTTTTTTTTGGTATTGGTATTAATATCTAATTTACGACTCATTATTTTCAAAAACAAATAACCAACGGAAATCATATTTCTTAGGAATTTATTCTAAAACAACTAAACAGGATATCAAAAAAACAAAAACGTACCGCCCTGTAACAGTATCTCTTCTATTACATAATTTTTTTCTATTTATATTGATACAGAAATACAGCGAGGATTAGTTACGGGCCGGACCCTCTTTTTCGTATGAAAAGCCTACCTCCTTGAAGTTAAACGTTGCCGTTGATTTCCGTACAAAATTTATTTGACCAGAAGTAAAAAACTACACTTTGCTGTATTTATTTTACCATTTAAGTGAGTTAACTATATCATTAACTTGTCGTTCCAAATTCAAATTCTGGTGTTCGAAAAAACTGGCTCGCACATACGCAACTGAATCGAAAGTTTCGAACTTTAAAAATTAAAATTAGAACTGTTTTCTGTTAGAAATAACATATTTTTTATAAATTTAAAAACAATTATACTATATATTTTACTTATTAAGATCATAAAATTAATATAATGTTAAAATTATTTTTGTTGTATAAATTTTGTATGGAAATCAGTGGTATCGTTTAATCTTAAGGTTCCCTAGTTACACTAGTACTTATAATTCCGTTGTCTGTTCGTCACTCTGTTCGTGTATCACACCCTCGCTACCAGTTCTACAATTTCTAAGAATTTCTTAGTCCAGTACATTATGTGGCCTAAAGTAGAATGGAAGTATTACTTTGCAAGGTATTTTTCACTCCTTAGTCTTGGGATCGTAAAGCGGAAGGCAGGGAGCTGGTTTTTGTATTGGGTGTCGGAGCACATTGAAATGGCGAGGAACGAGAGTGTAGATGAACTCCCCAGAAATTCTGCTCTGACCACTAAAACCGCAGCGAATTATAACAGGTATTTGCTGTCGAATGCTTCTTTCTTCGTGTGTCGGTGATAGCCGAGTTGTGGTTACAGATACGGATACCATGTACATATGGTGCCATTTTTATATGTTATAATCACCGACTGAACACTTTCTAGCGTATAAGTATTGACTATTGTCTCATGTTTTCTTCGAAAGAGCGTAGTCTGCCAAGTGTAGAGCGCTTTCAATGTGGGTCAACCACTCTCTGGCGCATCGCGTCTAATTGGTGGCAGCACGCGCCGCTGTGGGCTGCCCGTGCAAACTTTTACATGTTTACAACATTAGCATACAAGCTTTTGCCAACGACTTTGCCCATATATGATTATTCGCGCATATTTCTTACATCTCTCATTTATAAAAGTAAATTTTTCCAAAAAATAAAAACCAACTTTAATTTGGCTATATAACTATAGCTAGTGTTAGGTTGTGTGTGTAGAGCTAACCGAACTAAACAAAAAGATTAAGAAATGAAAAAAATTAAATTTTTAAACATGTTTCTCTATGTAACCGTTAGTTTGCGCCATCTGCTCACTAGAAACTTTTTGTTTAGTTCAGTAAGCTCTACATGGTTTCAAAGTTTAGATTAAGTTCAGCCGAACACTCGATGAAAATTTAAACTAAAAAGTAAAAAAAAAAGCTTTAAAAAATAGAGCATTAAAAGAGCGGTTATTAACCACCAATAACGTGAGCTTTAAATTGGCAATCTGTATATTTCAAACACGCTGATTAACTTATATTAATCTCAGCTTTCCCATCATAACGATAGTATAACAAACAATTTTTTTACTTAAGAAGGAGCTTCCCGCATGGTAGCCCATGCAAACGCTCTTAAACGTTTACGACGTTAATACGCATGTTATTATGTTTTGAATTATAATAGGCTCATTTGGGTTAGAACTACGTCTGTATCATCTGTATAGAGTCAAAACTTCGAAATTTCTATAGATAAACATTCTAGTTATTATATAATTTCAAACATTTCTATAGGTAACTATTACTAAATTCCGAAGCCTAGGATGTTTATAGACATTCCAAAGTTTTGGTTCTGTATAAACCTAATTCTAATGAATGAGACTATAATTTATTTATTTATTTATTTCTCATAACTAAAGACATAAAGACTATATAATAGTACAGCTAATTGTCGGAGTCTGGAGCCTAAACTAGGTCGAACCTGTTCTTATAGGTCTCCAGACCCCGTGAATTATTAGTTTAAACTATTTTGAACTTAAAATGTTTAATGAAAAAAAGTTAAAAAGAAAGAGTTAGAGAGTATTTGGGAGTGTGTGTATGTGAATTAGTGTCATCATAGAGAGATTGCGTCTGAATGTAGAGTGATAGTGTGAGTGAGAGAATGTTAATGTGATGTTACTTAGTGTATATACTCCATATCTGCGTATCTATATTGCATGCATGAATAATTAAACAAACCAAGATTAAAATGCATATTAACGTCGTAATCATCGTAACCGAGCATTTGTATGAACTATCACGCGGGAAGCCCCTTCGTAAGTACTGTAACGCTGGCTAGTTATAAGCCAGACGTTCGATTAAAATACATAATTTGAATTTGAATAAATTCAAATTATGTATGTGTTAGGAACACGAGCCCGGGATGGCTCGGCCTGGTTTTTTGACAGAAATAATTCTGGGGTGTACTAAGATCGCGAAGTGTTATACGAATATATTTTTTATTGTGTTATTGTAATCGCGTTTACGAAAGTGTCGAAATACAAAGTCTTTTCCTTCCAGCATTCATATCTTTCATTTCAGCTCTGTAAGCTACGTACCCAAACAAACATAATTAATAGAAAAATAATATATATATCAAGAGAGATATAAAAATATACTCTCTACAGTACCATATCTACATATTAAGCCGTTATTCTGGTTAAAGTTTTTATGTTCTACAATAACATAGCAAAAAGGATATGTGAATACAGAGTTAACGATTATCCGCGTACATTCCCTAATAAAACGACGTTTATGTCTTGAAATAGATGGCGCCAGTTATGCGGTCAACTTAAAATCGCCCATAAAACGCCTGAACAAACACAACGATCCCTTCAGCTGTTTACATTTGGCGATAATGAGGTGGCTTGTTAACTCTGTCTGTGCCTATTCAATTACGTCGTATTTTATGAGTTAGAATACAATAATATTCTATTATGAATTGGTGAACCTCAGGTTATTTCTCTTCATCGGATAACCGCTTCGCCGAATGGAAAGAGAACCTAACTGGGGAGCCAAAGGTCACTGGTTCGATTCCCGCCAAGGACAAATATTTGTGTGCATGGACATGTCTATTTGTTCTATGACAGGGTGTAAAATATATAAATATATAAAATATAGTAAAATGCATACTATTAAAAATTTAAAAAAAAAGAATATTTAAGTATGTATTTCAGTTATCAGTTGTTTGGTATCCATAACACAAACTTTGCTTACTTTGGGACTAGATGGCGCTGTGTGGAATGTCCCAGGTATTATTATTATTATTATCATAAAAAATCTTATTCTGTATTATTTTGAATATTTTGATTAAAATATTCAAAATAATACAGAAACGGGTTTTTCAAACAATTTTCAAAGTCGAACGACAGATCATTTATACCCAATATCTAGATAATAATCATCGACTACAAGTAGGGATATAGGGATAAACTGAAATAGCAGAATCATCATAATGAAGTGTCTCATAAATCAAAACTTACTTAGAAACTAGATGGTCCACGAGTCATTATCATGAAAAGTAATTTCAGAATCTTTATTTTGCCAAAACAAATTTGGCATGCGCATCACAGAGCTATTCCAAAACATCAAGTGGCGTGTAATATTTGATCTGCTGCGCATATTTTTAACCCCCGGCGCAAAAAGAGGGGTGTTATAAGTTTGACGTGTGTGTGTATCTATGTATCTGTCCGTGGCATCGTAGCTCCCAAACGGATGAACCGATTTGGATGCGGATTTTTTTATATGAAAGGTGAATTAGTCAGGAGTGTTCTTAGCTATTTTTGATGAAAATCAGTCCAAGATGGCCGCCGCCACAAAATGGCGGATATCATATTTTTTACTACTCTAGCAATATGGGTATCAAATGAAAGGGCTTGACTAGTAGAATACTATACACTATGACAAATTTCAAATCCAAGATAACCGCCACTGCCAAATGGCGAATTACATTATTTTTCACAAATACCTCAATATGTGTAGCAAATTAAAGGGCTTCACTAGTAGAATAATGTACACTATATTGAAAGGGAATGAGGAATTTCAACTAACGAAATGAAAACTAAAAACTTTAAAATTATTTTTTTGTCTGATCATGTATGAATTAGTTTAACTAAATAACTACGTTTAAAAATTTTGTAATAAAAATTAAATTTAAAATTTAAAAAACCCCCGACACAAAAAAACTAACCTTTAAAAAGTGTGAAATAATACAAGTTTGTGCATTGTCTAATGATTTTTGATTCTTAAAGGCGTCTGGGACCGCTAAGTAAATTTAAAATACCTAATAATTAGCGGCCCGAGGTGCATTTTTTAAATTTTAAATTTTTCTCTCACATTTTTGTGGTTAAGACGCGGTATTTCTATATTATCTATGATCATAAACTATTGGTATATCGATGTGAAAATACATTTTACTGGTCTGAAAATAACGCGACAAACGATGATTATTTTTGAAAAAAATCAAAATTACAGAATATTTCGTTTACAGGTAATCTACAGCAGATCTGAAAAAAATCTGTAAAAGTATTTTATTAGGGAGGGCGGTCTCCGTCCAATAATAATAATGCAAAGGTTATCCCACACAGTGTCATCTAGTCCCAAAGTAACCAAGTATTAAGCTTGTATTATGGGTTACTAAACAACTGATATAGGTATATGTTTAAATATTCTTTATAATATATACACATATATAGATATTTTACACCCAGAAACGGAACAAATAGACATCTTCATGCACACCAATATTTGTCCCGGGGTTAATGTAAATGATTTAGATATTGATATGACATCGATTCATCTGCTTTTCATGTACCTACCATTAATCGAATTTAATGTAAGCAAACATATAAACACACAAATGAAACGTCATATATGTATTGGTTTTTAACAAAGTCAATGTTCATTTAGTTTAGTAAATAACTCATTACTTATCCATAACTCATCAACGCGTTACGAGTAAAACCACTGTAACCACTCCGGCCGTGTCTCGCGGGAAACCGTTAGGGACGTTAAGCGTCAGATTTTGAAAGAGATTCTGTAAATATATTTGTTTTGCAATACAAGAAGCTACGCCATTGCCATCTGCCAAAAAAAATCCGGTAAAATGGACCGACTTTGCTAAAAATTGAAAAAAATATTTACTTTTCCTTTATGTATCTGATTGATTAACACGAACATTGGTGGGTGTTTTATTGTAAACAAGATATGGAGTAATTTTCGTACTCTTTCATATTTTCAGAGCAACGAAGTATGTTTGTTTATTTCTTCTAATTGATTTCCTGATATCAAGATATCTTGACGCTTGATAGATATATCCACAGACGTAATAAAAATTCTAGACTCCCTGTCACTGAACAACTAATGAAGCACTGCAAGTTGACGCCATAGCCAGCTGACTGACAAGAGGTGCATCGCGCTGCTACATCCGAGTTTTCCTAGGTTTCCTAGGATGTGACGATTCCGATCTGTATTATTTATTGCCAAATTAAATGAAATTAAATTGAAAACGGAATAAAAAGTGGTAGGCAATTAGAGTTGATTTATCTCACAGTATTGTAGCATCATTGTTAGTTATTTGCCACGGCTTTGCTTAGACTGACTTCAGACTTTCAGTTAGTATTTCCATTTTGTAAATCTATGATCTATGAAAATCCAGGGTATATACAAAGTTTCGTGTTCGTCGTCAACCGTTGAAAAGTGCCCTCATGAGGAAACATTTCTAGCTTCAGCATCAGGTCATGCTAAAACCGCGTCAAGATCCTCCTAGACGTTCTAGAGAAACATATCTATTGCAGCCAAATTCCCCCCCCCCCTCCATGATGGCTCGTAACTCCTCAACTTATTTAATTATTTATTCGTAGATGATACCTTTGTAATGCAAAAAACCGTTTAAAATCAGTTCAGTCGTCACGAAGATGTGCATCTACTGCAGTGCTCCCTGGTGGTTAATAACAAACTTATTTAGGAACCTGTTTTGAGATATCTGTCTAAATACAAAATTTCATCCAGACCTTAGAGCCTTTTCCGGGAGTCGCATACAATATTCTATAAAATGAAATTTACTTTTGTCGTTTTCCGATTGTATTTGCTATTAGTTATCGTAAATTCCTAATGTACCGTCATAACTCATGTTCGTGACGTAGCGAAAGAACGGCGACGTCTTTCCGCCGCCGTTCGACAAGGCCCATTAATTTAGTAGGTCACAGCATTTCTATAAATCCTATAAAACTGACGGAAGTTCTATTATTTCGAAGTTTGCTGCATGTTTTCAGACATGACGTAATAGTTATGTATCTGTACTATCTATCAGCCCGCTTGGAATAACTATTACGATTTTAATACTGCAGTATGGGAAACTGCGTGTTTACGAAGTGGAAACGAAGAATTGTTTTATAAGAACAACTCACATTTCAGCTCGGAGGAAATTGTATCGGGTATTTTCGTGGATTGCCGAATATTCCCGATCCGCCCTATTAAGATCGTAGAACAACGGTATAATAACGTTTATGAATCAGTGCTAATTTTAATTTGAGTCAATGATATATGACATGATTAAAATGGTTTATTCATTCCTTCATCATTATATAATTAATAGGTTTTCAGGTTTTCAGTACTTCTTATTTTAGTAGCATAATAAGATATACACTCTACCTACAGGTACGAATCTCTTAAAATCACTGTTTTACCTCTAGTATAATACTGTTTATGAATGAACTTGGCCCAAAATTTTGAAGTTGCGCTGATTGGTATTAAAATTGAAAGGTTCGGTAACAATCTCTTAAAATACTACTTTATTTTTACGAATTCGCCAGACATTCTACAATATTCATCTGACGTAAAAAATTTTCCCTGTGACGTCACCTGGACAGTTGAGCTTATTCCGCCGCTTTCTACAGTGAAAACATAAAGAAAAAATTGTAAAATATTTAAGGTTAGCCACTATATCAAATGAAACTGTAATCCTCACGAATTAATCAAAATTGTATGATTTTATTTAGTCTTATAAAATATCTGTCCAGATGAAGTCACAGGGATATTAAAAAACAAATTTTAGAAGAAAAATTTATCAGAAATGAGTACATTTGGAAAAATAAATGTTAGATATTGTTAAACTGTAGTCAAAAGATTTTTTTGTTATTTTTAAATATTTTTCTTTGCTTTAAATATTTTTCTAACGTTTTATCTGCCTTTTCTGTTGTTAACTGTTTCTGTTGTATGTTTTTTTTAATTTAAGAATTAACTGTGATTACCCACTATATAAGTGAAAGAAATGGAAAATTTGCTAAAAATTTACTGTATACTTCGCAGTAAACGATACAGAAAATCTAAAATAAGGCTATCCCACAGATCATTGGCTATGCGAAACCATACGAGTTGCCTATATTCTAAAATATGTTCGTAAAGGCACGCATGACCTTAACCTCCAAATAACAAGGGAAAACAGGTGCTACAATCCGTTCTATTTCAGTCACAAAGTAAATAAAATAGTCTTAAATTAACCAGAACCCTGTAACGACATCTGAGATGTAACAAGTTCAAAGTAATTTAGTCTATATATAAAGCATCTTCGAAAACTTTGTGTTTACACATTATAGAGTTCGAACCATTTTAGCATTCACTTGTATCTAGGAGTATCACAAAAACGGCGCCGTAATATTAAGACGCTAACAATAACAAATAACCTTGACGGTGAGGATGTGTCACTTAAAACTTGCAGATGGCGCCATCGGCAAGGGTGCTTTGTATACAAATTGTAACATTTATATTTTGTGAATATATTTTACTTTTGCTTAAATAATATATTCATCACTATCAGTGACTCAAATAACGAGTTACGGAAGCGGAAAGCATCATTGATAGGAAAAAACAACTGATTTGATAGAGAGGTGAACAAAAGATTGTAATAAATAATGTATCATCGAATTTACATTTTTCAGCCATCTTATGTGATATATCGTATATATATACTATGTTGAAAAGGTAGACATTGCTGAAACTTTACCACTTACCAGATGGCGTGAGCTGTCGTCCTCGCGCTGTGTTAGTAGAATGTGGGGCATGTGGTGGCGATGGGGCGTTGTGATTATCATCATGAGGAGTTGGAGGTGCCCTTTCGGCGTTGTTATTAGCCGGAGGTCCTGGCCCGTCCCCGCCGCCTGGCTCGATCTGCAACTATTCATAACAAATCACAATTAATTATTTGCGACCCGCCCTTGCTTCGAACGGGTAGCAGAGCATATACGCCTACATTTTCTTTCTGTGGTAGTGGCGTATCAACTTGTTGCGTCAAACATGTGGATCTTTAATTAGATTTAAATGTATCATATTATGGTCATCGTACTTGGAGTATTTTTTATGTATTTTATTTTCAATCATGCAAATATTTGAAAGAGTAAAGAATATTACATAAAAAAAACTAAAATATTTATTTGTATACAACATTGATAATCTGCCTGATTGTGTATAATAACGTTTAATGTTTAGACTTTACAGAGGCAGATGTTGACAGAGTAACATGCAACTGTACCGCAATAATTTATTTTGTCGTGCGATAGTTTTGATTTTGCGATAATACCAAGATATTAATTAACTTACATGGTGTAAAGAGTAATTGCAATGTGCACAGTGGCGTATTCAGGGGGGGGGCGTGGGGGCCGGGCCCCCCCAAACGCAATGACATAAATTCAGTTAAAAACATTCTGCAAGGAGATCTACACTGCAATTAGAAACTTATGCATTTCTATTTAATACTCAATATAATAGTAAATTATTTACACCACCAAAGTACCTAATACAATTAAATATTATTGAATGCTGACCACATTTTACTTAATAAGATCTGTTCAAACATGGCATTTTTAGAGTGACGAATTTCCATACAAACGGCATCAACGGCTGCACCCCATCAAACCTTATACCGAACAGCGCAAAAAATAATATATGGTATTCAGATCAGCAAAAACTAGGTTTACATGTTTTACCATTGGAAATGGTTATCAGATCCTTTTTCTGTGAGACGTAAATTTGGCTATATCTTCGAGGATAACGGAGGGATTGCGGTCTTATGGGTTTCAAAAGTTGCAAATTTATCGGGTATATCCGTTGGAAATTTTGAAAATCGGTTGGTAATTTTTTTTAAAATTGAAACTATGTCTGTAAAAATGGGGATTTTCGGGTGTCGTTTTATACAAAAATATGAATATTTTTGAAAATATTTGAGTTATCGAAAATTAGCCAAAAATCCATCTAAGGAACTAAATTGTCTAACGAATGGTGAATACGGTTTGAAAATCGGTTGATAATTGCGGCCTGTAGGTGAGCCCTGAAAATTGACAAATTTCAAAAAACTTGTATTTATGGATATGGGCATGGTATATGTGGAAATATATAATTGCTGGTTGGTTTAAGTTTTGAATTGTGTAGTTTTCATATTACATGATTTCAAAATAAATAAATTAACACTATAGGTACCTACGTGAATTTATATTTTTTTCTAAAACTTCTCAAGTCATATTCAATGCCTACGATGGTAGCAGGAACTGCAAAATCTGTAAATTTTTGAATTTCCTAAATATATCGTAAGACAGAAAACTTAATGAGTGGGATTTTTCTCGAAATTGTTTCACCTTTCACAACATTTTCAACATGAAAGTAATTGCATTTTGACATCTCATCAAAATTCATTATTTTTTTATATTTTTCACAGCATGTGAAAATACAATTAGTTTCATATTGAACATGTAAAAAAAGACAAAAAAAAAATAGAAATAAAATCTCGCGCATTCAAGTTACCATAAGAAAGTTTTTTTTTCTTATGATGTATCAAAATATTTTAAAAAATTAAAAAGGTATAAACCTATTTTTTGCTGATCTGAGTACCATATATTTCTTTGTGCTAATCGGTTAAGGTTTAGTTGGGCGCAACCGTTATCACCGTTTGTATGGAAATTCGCAACACATTTTATATCTATGCATTTTCTCTCCATGAATACGTATTTCGCGTTTCCTGCGGGAATGAGAAAACTTTCGTAGATATTACGAATTTTTGATTTAATTTTAGGCGTAGGAATTTCTGAGATAAAGGGGGCAATGGGAGATTATCATATATTTTCTTAAATGTCTATTAAACTACGCATTTTAAAATTGTAATAAACATTATGAAAAATATATATATATATCTCATAACGAGCACTTTCATTTGATATGAACCATGACATCATCATCATCAGCCCGTGTCTCTCCACTGCAGGATATAGGCCTCTCCCAAGGCTCGCCACCACACACGGTCCTCCGCCTTTTGCATCCAAGTACCCCCGGTATGATGCTTCAGGTCATCTGTCCATCTGGCCGGGGAGCGTCCAATGCTTCGCTTTCCGGTACGTGGCCTCCATTCGAGAACTCGTCTACCCCATCGGTTATCAGTTCTACGGCAAATGTGACCGGCCCATTGCCACTTCAGCTTGCTGATCGCTTCGGCTATGTCGACAACTTTGGTTCTTTGATAGATTTCAGTGTTTCTGATTTTATCCATCAACGAAACACCGAGCATAGTCCGCTCCATAGCACGCTGAGCGACCATGACATAGGGACTTGAGAATTGTTTTTAATAGTATAATTTTCCCCCAAAATGATATTATTTGTTTATCGTTTAGTTTTTCCTGTAAAATATAAATGAAGCTCTATTTTCAGTATTTTTTTTTCCAAATGTTATTCACTACAGTTTCGGGGTTAAGGGGGGATATTAAATTTTCTTTAATTTTGAAACCATGGATATTTAAGTTGAAAATAAAATATGCTTGTACTTTTTATAATAAGCACTTTCATTTAACACATCACTGGGAGCACTTAAAAAGTTTTTTTTTTAATTTTCTACTTTGCTCTCTAAAATGGAAATATTTCATTTACGCTATATGTTCGTTATTGGGCCACCAAACTCTGTACATGTATCGAATTTCAACTTTTGCATCTAGTTGATTCGGAGAAAGAGGGTGTGACAGACGGACACCAGAATGACCCTATACGGGTTCCTTTTTTCATCTTTGACGTATGGAACCCTAAAAAGGAACCCTCATAGATTCAATTCGTTGTCCGTCCGTAAGCCTGTCCAGACCTTTTTTCTCTCCAGAACGCGTGGAGGTATCAAGCAGTATCAAATACTTAGGTTAATTTATTTATTATATGATATGTCTTCATGAATTAACGAAAATTCCCTAGCTTCCGTATTAAGATCGTAGAACGTGTCTTGCATGTATATAGCACTAATATAGGCTTTAAGTTTAATGAAAAATATGCCCCCCCCCCCCAAGCTTGAATCCTGGATACGCCACTGAATGTGCATGAAATGACTAAGGTATCTAACGTATGTGGTTTGATAAGGATTAATATCGTATCCGTCTAAACAGCTTTCCAATTACTACAATATATTTGACCAGTTTTTATACATTAAATTAGGTATAGCAAGTTATCTTTTAAAAATAGTCATATGTCATTCTAAACTTTTTATAGACCCATAAAACAGGAACAATTCCATTGTTTTTTTATCTCTCAAAGGAATTATGCAGCGTTTTCGATGAAAGCTTCCAGCCGGCTTAATTTTTTTCGACATTTTCAACAATCATCGTCATATTTCAACTAATTTACACAAAATATTAATTTATTATACGCATAAACCTTTGTCTTGAAACACACCGTCCATTGGTGACAACAGTATGAGCATCTGTTCGTTAGTGCTTGAGTTTATCGCGTTCAAACAGACAGACAGACGCGGTAGGAGACTTTGTATTATAATATATCGTGATACTATCCATCACAATAAACATATTTTTTCTTGAACCTTCAAGTTACAAGTGTCAAATCTTAAGAATAATTCCAAAAAAATTTAAATACTCTAACACGAAAAAGGCATTTATTTTTATATAATTAATACTTTGTCTTCTAAGAATAAATCTAGCGAAAATATCGCGCGAGGGTTTTTTCTTCAACGCTTATTTAATTTTTGTTCGCTTAGATATGGTGCTGACAATGTAGTATTTTTACTTAACAAGATAACGCAGTTTTTCGCGAGTGAAATATCGTTGCGAATTTTCCGCTAAATTTGTCCCTAGCACAGTCCCTAGCTATAACGAGATATCGGCAGGCCCGTTTTGCAGTCAGTAACCTTGTAAATATTGCTTAGCTTCAATTTGACATGTGTGAATAATTTATGAAATGAAAAATTGAGATTTTTAATATTATCAATAAACAAATTATTATTCATTAGAATAAATGTAAAATTCCGTCAAAATTGGCCGAAATATGACATGTGACATAAATAAAAAACCGAAACTTGCACACGAAGGGTTCGGTACCACCGTATAATACTAAAAAACACGATTCTTGTATGGGGACCCGTTTCATTTTTTACTTTTTTTAAAATTATTTGTTGGTATAATATAATAATAATATTTTGGACATTCCACACAGCGCTATCTAGTTTCAAACTAAGTAAAGCTTGTACCATAGTATAAATATCATAAAGTAGGTCGACTCGGGCCAATTCTATTGTTTCCAGTTGTTTTAGTCGTTTTTGGTCTAATTCGATGTTTTTCGTTTCAAATTTGTTCTTTCAGGCGTTTTTCTGGCTTTTTAGGTTTTTCGTTTCATTCTCTTAACCAGTGCCGTCTTTACAAGGTATGAGGCCCTAGGCCCAAGTATCGACGGGGCCCGCCCCCAATAAATGTAGAATAAATTAAACCTTTCGAATATCAAAACCTTAAGTCTTATAGCGTAACACTATAGTTGTAAGTCGCTTTTATAGAAGCTTAGATCATAATCACTTAATTATGCACATGAGCTACTATTTCAAATGACACCAGACACAAATTTTATTTAAAAATAACCCTAAATTATTTGTGAAATGATTTTACATAGAGTAAGATATTTGCTATAGTGTAGATAAAAAAATTCTGCGTAATAAATCTGTAGATTTTATTTGTGTAAAAAATATCTGTTTAGAATTATTTCAAGTTCGGTTTAAAATTATCTTCGTGTAAAGTTTGTCCAGTATCTTTTAATACTTTCAAATTTACCGCGTGCTCTGCTCTGGCAGCGCGCATGCGCGACTGGATTGCATATGCGGCGAATTTTTTTAAGCATGATGGTCACGAATTGTAGCGGCGAGAGATCATTTTCAGCCTTAAAATTTATAAAAAATGATCATCGAAATGCCATGTTAAATCCTCGATTGAATTATCTTTCAATTATGTTTATAGAATCTGACATTTTAAATAATATAAGTTTTGAAGACATAATTTCTGATTTCGCTCACAAAAAATCAAGAAAAAAATTGTAATGTTACATTTCCATATTACATAATAAATATTATATTATAAATTAAATGACTAACGTAATTAATTACTTTATTTTTATTACTATGGAGGTTTTAAAGCTTACGATTTGTTATTCAACGTTCTTTCTAAAGGATGATTGTAAATGATTTTTTGCGATTGGGGGGCCCCCAACATGCCTGGGGCCCTAGGCCCGGGCCTATTAGGACTTTGCGTAAAGACGGCACTGGTCTTAACAGAAAAAGACCAAAAAACAGACAAAATTCAAATTTTTCTGTTCTTAATAAGTACGTAATATCTTTTAAACGTGAAATGTAAGTTCCAAACGATAAATCTGTGACTTTTTTTAAAATATTTGGGAAAAATTTGGTCACGTGGTCACATAGATCTCGTCAAAATAATAATTTGATAAGCCCGTAAAAATTGCGTAACGACTTTCCGAACATATGTCAAAGTAAGATTCTATAAAAATAGGATCTATCATAACTTTTCAAAAACAATAAAGTTTCTACATAATTGTCTGAATGCTGTTTTTCTTCTTCTTCTTTCTTTCAAATCTTTTCATAATTTCGCGAGTTCGTTTTACTTTTTTGTTGTATACAGAAAATGAATTAATAATAAAGCTACGTTTCAATTCTTGTCGTCCCAAATTCATGCAACTCAACACAACTGCGAATATATGTTTAAATCCAGTTTTACTCTAAAAACTGCATGAATTAGGAAATATTAAACTTGGAAAACAATACAGTTAATTTAACTTGCAGCTTTCGGTAAAGCAATTGTATTTATCGTACATTAATAAGTAGGTATATGAAAATCCTTTTTAAAACCATCTTTCTTTTTATAATCTCAAAATTCTTTTTTTTTGACCAAAGATAATTTTGAAAATTCGGTTACAGGGTTTAACGAGAAATTGATTGAATAACATTCTATTAATATAAGAGCCATATTTCGTTATTTAATTTACGTACCTACTTATCTATCTAACTTATAAACAAAGTTGTACTTACGTAGAAGAAATTTGTTTATTTGCAAAAACAAGATAATTATTTACGGATATCGCGGAAAGCTAAGCCACTCAAGATGTATACGTTAAATAATCTAAAACTCACACACTTAATCACTTAATTAACCAGCAATCATTAATTAGGTTTTCAAATTTTCAATTAGGTATTAGTACATCAGAGATATAGACGCCAACAGACGCCAATAAAGAATTGTTTAGTTCGTTTTTAAATACATGATAACTGGTTCAATCAATAGATACTACATGAGTACTAGACTTAATTACAACCAATCACGTACACCGAGACTAAACTATTGTAGCCAATAGCACAAAGCCGTTCAATATATTTCTGGACTTGGACAATATATTTCGGTGACTCGTAGGTTCAGAGATAGGTTAACTTACTGTGGTATTATATTTAATTATGTACATTATTATTCCCGCAAATAAAGAAGAAATTTAGTGATGGCGGCATACTTTGTGTGTATTACAGTGACAAAAGAACAATCAATATTTTTCATAAATAAATTAATTAATTCACTCGAGTCCAACGCAACAGCCATGTTTGGCAGGAACTTTTTAAACTATAGCTTAAAAGGTACGCCTCCTCTCCCGCGCTTACATCACAATTGCTCTGTCTAGAGGCCATTGTCGAACCTCTGTATGTATGTCCTCTGTGCTTGTACTATGGATACATACCAGACAACTGTTATAAATACTTAAATAATCTTTATACGTTAACATTTACAAATATAGATTTTTTTTTCACCCAGACACGGAAAAAATAGTCATATATTTAATGCACACAAATATTTGTCCCGGGCGGGAATCGAACCCGCGACCCTTGGCTCCCCAGCTAAGACCTCTAACCACTCGGCCAACCGGTCATCATGGAGGCCATAGCAATTTACACTGTGAAAATTTCAAGTGTCTATCTATTACGGTTCAGATGATACAGCCCTGTGACAGACGCACGGACGGATGGAGGCTTAGTGATAGGGTTCCCGTTGGTACCCTTCGGGTACGGAACCCTCGAAACAAACTTGTATCAAAATAAATAATTAAATCTGTTCCCAATTACAAATTGACAATTTGGACCAGCACAAATATTGTATATAGAAATAAGAAAGTAATACAATATTTAAAAAAGAAATTAGGGCATTTATATTTTTTAGAAATTTACAATACGTAACCAAAAAAGCCTATTAGACGAGGTGCTGAGAGCATTTTTGTTTACAAAATATGAGTGAGCCGTTTTGATTTTTGAAATAAGTTTAACAACACTTTGAATGTAAAAATACACATGTTGTCCTTCGAACATAGTCGTTTAGACTTTATAGTACACTTATTTATAACTTTTTCTAAAACGCAAAATAAGGAGCCTTTGACCATTAAACTGAAACATTAGTGAAATATACTTGATGCGGTTTTCAATATTTGACTGATCGATTGGCCGAGTGGTGATAGACCCTAACTGCAAAACCAAGGGTCGCCAGTTCGATTCTTGCCCGGGACAATTATTTGAGTGCATGAACATGTATATTTGTTCCGTGACTGGTATATATTATAATGAATATTTAACTATGCATATCAGTTGTCAGTATCCATAATACAAACTTTATTTAGTTTCAGACTAGATGGCGCTGTGTAAGATATCCCAGATATTATTATATTATTATTATTAATAATGTTATTTAGTAGCACTTTCTGAGACGGTAACAAATTGGTTATTCTACTAGTGACCTACCTGGCTTCTCTCGATGAATTTGGCATTGTTTGAATGAACTTTCACATCGAAGCTTTCGCATGGCTTTGATAAAGTAAGATAGATGGATTAATGCTATCTATGGTAAAGTATAGCAACTAAGTAGATTTACGTTTGTTTCCCTGCGTAAATTGGATGATTGATCCACTCCATCGGAATTTCAGTACTTTTGTTCAGAGTTTATCAAACCCCGCTGCATAGAAAATCACAAAATCGAAAGTAATGGTATTTTCGGGTAACTTTACTTTTGATATTGATTCTCTTAAGGGGGTAGGCTCTTCATACAAAAGAGGGTTTGGCCTGTGTCTAATCCTCGCTGTATTTCTGTATCAATATTTATAGAAAAAGTACTAGGAGAAGTACTGTTACAGAACGGTATATTTTTGTTTTTTTGATACCTTGTTTAGTTGTTTTAGAATAAATTCCTGAATAACATGATTTTGGTGGGTTCTTTGTTTTTGAAAATAATGAGCCGTAAATTCGATATTAAACGAAACGAAAAAAAAACCCGCCGCCCTAGGGACATCCTTTCTTAATAATAATAGTAATAATAGTAACAATTATCTTTTATTTCGCACAACAAAAATGCATAATTTGTTAGTAGCAATTATTAAAAACTTGAAGCTAAAGTTAGTGAAAACATCACAATGTGTTAGTAAGAGAAACTTATATAACTACATTAGTACACACACTTAAATGTAGGCCTGTCCAGTGCCTAAGAAAGCCTGTCCTGCCTCTCCGATAGTACAGATAGAATGCTGTTGGTACCACCCCGCAGCCTGCAGAGTGCCGCAGCACACCGTTTCCGAATGACAGCCGCGAAGCTGTCTACATGCGCATCTGCAATCATTCCCGACACACTGCAGGCACGTGGCAACCCCAACAGCACACTAAATGCATTTTTGTACTGGACTGGCAAGGCACTGTATGATGTCCGCGCATATGTGATCCACAGGTAAATTTTAATGACCATGTAAAGTTTGGTTCCAATTCATAGACATTTTTGGGGTGAAAACAGTCAGCCCGCGAGCTGTTTCGACGGGTAATTTATAGGTATTTTTGGTAATTTGGTTTTGTTTTCTCTGTCACTCAGGAATAGGTTAGGAAAGAGGGACTGAAAAGGAGATAGCGATTGCCAATGCGAAGCTGCAGATTGAAAGACTATCTAGGCAGTCTTTTTATTTTTAAACAAATAATCAGTAGTGGGGGTCAATACTAGACTTGTTCTTTCCGTGTAGTTTACATATTTATATGCTAAAAAAAATATGATCGACCAACTTGTTAAAAAGGCAATATTCGTTTTATATACTGGAAGTATTGCTAACCTTATTTCAAAACTAAAAACGCGTCACTATTTTGTGATCGAAAAATTTGGCGATCAAATTATATGAGATATTATTATATGACGTCACCATGGATGTTTAAAGATGAGTCAGGGCATTAGTAAAGACGTTCGATAAATGAACCCGAAAATTAACACGTGTCGTCTTGAGGCGCACACTATGTTTTCTGGTTTATTTTTAGAAACTGCAATGGGTGCAGTACACGTCACTTTTACACGAGGCTACGACAGAACCTCGACAGAAACAGAAAAACGACAGAAAAAAAAATATAAGATTTTGTTAAAAACTTACCGTACAAAAAAAAATATTGATACAATATTTTAAGACCCTTTTCAGTTGGAAAGGCCCTCTTTAAACATCGATGGGCGTAACCAAACTGAGTGAAAATGAGTAACTTCACTCAGTATCAAAGGAAATCCCTATTTATAGGATTTTCGGGATACTGGCACTACAATTTATTTATTAGAGACAAACAGTCTTTTACTTAACTTACATAATAAACATTTAATTTCTCATAGACTTAGAGCTTCATATCTTATTAATTATATTATACATTATTTTATATATATATATATCTTATAAACTACAATCTATAGCCTATACAACAATAGCCTAGTGGGTAGCGACCCAGCCTACAAAGCTGGAGGTCCCGGGTTCGAATCCCAGGTCGGATCAGTATTTGTATGATGAGTATTGATACTGGTACCGGGTCTTGGTTGTTATATGTATGTGGTGTCTTCGCAAAAATATTTATATATGTATATATTATAAAGAATATTTAAGTATATATATCAGTTATCTAGTAACCCATAACACAAGCATAATACTTGTTTACTTTGGGACTACTAGATGGCGCTGTGTGGGAAGTCCCATGTATTATTATTACTATAATCATATTAACAAATTCTTTGGACTACGAGACTATAAGATCACATATATGGCTTACCGTGTGTAAATATTTTAAATACATATGAAGCACAATCTCAAGAATAGAACCCATTTTTTGAATGCAATCACATATAACGCGCACTCTACGATCACTAAAAAACTAATACATTCTTGATATCGGCCGCTGACTAAATGACAAATATTTCTAAATGTCCAAGGAATAATTAGTAAGCTAATTAACAGCGCGAAGACTGCGTAATCTCTCTTTAGCACGTTGTGCTAACTAATTAGATGAAAAGATAATGATTCATATCACTGTACAAATATTATAGGGACGCCAAATAGGTACTTTAATTTCGATAAGCAAAGATTTTGACAATGGTACACGATTTATGATCGTTACTTAGGACGTTTCGTTGCTATGCGTCATCTAACGATAATATGGTTAAATGCAGAGCCCTGATTGGTTGACTAGCAATTTATAATGCTAAGTAGTTTTCCGAACTAGTCTCCCGAACAACAATAAATAAATTATATAATTAATAAAATAAATTAAGAAAAGTACCTACCCTTTGTCGCAAGCTTTTACTAAAGAACAGCTTTCCGGCCCTCGGCGTCGCTCGCATGGACTATACACAGTTGTACCGGGACCCCTTTTCCCGAGATAAAAACTAAACTGTGTTACTCTTCAGCTCATAATCTATATCTATGCAAAAAGTTATAACGGTGCCGATACAATAACTGTATAATCCACGCGAGCAGAGCCGCGGGCGGAAAAGTAGTTTGAAAATAATATGCCGCCCATTTACTCGCTGATAATGTAGCTTTTTATATGTGAAAGAATTTTCTTTATAATATTAGTATAGATGCAGTACACCATCGTATCGTAGGTATTAACTATGATAATTTGCTGCCTAATTATAAATAATGATTGTGTATTATTTTATATGAAAATATGCATTTACACCTCTATAATTATATGCGTACCTATAAAATTATTACTAGATATATAATCACCACACGGAATGTTCAGCTGAACGAAGTCCAAGCTTAGCGCCAAACTAAACAAAAAATTTTCAGATAAAGTATGTTTTTCTCGGTAATCGTTAGTTTACGCCATCTGCTCACTTGAAACATTTTGTTTAAGGTTCGGTAAGCTCTAGATGCTCTATAAGTATAGGCTACGTTCAGCTGAACACCCACAGCTGCTATTTGAGGTTTGAGATATATATCATATTTGTGCCTGTTCTTATTAAATATTAATACAAAATTTTATGTTTGCCTATTTCCAACAAAAAAAGGTATCTTCTAGTCAAGCTGAAAAATACTATTTGGATGGAATTCATGAAATCGATGCTTCTCAAAATAAGCGCCGAATCCAATTTCATTGTTGTAATTTCAATAATCCATTGTATACGTAGAGAAATATCTTTAAATCTTCAAACACATAAAAATACTGATTAACGAACGCGCTGCGTAGGATAATGCATTTTTCGACCTTGTTTAGCTAGTTATTTAGTATTTATTTGACACTTCTAAGTATTCCGGAATGCTTAGCGTTTGTAATCGCTGCACTGTTTATGAATGTGAGTGTGATAAGCATGCACATAATAAGGTTCATGAGTACCGGTGTAAGTAAAACACACGGTGAGTGCTTTTACCGTTATTTCGCTACCCAATCCTCTATAGCAAATCAAAACTAATTCCTCGAATGAATGAACGGACACCCCCCGGCCAGGTGGGCAAATGACATGAAGCACCATACGGGAGGGAGTTGAATGCGAAAGGCGACGGGCCGTGTGTGGTGGCGAGCCTTGGGAGAGGCCTATATCGTGCAGTGATTGACACAGGCTGACGATGATGATGATGAACGAATCTCGAACTCATAAATTCTGCGCGCCACCTTGACATGGACAATTCCATGTTTCTCTATAAGACTTCCCGAAACCTCCGATCAAATTGATCGTCGCCTGTTTTCAACATATGAACAAAATTAGTATTGAGAACTGTCGGTAATTAACGACATTTCCCCATCACTGTTTGTCATGGATAGACAAACACAAGCATATAATTTTTGAAATATTCAGCATCAATTCACGGACTCATACAATAATTCCCTTTTTCCTTGTGTTTTCGGGTAATAGCATTATGCAGCATGACGTAATATGATAATTTTGTTAGAGCACTTTACTTTTACACTCAGGCTTGAAACCATTCTATGGGCATTAACACGATAAAAGTGCGTTTATAGACTCCACAGTCGCAGTAAGTAAAAATTTTAATTTGTCAGACCTAAAGTAACTCCTGCAACTAAAGGCATAGTTGGGCTCAAACTTTATGGCGGATCGAAATACAACGCTATAAGCGTGCTTGCGCAGGTACAGTCATATACCCCTCGCTCCACTGCGTCCCGCTACACCTAAGACTGGTTACTGCGACGACGTGACTTGTGCCTATGTTCACATCCCCCATAAAGTTTGATTGGAACTATATCTGGTTATATTTCTAACTATTAGTTCTGGTTAATTGGGTAATAATTAGTACCTGAATATTATTAATTACTGCAAGGTTAAACGATAGCCCTAGATTTCCATACGATATTTTATTAAAAATTACACTTTGTTATATTTATTTTACCATCCCAATAAGTAAAGCGTGTCATAGAATTCTTGTTAAATTTATAAAACATGTTGTTTTTAACACGAAACAGTTTTAATTTTGGCTTTCAAAATAACTTGCTCACGGATAAATAATTATATCGAAAATTACGAACTTTAAAACCAAAATCAGGACGTTTTGTGTTAGAAAGATAATTTTTTTTATATAAATTTAACGACAAAGTCGGGATCTACTTTACTTATTCCATTCCACCAGCCTATTATGCCCCACTGCAGGGGCTTACGCCTCCTCTCAAGGCGATGGGGCTTCGAGCTTAATCCATCACGCTGCTCCAGTGCGGATTGGTGGTTTGTAACGACCACCATCTACTGACAGCAACCGGGACCGACTGCTTAATGTGCTCTCAGAAGCACGGACCCAGTGACAGTTATGTACTTAAGTCAGAAAAACTCATTAGTACACGCCCGGATTCGAACGACGGCCACACGGCCTTATAAACTCGGAATAGGTTCGCTGCGCTCGGGCTATCACGACACAATTACTTTACCTATTAAGATGGTAAAATAAACATGACAGCGTGTAGTTTCTTACTTCTGGTCAAATAAATATTGAATGGAAATTAGCGATATCGTTTAATTTTAATGTACAACAATTTTTAAAAGTTCGTAGACGTGTATACTTTTCTAAAGTCTATGGAAGATTAAAATAATAAATATAAATGGTATTTCTGATTAACATTATTATGTACACGTTCCCGACATCACTTATAGGCACTTCTCCATCACTAATTTCGTTCCAGAAACGGTTAATTACCTTGGACCGTTCCGATGCATAAATATAATAATACTTTACTACATTACACCGCAAGTGCAAAATGGAGACAGTCAAGTCGATTCGTCAATTTCGAAATATGTATTGAAGTAACTAAACGTTGATGACATTGCTGACCGATTGGCCGAGATCCCAACTGCAGAATCAAAGGTCGCGGGTGCGATTCCTACCCCGGACAAATATTTGTGTGCATGAACATGCCTATTTATTTCATGTCTTAGAGTAGAATATTTATAAAAGTATGTATATATTATTAGGAATATTTAAGTATGTATACCAGTTGTATAATACCCCATAATACAACCATAATACTTGCTTACTTTGGGACCAGATAGCGTTGTGTGGGATGTCCCATATACTATTTATTAATTATTATTTATTTTGTAAAGATCAAGTTTGTAGGAGATATAAACGGGTTGGCAGTATGAAATTGGCGTATAAAAAAAGTTGATATTAATAGAGTTAAGTCGAAGGGTTCTATTGTGAAAATGGGAGTTCCTCAGGGATATATATTGGGTCCCTTTCTGTTTTTAGAGTATATTAATGACTTATCTTATTTGATAGAAAAATCTGCCGAGATAGTGTTGTTTGCTGATGACACTTCTGTCGTATTTAAAATTAATGAGTATAATAATTAATAATAAAAAATAAAATAAGAAATGAAGAGGAATTTTCAATAGTAAACTCTTCATTTTTCCAGGTATTAAATTGGTTCAACGGTAATAACCTATTAAACGCAAATAAAACAAAATGTTTAAAATTTACATTGACCAATATTACACAAGTTGATGTCAATATGAGACTTGATGATATTCATTAAATTTGGTTAATGAAACTGTGTTCTTGGGCCAAATTTACAATGGGGATCTCATGTTATGAGAGTGGCTGGTAAACTGAGCTCTACTGTTTTTGCAATTAGGCAAATAAGAAGACTAAGCGATGTGCCTACAGCGAGGCTGGTTTATTTTAGCTACTTTCATCGCATAATGTCATATGGCATTCTGCTCTGGGGAAAGGCCGCTGACATTCAAACAATATTTGTTCTGCAGAAAATGGCTATTCGAGCTGTATATAAATTAAAATCTAGAGATAGTGTGAAGGCTCACTTTAGAGAAAGCAACATTTTGACAGTCCCTTGTCAGTACATTTATGAAAATATAATTTATGTACATAAAAACTTAAATGGTTTCTGGCCAGAGTTTCTTGCCGGTTCTTCTCCTTCTAGTTTTTGAACCGGTACCTAATCAATTCATTTTGACTTTCAATAGGTGTGTGCAAACCATGGGTAAACATCTTAAATTGAATAAAAACTTTTTGAATTTGAATTTGTGAGCATTTTATGAAAACGTCAAAATTAGTGAATTTATTTTCCTGTAGCGTCGATGCACGTGATGATACAGAGTCAAAAATAGAACGTAAAAGATATTTTTATATTAATCGTTGTATATAAAAAGAAACGTAGTAACATTGCGTGTAAATTTTGCTTTCGTGTCTGTAATCGCGTTGTCAGGAGAAGGCACGCTCATACTTTTCCGACTGTCGCTGGAGTAATGGAACCAAACGATTTATGTCGAAGCTTTTAATTTTAATATCCAAAGACGGAAATTCGTGGAAGTTGTATGATATCACAATAAACATAATTAAGTTACTTTGCCGTTATTCTTGTTGTTGTTATGTAAATGTGTACGAAACTTGAAACCTACTAAGTACTCGTTCACTTAATCTCGTAAACTTACTGCACAGAGACGATTTTTTTGATTTTACGAACGGGCTGTACACGTAAACGCCCATACAAACACTCTTAAATGATTACAACGTTAATATGAATTATAGTCTCATTTAGGTTAGAATTAGGTTTATATATAGCCAAAACTTCGAAATTTCTATATAAACATCCCACTTACAGCGATTTCGTGTATTTATATAATTATTACGTTTATAACTGGATGTTTACAGAAATTTCTAAGTTTTGGTTCCATACAAATTCAGTTCTAAGTTAAATGAAACTATAATTCAAAACAAACCGCGATTATAATGCGGATAAGATCGTAATCGTTCAATGGACGTTCACCCGTACATCCCCTTCTTAAGATACAAATCTTGTGTCATATTGGGTATCGTGATAGCCTAGTGGTGGCGAGCCCTCTTTTTGTTTAGGAGATCGTGGTTTGAATCCCAGAAGCCGGCATGTACCAATGAGATTTTCAGATTTCAGTACATAACTATCATAAACTATACGTATCTCGTAGAACACGTTAAGCAGTCGGTCCCGGTGGCCATCAATAAATGGCAGTCGTTAAAATCCACCAACCCGTAGCAGCTTGATGGATTAAGCTCCAAGCACCACTATCCCGAGGGGAGGGGAAGCCTAAGCCCCAGCAGTGGGGCATAATGGGTTGATATGGATGATGTCGACACCGGAAATTTCAATTGACGTAAAGGACAAATGACAACTTTACAGGGCGAGCAAAAAACAGTTTTATTTTTACTTTTCTAACCATAACTTTTTCGTTTCTCATTGAAATATTACGCTCTCAATGGAGACTTAATTTGAAAATTTAGAGCTTCTTAGTTTGATAATGTGAAAATTTCTTGAAATCACTTATTTACGGAGATATTGACCGTTACAACCTGTCTGTGTTGTTGTTTATGTTTGTTACGCCCTACTTGTAATTTTTCAGAATAACTAATAGTATGTTGTAAGGGTTACATAGTTTGTTTTTGAATATCATTTTAGGTAATAAAAACAATGACTTAAGGGTAAAAAGAGTGTATAGCCTAATAATCGATGATATCATATGGCTTTCAAGTGAAATTATTTTCAAGAAATAAAGTAACCAATGCTTCAAATCATGTTTTTTTTTACTTCAAGACAAATTTTTCAAGAATTTTTTACAATAATAATGGTACATGTAACTGTACAGAGTTCCTCTTTAAAACAAAATATCACTCTCCTAAAAGTTCCCGTAAAGAAAATCACAAATACTAAATCTAAAAGTCACGAAAACTAACTCTTTCTATTGCTTGCCATTTCTTTTCAACAATAATGTTAGTTAGTGTTAATAAAATTAAGATTAAACTAATCTTCAACGATATTAATTTGCAGTTATTGTTCTTTGGTCTTAAGTGACACTGTTGTGTAATGTCCTGATTTGCCGGAAAAAGAAGCAACCATTCTGTTGCCAACGGTTCGACTTTTGTTAATTTTCGTTGGCAAATCTTCAAAAGTAAAAATCCATTCTGCCGATTGACTTTTTCTTTCCGGGTCAAAGCAGTACACCCAGGTTTCGTCACCTGTCACGATATTATGGACTGCGAATGATTGCTCTCCATTAAACTTTGCTATCATTTTGCGGCACCACTCTACACGCAGTCGTTTCTGGTCTTTCGTCAAATCATGCGGTATCCATCGAGTGTTAAGCTTCCGTATCTTCAGATGCACATGAAAATCTTTTGCACTTGACTCATTCGAATGCCTAATACAGTACGAATTTGCTGACATGTAATTTTTTTATCAGTCTCAAGTGATGGACGTACTGTATGAATATTAAATTCGGTAACCGCAATCGCTAGTCGACCTTCACGTCCATAGTCATGGAGATAATTACATCCACGTTTAAAATCACTGAACCACGTACACAGAGCTACGACGTGGAGCTTTATTACCTAATGCCGATTGAAATCTCTGAGAACTCTCTAACTGACTTAAGCCGCAGCGAAAATCATAAAAAATCATAGCACGAAAATTTTTCTAGTTAATTTTAATTCCGACACATATTTTCTAACCAACGCCACGATCAAGAAACAAATGACGATCTCGCAATTTAAAAAGTAACGTCTTTCCAGAGAGTCCCATTTTCAAATTGCATAAATGGCTTTCTATTTATTCTATTTTAAGTGGCCAGTTCCAGAAACTTTAAGTATGCCCTACGTATAAGAATGTCCGTTTTGTAACCGGCTGTCATAAAGTGCAAAATTATACTCAGCATATTTTCTTGAATAGTTAAAGCAGCATGCTGTCGCCGTGAGATGTATGAAATCAATACCTTTTCACTCAGTTTTATTTTAGAATTATCCCGACAGTGCTTAGTACAAATTCTATATAAGTTTGTCAATTTTTAATTGCTTGACGAAAACATAAACGTTTACATTACTTTATCGACCGGACCGTTGCTTAGAAATTCTCGAACACAATACCTGCATCACTTTCATACAAATAGTAAGCGTCTTTTGAAAGATTAAGAGTGATGAACACATGAATCTGTAAGGTTTGTCTAATGAACAAACGATTCGTAAAGTATCTATATCAATAAATATTTACGTATATGTTCCTTTCAACCTAATTTTACCTACTTGAGTAAATTAAAAACCAAATATTAAATAAGTCGTAAGGGACAATAATTAATTGAAATAAGGTACTTACAGGTACTTACGACCTGGAATTAATTTATTGATGAATCTGTTGGTATAGCGTAAAGGTCTTGTGGAAAAAAAACATTATACGACCATGCTTACTCAAAGGAATCCATCATACGTCAGCTATCGATTGGCTCATGTCCATCACAACCTATTTAACAAAAAAAGCATATTTTCACGATAAAAAACCGTGGACGTAAGGGTCAAATTTTTAAAGATACAAGGATTTTAAATATACCATTCGATAGAGCTCAAAAAACTGAATATGATAATGTAAAAACTAATTTTTGACAAAATGCACCTTACTCCAATTGATATTTTCGGTACCAATGTGGAAGATACAAATTGGAATTTGGTAAAAAAAATCAACTACAAAATTTATATTTCGGCACAACTTTAGATATAAATGAATACTACATAGCTTATAAATAAAAAAATATTTATCAAATATTATTTATTATTTGTTAATAATGGGGTTTCAATTACGAACTTATCATTTTAATTTATTAAAGTTTTTAATTTAGGACTGTATTTTCAAATGGATTATAAATTTTAGAACAATAAAACAATTCGATATTTGCTTTTCAAACCTTTCCGGAATCGCTTTCATATGGACACGTCGAAAATTGTAGTACTTTTTTAAATCGACTTCTATCGTATTTAGTTTTATTAAATTAAAATTGTGTAATAGGTCAGTCACTAGAGTCAACAAAAAAATCTAAAATCCAAAATGGCACACCTCAATTCAACTTTCATTAATATCTCTTATATGGTTATGAGTTGAATTACACAAATCAATAGGACTTATCCTAAAGATGAATAGAAACTTATTCGAGAAGATTTACGTTGATTTCTGAATTTTGTATACCCACTGACAGTTGACACACAGACCAACGGATATCGGTATACATAATGTTTTAATCACAATTTCAGTTTCTTATACTAAAATAAAGTAATAAAAAAATGCAATAATTCTATAATTTCATACCTTTATTAGTTAAAATATCGCTATTAATGTGAAATGGACGTCTAACTTCGAGTTTAAATGATTTTAGGTGGGAATATTGTCATGTAGCGGCGTATTGTTAGTGGAACACTCCCACACGCGCGTTCGTTGGTTGTGAGGCGTCCAATTGAAGGATTGCTGTGGGTGAAAGCTGATCCGTATAAATCCTAAGTTGACTTATTTTGAGCCAAATTGGCAAAAAAAAAAAATAACAGCGCCGACTGGTCAACCGATCTTTACTATTTGACTGACCAATTGAACGAGTGATTAGAGAATCTAACTGCAGAACCAGAGGTGGTCGCGGATTGATTCCTGCCTAAGACAAATATTTGTGTCCATGGATATGTCTATTTATTCTGTGTCTGGGTGTAAAAATATCTTTAGATGCACACATTATAAATATTTAAGTTTATATATTTAATATTTAAGTATGTATATTATTGTCTAGTACCTCTAACACAAGCACAATATTTGCTTACTTTGGGACTAGGTGGCGCTGTGTGGGATGTCCCACGTGTTATTATTATTGCTATTTTTATTTCACGATAATGCAATAATACTGTAGTTCATACTGCACTGCACAAGAAACCGTTTCAATGCTACTGAAATTACACTTCGAAATCCTCCGTCATTCTCTATTCTTTATGGGATTGGGTCCTACTGATCGACTACCATTTCTACTGTAATCCGGACGACATTCTCTATGGAAAAAAATTTGTAGAAATTGCCTTTACGGATTGTTGAGTACTACTTCCCAGAGTTGAATCACAAGGGCATTCATAGTCTCCCTATTAGATGGCGAAAACGAGTAGAGAATATAGGTATTATTATCGAATAAATATCTTTTTTCTTAGTGATTTTTAGTTTATCTTTTTTAAGGGTCATTTCACCTGTAATGAAAAAAGGGACCCTAAAAGTATCATTCTGGTGTCCGTCTGTCATAGCCTTTTTCTGCAGGTATACTTTACGAAATACGTTGAAATTTAGTAGGTACATCTGCAGATAGCATTTGGTGATCCAATCTAGGACGTAAAGCATAAATGAACGAATCATTCTTTTGGGAGGCAAAGAAATTAACATAAACTTTTCTCAAGTGTATCACGTGACACTTCGAATGGAAATGCTGGTTATGATAAACACGAAAATATTTTTATAATTACGAAATGCATACTTTAAAAGATATTAAAGAAAATATACACTAATTAACTCCCCTCCGTCCCTCCACTTGTCGTCATTCTAAAATGATAATGAACTATTCCGGCTTATCCACTTGAGTCTTAAGAGTTGAGGAAAAAGTAAAAAAAAAAATAAAAGGTCCATTAAAACTTATGCTCATAAACAAACAGCTGTTAGCGAGTTCAGCGCCGCGAACACAATATTGAAGCATCAAAACCTTGCCGATACGCTTGTACATGCAGGGAAAAGCAGATACTCGTAGGTGCAACAAAACCTTGCCAGCTACTTAGTGACAACACGCCACGGGTGTGAAAAGAACTTTAAAATGGTATCGTTCAAGTTACAAAGTCCTATGGAATTACTTTTCATAAATATAAATTTGATTTTACAAATTGTCACACTACTTAGACTATATACGGCTACAACGCGTTATTCGTGACGACTTGTCTATGTATTCTTCTAGTCTGAGTTACTAAAATATTTAATATATAATATTAGGTCTTAACCTATGACGTTGCCGTTTTGTATGAAATAAGTTAAAGTATTTATATTTTTTTTCAAACATCTTTGTTTCTGTTATTTAAAGTAATCACCCGTGCAATCGATGCATCTTTGCTAATGCAGTGGCGGTTTATTGATGCCCTTCTTGTAAAAATCAACTGGACGGGAGGTTGCCTCCCGTCCAGTTGTCCGAACAATAACCATCACGTTTTTAAGGGTTATTTTTCGTTTAACACGATGTTTTGGTGCTGAACCAGGATCTAACCAACTTGCTGAGCGCTTTTGATTGTCAAACAGAATCCATTTTTCATCACAGGTAACAATCCGGTTCCAAATTCCTTCATTTCTGTGCCTGTTGAGCAATGGAAGACAGGTCTCCACGCGTACGTCGCACTGGCGATCGTTATATTCGTGGAGTACCCATCTATCGAGCTTTTTACTTTGCCAATTTGTCGCAAATTGTCCAATATTTTTTGATGCTAACATCAAAAGCTGCTGCTAGTTCCCCTGTGGTTTAAGTATCATCAGCTTCCCCAATCGCCTTCAATTAATCATTGTTGACCAAAGAGTCTGGACGACCACGAGGTTCATTATTCAAGTCATAACTTCCAGAACGCGGGCAAACCAATAACGGGTTGTGCGTTCGTTTGTTAAGTTCTCTCCGTAAACGTTATTGATGTTACGTGCCGTTCGTGCGGCATTAGTACCACGACGGAACTCATATTCCATAATTACACGAATTTTTAGTGTCTATTATGACGACAAATGTTCAAATGTAATAAAAACACAAAGCTAATCAATAAACGACTGACTGACAGACAGACTGACTTTGTAAAAAGAATGCCATGTTTTTAAAACAAAATTAATTTCATTTTAGAATTCACGGCCAATCTAAAATTTTTTTTTCTTTGAAATGGCCAGTACTGAAGAACAGCAACTTCATAGTTGCTTCAAATATAATATATTTTTTGCAATCTTTTTAAAAAAGTATGGTACATATTATATGACACCTATACATAAAATAAAATCGTAAACATTCCGTGTCTGTAAATTAACAATTTTTGCAAAAAGGTAAGTGGAAGACGTGATAAACAAGTAATAAAACATTTTAATTTTTTTAGAGTTTTTTGCCTGTTCTCCGAATTGTTTGTTTGTACGCGAATCACATAAAATCTAATCATTAGATTCAAATCTAATAACTGTAAAATATCAGGCTTTATCCTGAGTAATATTTAATGTTTATTTCAACAAAATCGAACTACAGAGTCAAAAAACATTCAACTTTTAATCTTTTAGTCTGTGCTAAAACCTCATAGTAACACGCTGTCGCGCCGTGCCGCGCCGCAGCGCCGCGTCATGCGTGCTCGGTGTTGCGGCGCGGTGTGTCACGTAAGACAGTCACGTTGCATTTTATAACCGGCTGATATAAATCTAAGTCCCCACGGACGAAGTCGTGGGGACAGCTAGTATTAAATACAATAAGAAAACTTTAAGCTTCCCAAATATCTGGTTTCGGTATATCTATTTTTACTACATTTCCACTCAACTCCAAACAGGTATATAGAACCTGTCCACGAAGAATTCACAAGGGACACCGCTGAAAGTTACTGATAGTGCGCCCTTTGTGTTGCCAATTTGTGTGACAATGGCGAATTACCCCAGATACCGTGACACACGCCCGCAGCATCAATATACGTTGATGTCTGATAACGAATTTATTTGAGTGTGCTTCTAGTCTAGTGTTGACGTAAAATAAATCAAATCAACGTTCAATCTTTGATCAAAAAACGCAGATAAAAATATCACTTAACAGTTCGGTTATAATTCACACACAGAGACGATTTGTACAGGGTCAGTATAAGCCTGTGGATACCTGTAATGTACCCAGTACGTAGCTAGAGTATGTGGTCTGTTTGGTATGTGCATAGAAGATAAGTCCACAATTAATTTCCCCACTGGTTCTTACACGGAACTTTTAACACCTCACGCGAGGTGGCTTACAAGTTACCCCATACAAAGTTAGTCAAATGATAAGACAGACTATATGAAATAGTTAGTCACCGTCGCAATGCGCTACATAGTTCAAGGCGGCCTTTAAATGGTACACGTAAGTTTTAGATAAGATTTTCAAATTTAATTGACCATTCCCGAATTTAACAAAAGTCCGTTAAATTAACCGAAAGAATAGGCAATTTAAAAAACTAATTTGGAAATTTTTATTTTTAGATCGATAATTACGTAAGCATATTATTTTGAAAATTCTAATAGCATGACGTCACAGGCCCGATTTATAATTTTAACCATCGCTAAAATTATAGTTAACGATAATGTTCGAATTAGTTCTTTAAAATTTTAATCGGACTATATTCAGTTTGAGGACGTAAGCTGCCAATTTTTCTGTACAGAAGGTGAATCGTTGACGTGACCATTAATGTATGTCACATGCATACAATTTCTAACTTATATTGTATTGTACGTTATTTAAATTTAGTATTTAGTAATGAACACAGGTGTATTAATGGGTGTTTGTATTAATCCACCTACTCTATACTCTTTTCAAAGAATATCATGTTCCAACAGTCCATACCTGTCAACAAGGTCCGCTTTCTTTCTAAGACTGAATTGCACCCCTTCTTTTTAATTCAGCTTTCAAATCCTCTAAATTCTATGTTGAATACATTGTATAGTCCGTGAATAAGCACGATTTAACAGTGAGCACTAAAAAAACAACAAAGCACATTAACGAAATCATTGGCAGTTAGCCGCTCGACATGACAGCAGTTGGGTCGCAACTGGCGCCACCTATACTATGCTTTGTGTTTGGAACATGTTTAGAACCCCATTTTAGTTAAAATTTTTGGGTAAGGTCAATATTTATACAGCTGAGAATAGCGTAAATTTTCCAGTTCTGCTCACATACCTCTAGTTTGTTAGATAGATTATACTTGTTCCATATTTCTTATAGATTTCATTTTGGTACATATATACTCAATATAATTAGTTGAACAAAGGGCAGTGCACCCCGGAAGCGAGCGAAGCTATTCGGGTCGCATGTTATGACGGTATCAATGACGTCAAAAGTATCACCGCAATACACGATACACCTTAATCTAATAATACCTAATACTTGTGTTGTATACTGAGAGAGCTGTACAATGCTGTATTTCTTTCTCGTTGTGGACAAAATTAGCAGAGAAATACAGTAAGTTCGTGCTTTATTCAAGAACGCAACTCATTGATTGATATAACATATAATCTTCTATTTAAGCCCTCAGTTAAATATAATCTCTAAGCATGCATACATACAATGAAACAATATATTATACTACATAGAATATAAGCAATTCTTGTATAGAAACGGGTCTAACGATTTGGATGAAATTTCATATTTAGATAGGCATCATTTCAAAACAGGTTCCTACATAAATTTTATGGTTATTAACCACCAGGGATTTAAACTGGACTGGACTAACATATTGTGCAGTTACGGGTCACCAGGGGTAGTTGCAATAGATATGATTCTCAAAAACGACTAGACCGTTCTTGGCGCAGCTTTTTACGTTACATCGCTTATAAATCGGCCGTTTGCGTTCCTGACACATGAGCTTTATAAATAGCTATAACATCATGTTTGTTGTGAGTTGACATAATAATTTAATTTTTAATTTAGTCTTGTATCATTCGTACATGTAAACGATAATAATGTAAACCATCCGATTACTATGCCGATTACGATCTGTCAGGAACGCAAACTCTCGGATGTATAGAGCAGGTTGTCAAATAAGCTTTGTGGTTATGGGTCGCCAGGGGGCGCTGCAATAGTTATGTTTCTTTAAAACGTCTGGATTGATTTACACACGGTAATTGGGTGATCTCTTAGGTAGCTCAAGAGATGGTGCTAGATATATTTTTTTTATTTAAATAACCGGTTCATAAGTAGTAAGATCGAAAATATTTATAATTAATTAGTATTTGATACGTTACATACGTAATTTATTTCCCAATAAAAGTCGATCTTAAAAAAATGTTTATTTTTTCGTACTAAACCATTGCAATACCTCATCGTCGTCTATAAAATTTAAATAAATCTTAATTATTAATAAACTAGCGACCGCCCGCAGCTTCGCTTGCGTAGACTACGAATTCCTGTTATAGGTACTATTAACGTTCGAGATGGTTTATACGTACTTTTTGCTGGAACCAATTTTGGTTACACCCATTCAAACTTTCAATCTTCATTCCCCTTCCACCCTTTAAAAAAACCGATACAATTTTTCATCTCCCGTTTCCCACCCTTAAAATGTGGAAATATAAAAACCTTGAAACACGTCATTATTTGAGTCCCTCCATTCCCATCCTTAAGTTTGAAATTTCTAAAAAAGCTTTTCTTAACTTAATGCTCACGTTATAAAATAAACCTATGTTCCAAATTTAAGCTTCCTAGACATAGTAGTTTTGGCTGTAGTAGCTGATAGATCAGTGTGGACAAACGACAGACAGATAGACAGACAAACAAACACAAAAAGTTGCTTATGACACTTTTGACAATCTTCTTTCACGTCTGCAAAGTTTCATTAAAATCTGTTCAGCCGTAGTGGAAATTAGCTGGAATTGATAAAATTGAATTGAATAGACACATAGACGTACAGACAAACAGACGGACAAAAAGTAGCTAATGTCAAATCTCTTGACAACCTTCTTTCCCGTCTGCAAAGTTTCCTTAAAATCTGTTTAGCCGTTTTGGAGATTAGCTCAAATAGACAGATACACGTACAGACAGACAGACGGACAAAAAGTAACATTTGTTAGTTTTGACGACCTTCTTTTCATACTTGTGATGTTTCATTAAAATTGGTTTAGACAGATGGACGTACAGACAGACATACAAAAAGTTCTGTATGTCACTTTTGACTACATCCTTTCCATATGTGTAAAGTTTCATCAAAATCGGTTAAGCTGTTTTGGCTGAAACCTATTTGCTCGAATAGACAGACAGTTCGTTTTCATATATATAGCCTTTAACCCTCCGTTAGATTCAGGCTATCAAAGGCAAAAAAAAATTCAAATCCGACTGGTAGTTTCAGAGAATAGCGCATTCAAACAAACAAACAAACAAACTCTTCAGCTTTATAATAAGTACTTGTATTATATAGATTAATAGATTATAAGATAATAAGAAAATAAGATAATGCTGAAAACCGTATCAAAGTCTATTGCGTGGTTTGGAAGTAAAAAGTTAACGAACAGAGGCAGACAGCGAATTTATTTTCTCCCGCTATAGTTTTCATATTTCGATAAAAACTGCTAAGATATTAATTTAAATTGTGTCGTGTAAAGGGCAACTATAATATGCATGAAATGCTTAAGACAACTAACGTATTTAATTTGTTAAGGATTAATATTACGTTTAAAAAACATCTTTGCAAATAGTACAAAATGTTAGAACAAATTTGATTGTCATGAAAAAGGTTATAGTAAGTTAATCTTAAAAGATACACATATGCTGTCACGGACTTTTGGTTAGAACTTTTAAAGGGGAACAATTCTGTAATACATGATTTTTGGTTAACATCAACCGTTTACGCAGCGTACGCGACGGAAGCTCTCAAAAGGAATAATTTTTCCCGTTTTTGCAACATTTTTCATTGATGCTCCACTCCTATTGGTCGTAGCGTGATGTAGTATAGCCTATAGCCTTCCTCGATAAATGGACTATCCAACACAACTATAATTTTTCAATTTGAACCAGTAGTTCCTGAGATTTGCGCCTTCAAACAAATAAACAAACAAACAAACAAACAAACAAACAAACAAACAAACAAACAAACAAACAAACAAACAAACAAACAAACAAACAAACAAACAAACAAACAAACAAACAAACAAACAAACAAACAAACAAACAAACAAACAAACAAACAAACAAACAAACAAACAAACAAACAAACAAACAAACAAACAAACAAACAAACAAACAAACAAACAAACAAACAAACAAACAAACAAACAAACAAACAAACAAACAAACAAACAAACAAACAAACAAACAAACAAACAAACAAACAAACAAACAAACAAACAAACAAACAAACAAACAAACAAACAAACAAACAAACAAACAAACAAACAAACAAACAAACAAACAAACAAACAAACAAACAAACAAACAAACAAACAAACAAACAAACAAACAAACAAACAAACAAACAAACAAACAAACAAACAAACAAACAAACAAACAAACAAACAAACAAACAAACAAACAAACAAACAAACAAACAAACAAACAAACAAACAAACAAACAAACAAACAAACAAACAAACAAACAAACAAACAAACAAACAAACAAACAAACAAACAAACAAACAAACAAACAAACAAACAAACAAACAAACAAACAAACAAACAAACAAACAAACAAACAAACAAACAAACAAACAAACAAACAAACAAACAAACAAACAAACAAACAAACAAACAAACAAACTCTTCAGCTTTATAATATTAGTATAGATTAGGTAAGTCAGGTAAATCATTAATGTACGAGCAAACTATGTTTTATGGAGGACTCGTAAGAGGCCAATATTCAATAATATCAAATACAATTTTCATTCTAAACTTGATAAAACCATTTCAATTTTAGTTCAAAGTTTTCAAACTTAGTGAGACAAATATTAACTATTCTGAATAATTAAATTCAATCTAAACGGACTTGATTCAAAACTATCGGTTTTTTTTTAGCAAAGTATGAACAATGCGATAGAGATGAACCAAGTTGAAGCCTACAAGCTTCAATTTTCTTCAGGCTAAAATTTTTAAGCAATCGATTCTTTTTATTATACATGGATATTTTTATCAACAGTTTCCAATCAGAGCCGATTTTATCATTTTCCATATTTAATCAAAATTATATAATATATATAATAGCGTACACAGAACTGAACACTAATTATTATAATTGTCATTTTCCAACGTGGACGTGTCTGCTTTTAAAAGTCACCTCTTCGACACTAACAATACAGAAGGTCCAAGAATCGAGCCCTTAGGGACACCCATGAGCGTAGTCGATCCGGCAGACAGGATTCGAATAGTCTTTAGCATTCGATTGTCACGAACGCATTGTATTATACTCAAATACGATGCATTTCAATCAAGAGCTGTACTCTAACACAACAATGACTCAGTTTTCTTACTATTGGCTCATATTTGATGCGGTCTCTATTGATTACAATAAATTATAGTATTAGATCGGTGTACGGAGCCCTCCGTGTGCGAGCTTGCTTCGTACTTGGCTGATCTTTATAGGCTAACAAATGTGTTTAATATATTCTTACTAAGACCATTAAATTACATGTTAATGTTTTACTTTCGTAGCAACACACGTAATCTGTGATAGTTCGGCGCAGTGCCGTAGAGAAATAGCTATGCGTAGTATCTACAGGCTACGTAATACATATATGATAAATGGGAGATATGGGTGGTAGAGGGGATTTAGCTCGTAGTTTCTCATGAAGTGGTAGAATATATTTGCCAAAACCTACAGTATATAAATACAACTGAAAACCAATACAAGTGCGCGTCGGTCACGCATAAAGTACGATTCCGTAGCCATCTAATAACATAAACATCATTATTAATAATAATCATACCTGGGACATCCACACAGCGCCATCTACTCCCAAAGTAAACAAGTATTATGCTTGTATCGTGCAGTACTAGACAACTGGTAAACATACTTAAATATTCTTTTAGTTCTATATACATATAGCTATATAGATACCTTTTTACTCAGACACGGAACAAATAGACATGTTCATTCACACAAATATTTGTCCCGGACGGGAATCTAACCTACGACCCTTGACTCCGCATAATTAATAAGCCTCCGCATAATTTGTGAACTAGTCGACCTTCGTTAATTTAAAAAAACTATTTCTCCTATAGAAAGCTACATAACACAAGTGAGTAACAAGGGTTATATTTTATTCTTAAAATAGCTTTAAGCCCACGGCTCTGCGACTACGCAGTTGTACGGAAGTTCTTTTTCCGAGATAAAAGTAGCCTATGTCACTCCTAAGCTTATAAACTATGTATATATGCAAAAAATTATAGTGGTCCCGGTACAATTGTGTAGTACACGCGAGTGGAGCCGCGGGCGGAAAGCTAGTTTGAAAATAAAATATAGCCCCTGTTACTCGCTTGTGTTATGTGGCTTTCTATAGGTGAAAGAATTTTTAAAATTAGTTAAGTGGTTTTTGAGTTTATTCGTAACAAAAGAACAAAACATCATATCTTTCTTCTTATAATATTAGTATAGACGTAGAATTTATCCTGACACACTTTTAAATTTAATTTTTACAGGAAAATATACCTATATAGTGCGAGTATATCACCTTGATTTTATGCATAAGCTTTGCTATGAATAATGCAAACACTTCATTATTCAATTCTTTCATCATACGTATACGTCTGTTGTTTTTTATATCGATCTATAATTTTTTTTGTTTGGCGTCACCTAATATAGAAATTAATACCAACATCTGCCAGATTTTTGTAGGTTATCAATTATCGGATTCAAAAGTTAAATTTTTTTTAAGGTTTCAATACAAAATTTTTGTAAATGTATTTTGATAAAATTATCACATTTTCAGTGCTATTACAGAGGTGTTGCTGTGATGCGTTTTAAAGTCGTCGATGTGACACGCATTAAATAAAATCAATAAAATAAATCTCTTTCATCTTAATGAATGTGAAATGCTGTCAAACGTGTTCTCTCAACATTAATTTGGTAGAAAAGAAAACCATATTTTGTTTGAATAAGAAAAAAATGACTTTTTATTAGAATTTTTTTCGTTTGTGAATTTGTTTATCTAGATCAGACTGCGAAACAGGCTGAAACGGCGAAGTTAATTTTTATTTTCAGCTATTGCGTGGGTAATTCTATGAGTTCTATGAGGAGAATCAGATTCTTGTTACATTTCGATATATTTAAGGGTATTTCCAAAAAAAAAAATATGTCTGTCTAGATGGGCGACTGAATGAATTTTTAAATTTGAAAAACGGCCCTTCTTAACAATCTTAAAAGTTTTAGTCTATTAGCCTATTAATGAACTATTAATTAAGATATTATAAATAATGAAACAAGCCAAGGCTTGTTTGACTTTTACTTGAGTCGCGACACCGAATTTATATCATATATTATATTTATTTTCAAATTTTTTATCGGTAGCTATCTGCCTTTGATTCAAGAGTATAATTCACTAGTTGTGCCAGGTGATACACAAAAACCTAGACACAACACAAGATCTAGGTATCCAATCGCGTGGGACGTAAGTGCACCCCGCCAGTCTCCTTTCCTCATCCTATTACTCAAATGTGATAACTTTGCTTCTCTAACCAAACGGCTAGCATAACTCCTCTATTGCACTTATTCAAAGCTCGGTAGGTTGCAATAAAAATGGTTCAGAAGCAATGAATTAGTGTATCGGCACACTGTTGCACATCGTTTTGATTTTCAATAAGTGAATGTAAACATATTGAATAAAGTTGTTTTCACAATTTTAATCACATTATAAGAGCACGCATGCCACGTGCAAATGACTTTGGTTTTAAATAAATTGCGAATAATGACCGGACAAACATACTGACTGGCAGACATTACTCGTAATAACTATTATATAAAAATTCAGACGTCTAGTACCCCCTAATACAAGCGTAATACTTCCTTACTTTGGGACTAGATGGCGCTGTGTAGGATATCCCGCATATTATTACCATTATTATAGCTCTATATCAGTGTCTATGGGCTGCTAAAATTAAGAGTTATCGGCGTAATTTAAACGGTTTTAATAATTTGTTGTTAGCAGTTTATGAGGACGTTTTATGAGAATGAACGCCTCGGGCAAGTAATTTCACTTCCATTTTACGGTATTACGTGAAAATGAATTTTTCACCGGTCTAATATAAAGATAATTGAAATAATTAGAGGCCGTGTTATAAATCTTTGACTAAGTATTAAAAACAAACACACGCAACAATCTTCATTCAGTTCACTAGTTCTTAAGAAAATCGCGGACAAACATATTCTACTCCTCTAGTGCCAAAAGAAGTTTCACTTAAATAAGAACTGTCGGACAAGTGCATATCAGAACGCGCATAAGTTAATGTTACGTAGATATGCCAAGAACAAACGCGTATCGCAAACCACCATAGTAATGAGACGCTGATAGCTGTAACTTTAGCATTTGATTACATCCCACACAGCGCCATCTAGTCCCAAAGTAAACAAGTATTAGCTTGTATTGTGGTTACTACACAACTGTTATACATATTTAAATGTTCTTTATCTATACTAATATATAAAGCTGAAGAGTTTGTTTGAACGCGCTAATCTCTGGAACTAGACGAATCGGAATTGAAAAATTCTTTTTGTTTTTGATAATCCATTTTTTTGAGGATGGTTATAGGCTATATTATATAAAATTGTAGTGTTTGTCTGTCTGTCTGTTCCAATTAATTTACAGAACGGCTGGACCGATTTTAATGACACTTCATATACATAAAAAAATGTTGTCAGAAGTGACATATGTAGGCTACTTTTTAAACGACTTCAAAAAAGAAGGATGTTTTTCAATTGGACCGTATATGTTTTTTTTAATGTGTGTTCAGGGATAACTTCTTTGTTTATGAACCGAATTGGATGATTTTTTTGTGGAAAGGCGATATCCCAAGAGTAGTACCATGATAAAGAAACCAGGATGAGATGATGGGATCCCCTGAGAAATCGAGGGCAACCTTCGAAAATCTTATTTTAAAGTATCGTATATTAAGTATTTTTATAAAGTACTACTACTAGTACTATTTAATGAAGGTCGGGAGTCGATCTGATGATGGAGCTGAAAGACAGTCGAGGGAACTCCTCAACGATTTACAGCAATTACCTGGTGTTTGGACTTGATTCATTTATACCGATGAGAACTTTGCACCCATTTGGATTATAAGTGCCATTACAGGTCTGATGATGGAGACCATACACAATTGAGGGAACTCCTCAACGATTTACAGCAATTACCTGGTGTTTGGACTTAATTCATTTCTATTAATGAGAACTTTGCACCCATATGGATTATAAGTACCATTACAGGTCTGATGATGGAGACCATATATAGTCGAAGGAACTCCTTAACGATTTACAGCAATTATCTGGTGTTTCGACTTAATTCATTTCTATTGATGAGAACTTTGCACTCACATGGGTTATAAGTGCCATTACAGGTCTGATGATGAAGACCATAGACAGTCGAGGGAATTCCTCAACGATTTAAAATAGTTACTATTTGTTGGGCTTACTTCGTACGTTTCAATATGCCAAAATGTTCAGTTCGCACAAAAATAATACTTAATTAAGATTGAAGTTTTACATAGGAATACCACTAGCTGCTAGACATGCTGATGCGTCCATTTGACACTGAATTTAATTTGCGTAATCGCGGGGCTGTCTCATTTGAGCAGCGCGTTTAGAATCCCCATTTATGCTAAATACAAATAAGTTACAGATGCGTTCAACGAAAAATTGTAAAATAAAATAATTTAAAAAAAAACCGACTTCAAAAACATAAAGTTAAAAGTAAAAAATAAAATTAGTTAATGAAGTCGGTGCCTACTCACTCAGACACTTTAAATTGTGTTCTATATTTATTATAGTTGTAAATATATCATTGTTGTAATTGTTATTACCTGTGGGGCTACTCTACTAAATACACGGCGAGAATCGTTTGGCTATGGAAAGGCGATGGTTCGGAAATGGCGCGGAAGTCGCTGTGCTTCAAGACGGTACTATGGATGTCTTTCAACATCGCCATTTGAAAACTTTTTCCAAACCACTGCCGTATGAAAACTTTTTCGACGGTCTGCACAGGAATCGATACCTTATTCCTAAGACATAAAGTCCTTCTTCCTCTAAATTATAAGAACTTAACCAAGTATCGAAAAACTACAGGCAATATGACTTCGCATCAGAACAATTACTTCGTCTATAAGTACTTTGTGTAAAACAGCTGTTAGTCGGTGCGTTCCGATTTAATTTATATGCGATTTAATTATAAAAGTACGAATTGATTAGAAGTCCTCTTCTGCGTTTAACGTCTAACCACTCATACTACAGCTGGTTGATGTAAGATGGCGAATTTTAATCCAAGTTTCAGTGGGCAAGGTCCCCGCGCGGTGTTTTCCACCCACGCGGCGGTTTCAAGCCCCCAAAATTGCGTAACAGCACCTCGATCTCAGAACAATTACTAAACTTATGGAAGGCATTCTTGTATTTACATTACATGTATTTGTTTCATTTTCCACGTTTTCCACATGGTAAAAGTGTGAGTGAAAAAGATGTAGGTAAGTATATATGACGGTTTGTTTCAACCTGCTTGTACCCCTTCTCAGTGACATTAGTCTAACTAGTCAGACGGACGTTTGCATTAAATTATTTAAATTTTTCATAATATAAGAGTAAATTATTCAATGAATTCGTGCGAAATAAATTCGCCACAAAAATGGCTTGTGTTGCAATAAATGCCCACTGTCACAGTCCGTCCCTCAAAATCAACAGAAAATGAAACAATTTTTTCCATCGGTAAGTGCCAAATACGTTTATTTTGCTTTTAAGCACTGAAAAATGAACAATATTATTACCACGTATTTTTAAAATTTAGCCTACATTACACTGAAAATATTAAAATAAATATTTCTATCAGTGAGAACCTGTAAATGGTTGATTGTTAACTACTCACTGCTAATTATTTTCATTTGTATTTAACTGTTGGTTCTCCTTAATATAAATAAATAAATTACTAAACTATGATAAAACAGCATAAAAGAAGTAAAAAATTATTTAATTTCATATTTACGTTTGTTATAGAGACTGACACCATATGTTTGTTTGTTCTTCTCAGTCATAATAAAAATAATAAACATATACGTAATAATTGATGTTGTTTTATTGATTATTCATCATCATCATCATCATCAGCCCGTGTCTCTCCACTGCAGGATATAGGCCTCTCCCAAGGCTCGCCACCACACACGGTCCTCCGCCTTTCATTGATTATTAAATGTCACATAATATTTGCACATTTAGGAAGTGATATCTTTTCTTATTTTTATAACGCTCTTCATGTTTTGCTGGGTGAATTACTGCGACATGTGTTCCATCTATGCACCCAATAACATCAGGTATGCCAAATTTTGATCTAAAACTAAACAAAAACAACATACGCTTAAATATTACACTTTGTGAAACTATCAAGTAGGTACATTGAAAATTGTTCTGGAAGAATATTCCTCCAATCCATTGTAAAATGCATAGAGGTTAAAGTTGTATTACCTTGCGCAGCATGATTTTTACAACAACTGGTGAAAATCTGAGGACATTTTTGTTTGTATCATTTTGTCATGTTTGAGACGGCCTAATAATGTTAAAATAATTAATGTGTCACCTCTGTCTGATAATGTTCCTTTCCTTTAATGTTTGTGGAAATTTTATATATTTGTTCCTCATAAACATTGAGTTTAATGCTAATGTCACTTCTCGCAAAACACGGGGAAACGTCTGCTGTACCAAACAATGACCAAGTCCAACGTTTCGTTGATATGATCTATTAGCATAAAATGATAGGGCTGCAAGAACCTACGACAGATAAAAGTATTGATACGTAAAACATTAGCTGTAATTATATTCGAGGTACCTACTTTTAGGTTAGGTCCCTACTAACCTTTAACTCAATCGGTAAGCTGCTTTTTGTTAGAAATGGACGTGATTCCATCATAAGGTTGTAAACAACTGCCTTCGACGGCCTATAATTTTTTTGTGAATTCGGCGTCGGGCATCGTAAAGGCAGACTGTGCAATTCTTCCCAATTCTCATTGTTGCCTTCGTTGACGAACATCATGTTGATGAGCCATATTCAATAAATCGTTCATTATAATTAGATGCGCCATTGTAATTTTGGGAAATTGTCGAGAGAAAATAGTTAAAACGAACAAACGAACTACTAAAACCAACTAAAATATTAACTTTTTGAGGTACGTTTCACAATCGCTAAAAACGTCAATTTTGACACTTCGGCGAACTTGCTTAATTAGTCAGAGTACGAATAAATCGATCCCCATATAAAACGCTCGCACGAAGTGCGTCACGAGATCCAAAGCAACGTCGCGGCGAAACCTTTTCATTTCCGTTTGACGATCGCAGGAGCTGTCAGCCAGAGTACCGATTTTTGAAACGGAGCGTATTCGGCGCTACTTCGGCACCGCGTTAAGGACTCATAGTACGCCCACTGGTAAGTACCCATTTAAAGTGTCTGAGTTGGCACCGACTTCATTAACTATATGCCGCCTGTTATTGCTCCTTTCTTTAAGGTGAAAATTTTATTTTTAACTTTTTAGTTTATGTTTTTGAAGTCGGTTTTTATTTTATTTTTTTTTTGAAAATTATTTTTGTCTGTCTGCCTATTTTCTGTTTTTTAAAGATAAAAACTTGAAAATTGGAATTGTAGCTACAGATCATAAATAATTAAGTAATTAATGACGCGTTTTAGGTTTTTCGGAAATTCACGTTTTAAGGGGGTCAATTAAAATAATTTTAAGTTTGTAATGGGGTATCCGTTTTTTAATGAACTTAAAAATTATAATTATAGCTACTCATTATAAACAAATATTGACGTCTTTCAGCATTTTTGGAATTCTAGATTTTAAAAGGTGGGAAATGGACGGGTGGGATAAATGAATAATGGCGAGTTTCAAGGATTTTGAATTATCACATTTTAAGGATAGGAAACCGAGGGTGAAAAATTTTATGGGAGCGACGGTTTTTTAAAGGCAGAAAATTGAAATTTACTGTGAATTGATAAGTAGCTACTCATCATAAATAAATAATAGCTAGTTTCAATGTTTTTGAATTTTCACATTTTAAAGGTAGGGCACGGGGGTGAAAAATTTTATAGAAGTGTCGGTTTTTGTAAAGATAGAAAACTGAAAGAATTGAATTGGAATTGACTACAGCGACTCATCATAAATAAATAATGACGTGTTTCAATATTTTGGATCTCCAAATTTTAAGGAGGAGGGGGATGGGGTCGAAAGTTTGTATGAGAGTAACCAAAATTGGTTCCAGCAATAAGTACCTACGCAGAAACCATCTCGAAACTTAATAGTCATTGTAACAGGAATGTGTAGTGCAGGTGAAGCTAGAGGCGGCCGCTAGTAATATTTACAGATATAAACATTTTACACCCAGATGCGGAACAAATAGATACGTTCATACACACAAATATTGGTCACGAGCGGGAATCAAACCCGAAACCTTTGGTTCTGAAGTTAGGGACAACGGTCAGTCAATTATAGAATTATAGAAAATCACAAAATCTTAATTTTGGTACAAAAAGGTATTTTCGCGTAACTTAAAAGAGATTTTTTTTATTTTTAAACAAATAATCAACAGTGTTGGGTCAATACTGAAATTTGTTCTTTAGGTGTCTGCGGCTGTGAGCGGGGTGTTATACCGTCGCTAAGCTTTACGTTAATATAACGGTACTATATCAACCCATTATGCCCCACTGCACGAGCTTAGGCCTCCTTTCGGGACGAGGGTGCTTGAAACTTAATCCACCACGCTGCTGCTGCTCCATTACGAGTTAATGGATAACGGTACGGAACCCTTTAAATGCGCTAACCCTACTCGCACTTAACACCAGTTTTCACTTAGATTTCGAATAAATAGATACATTTATTTTATTTTAAAAATAAATTTTTCTACTGGTTTTTTTTTATTTATAAAACAGATTTTTTATTTCGGAAATGGAGAGAAATCCCCTTATTACCGAAACAAGACGACAAAAACTTTAGAAATACCCATATGTGTAACACATATTATTTTTTATGTTACAGGAACACCATATAGCTTATTTAACAATTAGTATGAAATTCCTGGCAAATGGATCTTACTTGCTATATAGGAATTCTTGTGCGTAAATTTCACAATTAATTAATTTCCTTGTATGGTACTGTCCTTATATGAATATATATTACCATTAAAGTCCATTAAATATAAACCATTAAAGTCAGGTTAATTCGATTAATCCGTGAAGCCAGCGAAAGTTTTAATCGTGTTGACCTTATTAAAAATTAAATATCATTTTAAAAATATGACCGACGAGATTCATAAAAAATATGAGTTGAAAAACATGACCATTAGGTATGTGATTTAGGAATGGATGAATCAATGGATTTCGCTGCATTTTCCATGCATTTTTCTAGTATGAAGAATAATGTATATTCTACTTAACATCGGAAATAAAATAGACGTCAATACTCACAGACGGCCTTTTTTCCACAACCACAGTATCGATGCCCATTGTTCAAATTTCAATTTTATTCTTCAAAAATTTTCACATTATTTAAATGAATACGCTGTGTTATTTCATTAATTTATTGGAAATTATCCGCAAAATTAGTCGACGCGTGCGAAAGCATGGTGACGTCACACGACACTGAAGGACTACAGTCGTTGCTGGTAACCGGAAGCGTTATTTCGAGGAATAAACTTTTAGTTTTTTTCTTCGGTATTGTACTTAACAGAAATATGAATAAATATTTTTTTTATTAACATCAATATTATTATTAATAAATATGTAAATACAAGACAATTTTATTATTTATCGTTTTATATTGAAGAATATTAAAATCTCTATATGTACTATAACTAATTTCATTCCTTTCATGAATATATTCTACAAAATTTTATCATGAGCATGAATCATTAATATTTTAATATACTTAACAAATAAAGTAACAGTTATTCGTTTTCTAAAACAGTTACGCCCTACAGTCTAGGAGGCTGCGCGCGCTGCTGAATTATATCTTCCCCGTACCACATCTCATCGACACATTCGAAAATCGACTCTAATACTATATAGATTTAGAATTGTGTATACTTCATTACAAACTTAGCGTCCTTCAAAGCAGGGATAATGTCGGCTGTCACTTGCTAGTCATGGGGGGTAAGGTTGGGGTGAAGGGGTTTGGAGAAGGGGCGAAGCTAGGTAAGGGGAATACCGCTGCGGTCAGTTGCAATCGCCACAAATGATGTTGATTCGATTCCATCGACATTGGTGGACAACTACGTGCATTACTCGTATTTACTACTTTGAAAATACTTTGTGAAGTCTCAAAAGAGGATTACTATGTATATAACAGACTAGATATTTTTTTTTATTAATATTTTATATGAAAGAGTTCTCTAAATATATTATAATAGTAATCATTATTAACAAAGTTGTGAATGTTTAAAATGTTCTATTTGTTATACACAGTTACACAGAAAGGGCAATACCACATGAGTATTGCCTGTGGCGTCAGGCCATTTAACAGTAGATTAGGATGTAAGTAACGATGTTTTTCAATACATTCGCGATTAAAATTAGGTAGATAAGTACTTCAAATGTAATAATGGCGGGAACTAAAGGCACGAGCGGGTTGCTCTTCAGGGTTAACGCATGTGTCACAAACAGAATGCTCGTTTGTGATTGATGTAAAGTAAAAAGGCCTAGTACTGTAAAACACAACATAACGGTACAAGTTTCGATGTCATAAAGACAGTATTAATAGCAAATGTATTGAAAAATAATGTTAAATTTCGTTTTGCAAGAAAGAGACCGAGATAAAATGTTAATAGCTTAAAATTTCCATATTTTCAACCGGATATATTTTTGCTTATAGAATTTTGTTATTCCGTTCCATTCCATCAGCCCTTTTTATACCCCACTGCAGGGTTTAGGCGTCTCGTCAAGATGAGGGTGCTTGGAGCTTAAATCCACCACGTTGTTCCAATGCGAGTTGGCGGATTGTAGCGACCGCCATCTATTGACAGCAAACGGGACCGACTGCTCCGAGGCACGGGGTCAGTTATACGCCCGGATTCGAACCACGGTCACATGGCCTTATACATTTGAAACAGGTTCGCTGCGCTCGGACTATCACTACACGACGAAATTTCATTATTATATAAGTCTATTTTTATATTTTCTTGATAAATATAATATATATTTATTATTAATCAAATACTCTATTATGGGTACTGAAAGTACGCCCGACACATGCTTAATGCGGGAATCGATAACAAAGGTCAGCCGCGGCCCTATAGCAAATACACGTTTAAAAAAACAGGTCAAGATTGAGTAGTTTTTTTTTTCGTTTTCGTGTTTTAGCGTATTTATCTCTAGTACCGCCACAGGGCACTAAACATATATGTCAATTTGTATTGTTACAAGGATCACCCAACGACTGATACAAGATTTGATTCAGTGGTACACTTTCTTTCTAAGCATCGTCTTGAGGATGTGATATGCATATTTTGTGATTTATCTGAAGCATTTGATTGCGTTTGTCACGAAATTTTGATTAGTAATCTTAGTCATTATATCATCGTTAGTATTATAATATTTTAGTAATATATAGCAATATTATAACATTAGTGGTACGAATTCTTCAGAGGTATCTGTGGTAATGGATGTCCCTCAAGGCTCGATTCTAGGTCCCGTTTCTCTTTTCTCACCGTACCTACTACGCACAACAAAAAAATCTAAGCAACCCTTGAAATTTTTTTTCATTATATTATTTTGCACTAGTATTTTATTTTTATTTCATAACAAATTTATCTTTGCATACTTTTAACAAATATTAGAAAATAATTATAATATGTAAATATTTTTTTTATTACTTGCAATTTTACATATAACAAGATGTAGTTTTAGCATAATTATTGTGAAAGTTTGACTATTTAATATAGTATAAGAGATAGAGCTACCCCTTGTAATTAGTTTCAACATGATAGTACTCGACCCGTTTTAAAAAAGGGTGTTGACAGACAAACATACGACAAAGCGATCCTATAAGGGTTCGAATTATTCACCTCTTGAGTTAAGGCAAAGTTGGAAATTAAATTAAATGTTTAAAAATTTAGTTTCATTTTTATTTTATTTTTATTTATTACTATATAATGTAATATTGATTAAATTAAAAAAGTTTATGTTAATTAATATTAAAGTTATCTATGTTTTACTGAAGTAATATGTTTTTATCGGCTTAATGGTTATCTCGTTATGCATATTTACGATTGTAATAAAACAACTACCCATACAAAAATTCACTTAGCTTTATACATAAAGGGTCATAGAGCTTAGAATAGGAATTTAGTTTTCGGGAATATAGTTTATACGGGATGTTCGAATGAAGTAGGTAAGTCCAAACTTATAGAGGGTGTAGAGCTTACCGAACTAAACAAAAAGGTAAAAAAAACATGACTGAAAAAAATGAAACTTTAAACATGTTTTTCTCAGTAACCGTTAGTTTGTATTACGATCAACCGAACACGCCGTATATTATATAGGGTATATTTGGCTGAACGTAGTCCAAACTTATAGAGTATGTATAGCTCACCGAAATAAACGAAAACTTCCAAGTGAGTGGATGGCGCAAACTAACGGTTACCGAGAAAGACATTTTTAAAATTTAATTTTATTACCATTTTTTTTTTAAAGACAACAGCTGTTCCATCTTATGACTAATTCTTGTGTTAAACCTGTCACAATTTTCAATAAAGTCAGATTTAGTTTTCCATGCAAACATAATGTTATCATAGATAAACTGACTCGGTAGTGTAGTGTCATTACTTTTATTTGCTTAGGTATATATATACGTAAGTATCTCTTAGAGAGTCAGTAGAGTCACGGCTTCTAATATTATAAATGGCTCTCAAAGCTCTTTTTTGTATGATAAAGTATGGGCGGGAGACAAGCTTTTATGAATTTAGGAGCGCATATCTCAAATACTATTGACTAAATTAGAGAAGTCATTTTGAAACCAATTTATCATTTTTAAACACCTATCTATAGGTACCCCATTTGTTTATGTGCATTGGAATTTTTTTCCATCACTCGGTTCCGTTTACTGCATTGCACCATTGTATAGCAGTTCATAAATTACACCTACCTACCTTTCATCTATAGAATGTCAGTAGTCTTCTAATAAAATGGCTGTGACAGACGGACTGGACAAAATCACTAGAATTCCTTTTTTCCATTTGGTAACGGTACCGGTTACGAAGAGGATTATGTACTCGCAAATTTCCATACAAACGGCGTTAAAGTTTGCATTGCTGCAAAAAAATTGTATGGTCTTGGTATTCAGATCACCAAAGCCAGGTTCAACCGTTTTTATTTTTTAATCATTTTGTTACGTCGAAAGAAAAAAAATATTAAATGTAGGGGTTCTATTGTCGAAATCGTTTGATTTTTCGCAACCTTATCAACATGAAACTATGTTATTGTAGTTCACATGTAAAAAATAAAAATAAAAGCAAAAACACTGTGCATTTAATTATTTTCTTTCGATGTATTAAAATAATTTAAAAAATAAAAACGGACGAACCTAGTTTTTGGTGATGGAGTGGAAATTTGCCAATATACACTCCTTTTAAAGTACAATTAAACCGAATTCAAAATTAAATTAAAAGTATATAGTATTATAGTTTTTTGTCACTAAATTAATATAAAAATCAAAAGCAGATTAATTTGTTTTGAGGTCGAAAATTGTACGTGGTGATATCTGTAGAATGTATTGTTTATAAAAATCGTTAATTAGTCATTCTGGACTCAAAACCGTTATAATTATTTTTTTTTGTTAGTTTGAACATTTTATAAGCCAAGAATCAGATTTTGACAAAATTTCCGCACCACATTTTCAAAAATAAATAACATACATAAAAATTTTAATGCTTTCTCTAAGTTGGATGATGGCCACAATTTAAATACTGGACATAAGCTATGTTATCAATTCCCAGGTTCAGACTTTCAAAGGTTAATAATTCTTTCATGGGAAATTGTGTCCATTTTCATAATGAAATACCAAAAGAAACATTACAGTCAAATTCTTTTCAATTTGTAAAGCGAGTTAAAGTCCAACTCATGAAGAAAGTTTACTATTGTATTACCGAATATTTAAATGATAAGTGCGCATGGACATCATTGTAACAGTTATAAGAACTTTAAATTTGCGTGGAGTACACAGTTATACTCGGACAGCTAAACGGAACAGACAGACAGACGGACAGACAGGCAAACAAAAAGTATTGTATGTCACTTCGGACAAGCTCTATATCATATCTGTGAAGTTTCATTAAAATGGGTTCAGCCGTTTCGGAGATTAGCTCTAACAGACAGACAGACGGACAGGAAGACAGACAGACAGATAAACAAAAAGTAGCCTATGTCATTCCCGATAATGCCCTCTGCACGTTTGCGTATTGTATTTTGCTTTTGAAAGAAGTTTGTTTCTTGAAATGTAATAAATATGCGTTTATATTTATATTACTCACCGTAAAAATTATGTGGGGCAAGCAAAGGATATTCAATTATACAACTATTTAATAATATAGGCTCTGCCTTGGCCTAGTTTGGGACTAGATGACGTTGTGTAAGATGTCCCGATTTAATTATTATTAATTTTTTCTTTCTAAGTTTACTCACATCGTACAGAATCATGTCGAGCGTCGTGGTGTTGGAGACCTGTTGCACGGTTTCTGCCGCGCCCTCTGGTGTCGACACTTAATTACTTTTTAAAACCCAATTTTAGTTTATACTCTAATAACATTAATCCATTTTTTTTAAATTAAAGCTTTATAAAATTTCTAAATGTTTTAAAGTGAATTTTAAGTATTAATTTATTTTAATTATTTTAATCCTTTATTTCAACCCTTTGTTTTATCGTATTTATTTTAATTTAAGATGAATACGCGTCAGTGTGTTCACTCGTAATAAAGACCAAATAAATATGTTTGTTATAACAAAATGTATATTACTCAAATGTTTCAAATTAACAAAAAAACTATTTATGTGTATTAGAATTTTTCGCTGTAAATATGACTGATTCTTAGACGTCAGTGGTTGATTTCATTTATGTGATTTTCACAAACAAAGAGTAAATTGAAAAAGAAACGTACTATTCCTCTGACGCGACGAACGAGACTGCGGCGTGTAGGGCGGCCCGCCCTGCGCCCAGAGTGAGCCTTGGGCGTCGTGATAAAACGTAGATAACCTTTGACAGCCATTTTCAGGGTTCCGCGAATGAATACCCAAATAAAACGCTTATAATAAAAATATTTGTTATAATAAACGTTTGCCTCCATTTCAATGCGCAAAAGTTTACGAGTTAAATATCAGTTTTGCATGCAATTATAATATATACTTATTTAAAATAAAAATAAAATATTGTTGGGGAAATTATCTATCGACTATATTCGGACCTAAACCCTAAAATCGCATACAAATTCAAAGTGCAGAAGTAAAGTCAAAACGAGTGCACGAAGTCGTAATCAAAAGATACTAATAATAAAGAAATGTACAGACGAAAATTAAATGTCGTGTATATAAACTTATTTTCAATACATTTGCTGTTAATACGGTCTTTATGACATCGAAACTTGTACCGTAATATTGTACAGTCCTTGGTCTTTTTAATTTACATCAATCACAAACGAGCATTCTGTTTGTAACACATGCGTAAACCGCGAAAAGCTACCCGCTCGCGCCCCTAGTTCCCTCCATTATTAGATTTCATGTACTTGTCTACCTAATTTTAATCGCAAGTGTATTTGAAAAACGTCATATTATGATGCTCGTACTCAGTAATCCGAGAACCGAAGTTATCACATTTGAGCCATAGGATGAGGAAGAGACGGCGGGACGCACTTATGGCTCACGCTATTGCATGGTTTAGATGTTTACACAAAATTGGTGAAAATAGACATTACACATACATACACTCGATAGACATAACCCTTTGTAGTCGGATAACAAGGTATTTCTTTGTACGAGGTCACTTAACCTGGATATCAGATGGAAACGGTTGGCTATAAACCTAAAAGTGGGTTTGTTTTCTAGAATACAGAATAGGACAAGAAATAGGACATGTGACGTCATCATGAAAATTATATTATTTTTTTAGAGTCACCCCTCGACATGATTATAGACCACAGAGTATAAACTATAAGCTTTGGTTAGTATTCTAATTAGTGCAAATTATGTTGTTGACGCAATCGAGGTGCAACTTTCTGTTCAGATAATATGTGGCTTCGTCATCGTAAATAATAATATATTTGTTTATGTAATAATTAAACACTAAAATACGGCAATGAAATGTCCGAATCACAGTAATTTTAATAGATTGAATTTTAGACATGAGTGAGCAACTCCTTCCAAGTGCGAGTCGGACTCGCACACGAAGGGTTCCGTACCACCGTACAATATAAAAAAAAAACACGCACATTGTATGGGAACCCCCTTTCATTTTTAATTTAACTTTATTTTTATTATTTGTTGTTATTGCGGTCATTGTAATGCACATTCTGTGAAACTTTCAAGTGTCTACCTATTCTGGCTCAGACGATACAGCCCTGTGACAGACGGACGGACAGACAGCGGAACCTTATCAATAGGGTTCCCGCTTCTACTCTTTGAATACGGGACCCTAAAAGCAGCAAAGGCAACTTAAAAGGTCATAAACTTATAATCAATGAATTTTGTTTTTCTTTCCCATCTTAGTTGTGGGTCAGACGTGAAAAATATATACTGCGTGACCTATCAGAATCCCGTTTGACCTTCTATAGCGCCCTTTCCCTTCAATCCAGTCCCCTCCCGTTACCTGGCCCACATCTCTGAATGCCAATAGCACCTGCTCAAGACCAAAAAAAATATACTAAATATAGGTACTTAATCCTTACGTGAAGTTCTGAATAAATATATCTACATCAAATAGAAATAATAACTCTGTCATGGCTTTAAGTAATGTAAAACAAATCACAGATTTAAATTACTAGACGTCACTTTACATCACTTAGAAGCTTATTTCACGAATGGAATATGTTCCATGTCAAAAGTGGAATACCTACACACTTTTATCTATAGGTACTGCTAAGGTTAAACGAAACCGCTGATTCACATACATTTATTTGACCAAATGTAAGAAACCATACGTTGTTATATTATTTTTCAATGTAGTTGCTCGTAAAGTTTTCTTTTTTGTGTAACAAAATTATGCGGAAACCGACTCTTTATTTCACGCGGGAAATAAAACAGTACTGAAATCCTTTACCTATGTCACGCGTGAAATAAAGTAATTTTTTAAATTTTTTGACTCTATGGTGCATGATGCAAGTCATAAAATTTTAAAAATTACAAAGATGCAAGGAGGTTTTGATATTCGAAAAAAAAAAACAATTATTTATAAGTATGCGCGCTCTAGCAATAATTAAATGATGATAAACACCATAACACATAAGATTCTTGATTATCTCATTTAAAAATAGGTGTTTTGTTTCCGTAAACAAAAATATTTTTCACATTATTGGCTGTACGTATACTGTACCTTTGCCACAAGAAAAAAAACTGTAGGTATGAAACGCGCGCTCTGCAAAGAAAACGCGCCATTTCGTTGTAAATAGGCTTTAGTGAAATAAAATTACTTTCTTTATTATACTTATTTTTTTGTTGTATTTCCTCACAAAATGCATTGAAAAATGTTGTAAGATACTTGAGCGTAGAAGGTTTTATCCGAATGCGTGCCAATGAAAACACTCGCTGCGGTCGTGTTTTTAATTTGGCACTTATTCGTATAAAACCATACTTTCCGCACGTGTATCTTAAATAACTATTACCATCTTAATAAATAAAGAGTCATGTAAAAAGTATTATAAAATTGTCATTTTCACAAAAATGTGTTCTTTTCAACAAAAAATTATTCCAATTTTAGTTTTTAGAGACTTCTGCAATTTTCAGGAAAGTAGTAAGTATAATTCCGATCAACCTTTATGGTGGATGTGAACATAGGCACAAGTCGCGTCGCAGTAACCAGTTTTAGGGGGAACCGGGACGCAGTGGAGCGAAGGGCATATGACTGAACCTGCGCAAGCATGCATTGGCATGTATAAAGCGTTGTATTCCGATCCGCCATAAAGTTTAATTGGAACTCTATGAGCATAAAATTCTAGTCTTAGTCAATATTTACAATTAGGCGTTCCTGAAAAAAAGCGCCAAGAGTGGGACGTCCATTGTAAATGTTAAGTGTAGGTTTTAATTAATTAACACGTTAACACTTAAATTAAGTGTAATTGACGCGCCGCGTTGGCAGTGCTTGTAAAGCTAGTATCATGAACCTCGCGGCGCGGCGGCACATGAGTGCGCCGGCGTACTTTTGCGCACCGCGCCGTCATGTGAATCTGGAAGCTAGCGACACAGCGCGGCGCGGGGCGCTAGGTTAGTACTATTTTGCATGGTGCAAGAAGATCACCTCATTCATAAAAATGGATAATCAAAGGTGGTTGCAGCTTATAAAAGATTTGTTGCTGGCCTATATCATCCGAGATATTTTCTCGTAACACATCTTTATATGTTGGTAGCGATGCATCAAACAATGACCTTTTTTTGGCCATTAATTCAATTAATTTTTTTTCTTCTTACGTAAAAACATTTTTTTTTTGACGACATCGTGTAGGTACATGGTGTAGGTACGCCCAAAAAAATAAATTTGAAAAAAGTACCGTGCGGCATAATGCCGCGCCGCGTCGCGCTTTGAGACTCGTGACAGCGGCGCGGCGGCCTTACCCATTGCGAGGCTCCGGGCGGCAGGTCTTTGCGAGGCCCTTTGTCCTACGGAAAAATACCTATGTGATGCGAAAGTAGGTCTGGTTATTTGGTAGGTATTCGTTATACTTGACGAGAAATGCTAAAGTTATACAAATAAATAAAATTTGAGTTTTAAAATATTTTACTTACATTGAAAGATTTACAAAATTAACAAATACTGAGATGATGAATTTTAAAATTGATGTTTGCGGCTTTTACTAAGACTAAAATCTTTAATTAAAGCACAATAATCTAACGAATGAGATACGCATTTTCGATTGAAAGAATAGCAAGGGTTGAAAGCCGATCCTGCGTTATCGAATACCTCAAACATGTTTTAATAAATATAAGTCTCGAAAAAACTCCTTTCAGCAGACGCAACCGTAACAGGTGTGGTGGCAATAATTCTCAGAACTATTTCGATAGTGGGGTAAACTTTACTTAATTTTTTTTATTATGTATTTCAGCACCGAGATAATGCGTTTAAAAAACCGATCTTCAAGTGTTTCGAGGCGCAATACTCAAGTACTGAAAAATGAATTTATCAATTATGATTTGAATGAATGAATTAGCTAACTAACTCTATTCTAATTTACCGTTATGTTATAACCTGAATAAATAATTAAGAATCAAAATTAAAAGTTTTAAATGATTAAAAAATATAGTTAAAAAATCTGTATTTTTTTAAAATTTGCTTGACGCGAGGCCCCTGCAAGAGCGAGGCCCCGGGCGATTGCCCTGTTCGCCACCCCCTAAGGCCGCCGCTGACTCGTGATACCACCTTTAGAGGTCCCTTAGAGGTACATTAATAATTTTAATAAATAAAAAAATGATTGAAAACGATCACGATACTCTGATGTCCTATTTCCCCTTCCCGTGACTTACTGTCCCTGTTCATGTAAACTTCCCCCACACTTCGCCGCATACGAATATTTTTCACCGGTATCATCCAGGTCCCCGAATCTGCACTGCGCTAGCTTTTCTAGCATGTCACAATGGAGATCGTGGATGCGGATATGCCACGGCTCCTGTTGCAGCATGCAGCATCCATCTCGCAATCTCTGGGAGTTGCCTGCTGTTTTAAGAGTAAGCCGATACTGCCTCTCTAGTTTGACTATGTTTGTTTTGCTCACTCGTGGTAATAGTTGAACTATACCGTAGTCCAATACTGGGAGTAAGCATGACTGTATAGCTGCTAGTTTTGTTTCCGGGTCTGCTTTGGAGTACCATCCAATGATAGGTCCAAGCATTCCTCTTATTAGTTTGAATTTACTGTGTATGTAATTCACATGTTTGTTGAGTGTAAGTCTTTTGTCAAGCCAAACCCCTAGGTACTTGATCTCATTTTTGTAATTAGCCTCTTGGCCAGTGGGCCTAACATGCACGCCGCGACAAAATTTTGTCGACGGCAATTCTCGTCCCGAAACGAGATATCTCTATATGTCTACTAGTGCTAACATGCAACGTTTTTATCTTGTCGCGCTCCGTCAGAATTGGTAAAATTACTCGTCTACGGTAGTTTTGTCTACAAACCCTAACATGCGAACCATATTTTATCGAATTTTGTAATTTTTAAGCGGTATATTTCTCGTCGGCAATTTTTGTTGACGACAACGGTGAGAAAAATATTTTTATATAGAAAGTAATTTTTAAATTTTTTATTTCGTTTGTATTCGCTTGAATCGATTGTATTTTATGCATAAAAAAAAGTTTAGTTACCGATTCAGTTCAGAAAAGTTTTTTTTTACTTAATTTATTTTATTTTATTTAAATATTATTTACGTTACAGTAACGCAAAACTCTGGCCGAGTGGTTAGAGACCCTAATTGCGGAGCCAGTGGTCACGGGTTCGATTCCCGCACGGGACAAATATTTGTGCACGTGACTATTTGTTTTAGTTCTGGGTGTAAAATATAAATATAATCTAAATCCACCACGCTGCTCCAATGCGGATCAGCGGACTGTAATGACCGCCATCTATTGACAGCAACCGGGACCGACTGCTTAACGTGCTTTCCGAGGCATGGTTTCAGTGATAGTTAACATATTTAAGTCAAAAACTCATTGGAACACGGTCCGGCCTGGATGCTAACCACGGCTACATGGCCTTATAGATTTGAAACAGGTTCGCTACGCTCGGGCTATCACAACACATTATTATTATTATTATGAATACTTATTATTATTACCTATTAATATTAATATTTATTATTATTATTAATATTAATACTTATTATTATTATTAATATTAATACTTATTATTATCATTATTAATATTTATTATTATTATTCTTAATATTAATACTTATTATTATTATTATTTTTACTTATTATTATTATTTTCATTATTATTATTATTATTATTATTAAAATAATAATAATAATGTGTTGTGATAGCCCGAGCGCAGCGAACCAGTTTCTATATTATTATTATTAATAATATTATTATTTATTATTATTATTAATATTCATATTATTATTATTACTATTATTATTAATGTTAATAATAATAAAAAAAATAACAGTAATGTGTTGTGATAGCCCGAGCGCAGCGAACCTGTTTCAATATTATTATTATTATTATCATTATTATTAATATTTTTAATATTATTATTACTGCTTAAAAAAACTAATTTTAAAACATTTGTAACAATCGGTAACACAAAAACTGAAAATTCTAGTTGCAGAAACGGTCGATGGCCAGTTAAAATAAATTATTAAATATATTCTATGGTCAATCACACTATTTAGACTACAAATTACTATAAATTGAACGAATAAAAAAGAACGAATAAAGTGTTGCTATATTAGAATATGGCTTGTTTTCATTATAGGGTAACATTTGTTTGTCACGTCGACAAAGCGAAGTCACGGTGACATATTTTCTCGAGTGCCTCGTGCATGTTAGAGAAAACGACAGACAAGTCGAGATCGACAATTTTTCTCGTCTCGTGTGGCAGTTTTGTCGTGCGTCGCATGTTAGCCCAGCAGGTTTGAGCTTGACGGTCGGTTTGGATTTTGCGTTTAGTAGTGAACATAGCGCACTCTGTTTTATCTCAATTGCACTTTAGTCCCCACTTTAGACGTACATTTTTTCGCTCATATTTTTGTTGTCACGACGACTTCATGTCTCTGTGATAGCTATATGCATATCTATCCATGGTTTTATTTAATATATCTTGTGATACATCTATTCTACATTTATTGTCGGTATTATGTATTATATAACGTCTTTGGTCGGTATGTTGGTGAGTATGTGGTAACCATAAAGGTATATATACTAGCGTAAGAGAGGAACACAGTGTGCGAATGACATCCAGCTCTTTGCGGAAATTTTACATGCGAGAAAGGAACGCAACCAAATCTGTCATAAAACCTCTTTGAACACATTTAGTTTCCATTAGCGACTTGTCAAAATAAGGTCCAACTTTTGTTTTCTATTTTGTGCTTTAATTATTCTGAACTACATAAATTAAATCTTGTGAATTACAATGGTGTCGTGTTCTGTTTTAGATTGCACTGTAATATATGATAATAATCCAAATAAAGAGAAATTTCACATGTAAGTAGGTACTGCCAATAACATACTGTTATCTTAATGCTTATTTTTATAAAAAGCAATCCTAAATTTACTTGGTTATACATCAATAGTATACGGTAAATACTCTATTTTGTAAATAATTTGTTATTTTAAACAATTATGTGTAAGATACAAAAATATTGTGTAAAATTACAATCAAACAATTTAGCATAGGGATTGCAGAAAATCTATCGATATGTCGATATTTTCAAATACAAATATTTTGTATATTTAATATTACCCTAATTGCACCTGTTCCACTGGAACGATGTCGTTAACTGTTTTTAAACATATTGGGAGGTTTGTTTAGCCTGGCAGCACATTGTAAGAGAAAGTATGACATCTATACATATATACTACACATAGGAAATATATAAATAAAATAATTGCTCATATGAAAATACAAGACAAAGTTATAAATAAATAATTTTAATCGTTATTTATTTATGATTTAAAGTCTGCCGTTCTATCTGCTCTCTGATTAAGAACGTCGTAAATAATTTAACTTTGAATGACGAAGTTATTGTATACAATAATTTAACCTCATTTTCCTCCAAGAAACTGCGGTGTTAAATAATGCTTCCTGATAATGATAACTATTTCATAATATCCAGGTTTCCTGTAAACGGGGTTAGCAGAGAACAATTCATAAAAATGTTAAATAGAACAAATGGAACGCCTCGAAAACTTCTTTTTCTTTCTTTGGTTTGCAGTAGACATTTTAAGGAAAACTGTTTTGTCCACCTAAATCACCGACGACTTTTGAAGAAAGGATCTATACCTACTGAATTTGTGCCGGTAGGGGTTTCTTTCTTTTTCATATGTGCTTACTTAGTATATTAAGTACTATACTAACGCTGTAGTATATATTTAATATCTAAAGTCAGAGCATTTATGCCAACTGTGATTTCTGTACAGGTCAATCTGAAGCCCAAGCGATCGGTTTCAGCATACGTTTACCGGAATATATCATCAGAACCTTCAACTTTAGAGCCTAAACCTTTATTTCAGCACTAATATAAGACGGATTTGAAGAAAAAAGTCCATCACAGTGAAAATATCAATTTTAGGCAAATTATCACTTTGTCTTTTACAAAAACTTGTTCCTTTATAATCAAATAAAACTTAACTACCTATTACATAAAGAAACAAAAGATATTATAGACTTAGATGAAATATAGGAATTTCATCCAAGGCATAATTTGTGGTGCAGTGAGACGACACCACACTCGATAGAGTAGGCAATGTAACGTCACGGGCAGTAAGTGCCCACCAGTCAAACTGCACTAAAATACATAAATTTCAATAATTTATTTCTCAGTCATTTATTGACGAATTTAAAAAAAACTTTCGCTGTTTATTAGTTTTGGTTTATTTTTCAATTCTATGGAGTTAAATATAATATTCATCATGAAACTTCTCTATCGTAAATGTTTTTGTTTTGTACATTCTCAATTTTTTTTTGTTTACAAAGAGTGCTAAAAAGTTTGTTGTTATGCGTTGCGACATGACGTTTTGTCATTAAAAATAAAAATTGTTTACTTATATTGTTTCATTTATTATTTGGCTTGTATTCAACTAAATATTAAAATTTCCATAATGACGTTAACGCTTTCTTTACTTCTTTCTACAAATTTTTTATTATCAACTGTTAACAAAAAAAAATGTATATTGGTGTAAAGGAAATGGTATTTGAAATGATTGATTGATTGCTGATTTCGACTTATGATAACGCGGTAATTTCAACGACACATTATAATGAAAGTACTACCTGCTATCGATAATATAAAAAACATTCATGCACATCACTAAAACTGGCTCAAACTCATGTGAATTTTGCACACATACTCATTTCCATTTCGGTCATGCGATGTTTAGACATTTAGATGTCAGTTGATCTCCTACGCTAGTATATGTATGTCTATGGTGGTAACCGTGATTTCATCAGTGTTCTGTGGCTTCACTGAGTCAAATTCACAGACAGGGTAGTGACACTCCAAACAAATTTTTTGTTGAGATAGTGCTGCCTACGTTTTGTGAAAAGAAGAAGTACATATATTTCTTGTTCTCATGAGTAAAAAAGATAGACGCCTAACTTAGGTTGTACCATAAAGGTATATATACTAGCGTAAGAGAGGAACACAGTGTGCGAATGACATCCAGCTCTTTGCGGAAATCCTACATGCGAGAAAGAAATGCAAGAAAATCTGACATAAAACCTCTTTGAACACATTTAGTCTTCTTTACTCACTTGTCAAAATAAGGTCCAGCTTTGTTTTCTATTTTGTGTTATAATCGTTTTGAATTCTACAAAAATTAATTCCTGTGATAAAAATGGTGTAGTGTTCAGTTTTAAATTGCACTGTAACATATGTTAATAATCCAAATAAAGAGACATTTCACCGGTAAGTACTGCCAATAACATACTGTTATCTTAATGCTTATTTTTATAAAAAGCAATCCTAAATTTACTTGGTTATACATCAGTAGTATACGGTAAATACTTTATTTTGTAAATAATTTGTTATTTGAAACAATTATGTGTACGATACAAAAATATTGTGTAAAATTACAATCAAACAATGAAGCATAGGGATTGCACAAAATGTATCGATATGTCGATATTTTCAAATATAAATATTTTGTAAATTTGATATTACCTAATTGCACCTGTTCCACTGGAATGATGTCGTTAACTGTTTTTAAACATATTGTGAGGTTTATTTAGCCTAGCAGCACATTGTAAGGGAAAGTATGACATCTATACATATATACTACACATAGGGTATATATGTAAATACAAGACTTTTTCAAATGAAAATATAAGATAAATACACAATTAATTTTAATCGTTATTTATTTATGATTTAAAATCTGATGCTCTATTTAATTTTAATCGTTATTTATTTATGATTTAAAGTCTGACGTTCTATCTGTTCTCTGATTATGAACGTCGTAAATACTTAAACTTTGAATGACAAAACTACTGTATACAATAGTTTAACCTCATTTTCCTCCAAGAAACTGCGGTGTTAAAAAATGCTTCCTGATAATGATGACTATTTCATAATATCCAGGTTTCCTGTAAACACGGTTAGCATAGAACAATGGAAAAAAATGTTAAATAGAACAGGTGGGACTCCTCGAAAACATTCTTTGGTTTGCAGTAGACATTTTACGGATAACTGTTTTGTCTAACTAAATCACCGACGACTTTTGAAGAAAGGATCTATACCTACTGAATTTGTGCCGTTAGGGGTTTCTTTTTTTTTCATATGTGCTTACTAAGTATATTAAGTAATATACTAATAATACTTAATATCTAAAGTCAGAGCATTTATACCAACTGTAATTTCTGTACAGGTCAATCTGAAGACCAAGCGATCGGTGTCAGCGTACGTTTACCGGGATATGTCACCAGGACCTTCAACTTTAGAGCCTAAACCTTTATTTCAGCACTAATATAAAATGGATTTGAAGAAAAGTCCATCACAGTGAAAATATCAATTTTAGGCAAATTATCACTATGTCTTTTACAAAAACTTGTTCCTTTATATTCAAATAAAACTTAATTACCTATTACACAAAGAAACAAAAGATATTATAGACTAGTCCAAGGCATCCAAGGCATAATTTGTGGTGTAGTGAGACGACGCGACACTCAATCGAGTAGACAATGTGACGTCATGGGCAGTAAGAATCCACCAGTCAAACCGCACGAAAATACATAATAATAATAATAATAACGTGCACATTACAACGTCGTGGCCCCAAACTAAGCATTAGCTTGTGTTTTGCGTACCAAGCGAAGACATCACATACATATAACAACCAAGACCCGGTACCAGTATCGATATTCATCATATAAATACTGACCCGACCTGGGATTCGAACCCGGGACCTCCAGCTTCGTAGGCAGGGTCGCTACGCACTAGGCTAAGCGGTCGTCAAATTAATAAATACCAATAATTTATTTCTCAGTCATTTATTGACGAATTTGAAAAAAACTTTCACTGTTTTATTAGTTTTGGTTTATCTTTCAATTCTATCGAGTTAAATTGTATATTTTGAACATCATGAACTTCTCTATTGTAAATGTTTTTGTTTTGTACATTCTCATTTTTTTGTTTACAAAGAGTTAAAATTTTGTTGTTATGCGTTGCAACGTGACGTATTGTAATTAAAAATAAAAATCGTTTATTTATATTGTTTTATTTATTACTTGGCTTGTATTCAACTAAATATTAACATTTCCATAATGATGTTAACGCTTTCTTTACTTCTGCAAATTTTTTATTATCAACTGTTAACAAAAAAAAATATTTATTGTAGTAAAGGAAATGGCATTTGAATTGACTGATTGATGATTTGTCATTTTAAAAAACTAAAAGTTAGGAAAAGTAACTCAAAACAAAAATTATGTAGTATAGCAGATTCAAAATAATAAATAGGATTGCCGATTTCGACTTATGATATCGCGGTAAATTCAACGACACATTATCATGAAAGTACTACGTGCTAAGTTGGTCTCCTACGCTAGTATATATATGTCTATGGGTTGTACTGTTATTATGTACACATCAATTCGTCAAAATAGTCTGTGAACGATAGTAACTGTCAATATTGTAGTCACAATATTTTTGTAAATTTAATATGTTAACTGTTTTAATTAAGCATTCTTCATATTGTTGATTAATCATACTTTACCAATAGCTATCCTTAATTCAAGTCAATTCAAGTTCAACTTCGATGACTCTAGGTCGAAAATTTCATCTGACTGGGTAATTATTTTTTTCATTTTTGTTCTTGTGTAATCGATCATACATGATGCGTAAACTTGGCATTTCCCAGTGTTTATAAATATTGCAAAATTGATTTTTTTTATTTATAGAAATGTGGGAGAAGCACGAAAGGTCTATACCACGCAGTCGAAGGTCGGAACGCTTTCTGGTTGCTCGTCAACGGTAAGCCCTACCTATGTATATTTTTTGGAGATATTTAAAAAATATGTATAAAGCTATTTTAATCCAAGGCACAGTATCTAATAATTTTAATTTAATGGAAAAGTTCAAGCATCAAAAAAATGTTTCACTCCTAAAACACTTAGAAAGGGCATTATATTAAATTCTAAAATTAAATTTATATACATCAATCTTATTTCTATAAGAAGCAATTGAGAAATGTATAACCACATCTACAGCTTCAACATAACTATATTTGTGTGTTATTTGTAGATAAATTCATAAAATCTAGAACTCATTGGGAGTAATCAAAATCAAAATAAATAATCTTTAGGGATTCCTGCAAAAGTTTTTTTGTTTTGGAGAAGCTGATTATTAGTTGTTATTGTATCCCCAGATATCATTGTGTGACATGATTGAACCACCAGACTGGGAGGAGCTCTCTGAACGACTCCTTAGTGATCGTGACCCGTTAGCATACCCGCCCAATGATGTTGAAGTGCTCACTATACCAAGAAGAATTCGAACTTTAACACATGTGTTGCCAGATGAAGATCTGTAAGTTTTATAAATTGCCTTATAAATTTTTATGTATTAGGAGATGAAGAGTGATCAAAAACAATCTATGCTAAAATTTAGAAACTGAATTTTGTTGATATTTTGTATTTTTACAAAATCTTTAGTTCATTTTTACTACTGGCCAGTGTGAATATGGTCCGCGACAGGTAACTTTTTATTCTTTTATTGTAATATGTCTTAAACTATCTGTAGGAAATATTATGCTATCTGTATTCCGGGATGCTGAAGGAATTATCATAACTGATTAATTGCTGAAAGAGATAACAATCACAAGTTCATATTATGCAGTATTGATTGAAAAACTCAGAGAAGTGATTAAAATGAAGCATCATTGAAAGATGAGAGCTGGCATCCTTTTTCAACATGACAATGCATCCCGTCATACTGCAGCTTTACCTCATGAAGCAATGAAGAGAGCAGTGCTCAAAATGATGAAGCATCCACCATATTCACCAGATTTTGTTCCTAATGACATTTACCTATTTTTTAAGTTAAAAGACTATATTCATAGCAAGTGTATTCATAGGCAAGAAAACTGTGTTGAAAATTAAAATATATAATTTTTAAATATTTTTTCCTTCATACTAATTCTGGATACTTCTTGATCACTCCTCGTATCATCAAAAGTAAACATAATAATAGATACATTGCTATCTATAAAATAATAAAATAAAAATAAAAATCTTTATTGTTCAGACAAAGTATGTCCATAAACAGGTTAGTAGCTAACATTTCTTAAAACTATGTTAGTATTAATGATAAAATGTTAGTTCGATATTCTTATAAACTATGTTAAATATTTAAACAATAATAAGTTAATGGGTCTTTAAATATATATATATTTTTTTTTTATGTAATAATTTCAAAAATAACAAAAATCAAGTCTATTACCGATCTACACGCCTATACACGTGTAGATCAATAAATCTAGAAAGGACAGCAGAGTCCATCCTTTCGTAAATCATCGTCAGAATTCCGTTCGCGCCCCCCGCCATTCGCAACATCACCGAAGCAGTCTTTTTTCGCATGATTGTATAAAAATCATCTACATTAGCGATTGTGAACATACCTGATGCACTGCAAAAACGTGGGAGCCCCAACAGAGCCCTAAAGATGTTATTGTATTGAACCCGTAAGGCGTTGTAGGATTTCTGTGCAAAACTGGTCCACAAGCCACTCGTGTAAAAACTCTGACAGTACGCTTTAAAAAGCGTTATTTTCATTTCCACAGTGCACCGAGCGAATCGATGAGCCAACATGTTACCACGCACCGACAACGCCCTACGCTCCCTTTCAATATCAAAGTCGTCTTTTAGGTCTTCAGTGACAATGTGACCTAAATATTTAAATTGTGTAACACGCTTTAATGCTACTCCATTCAGCATAAGAGGTATCTATGTATTGCAGGAAAAATTTCAAAGATGGCACACTATAAAAACTTTGCAGAAATAATTATTTGCTAGAATTTCTAATACAGTACTAAAACTACTTATTTAAATCGAATAGTGATTTCTCTGTAACATGTTATTTTAAAGAAATATCACATTTTTGCATTTGTTAAATAAATGAACACTTAAGCTTCTTTCTCTATTTTTGTGTATATTATGCTAAGTACCTACTGAGGATGAAAACATAATGGTCATTACATTTCATTATTAAATTAATAATTTATTAAATTTATTTCCAAATTCATACATTTACTTATAAATAGAACTTAATGTCAATAAACCATAAAATTATTTATATTTGTCATAATTTTTTTTCTATTAGGAGCAAAGCATCACTATTTGTTCGTGAATGTGTGCGCTGCTACACCTCTAACTACACAGTGGTGGAGTACAAACACCGACAATATTCAGGTTCAGCTTGTGGGCGTGAGCGTACAGCTTCAAGACAAGAAAGGTTACAAGCAGTGCCTCGTCACCAATATGAGGTGGACATTGATCCACTGACTGTGTCCACTGAGGAGTTATCACAACATCAGGTATGCTGTGCTAGACTGTTTTAAAACTGTTGTAACATACTGAACAGTGCTTATGTTATGAAATGAAAAGTTTCCTTTGACTATGTCTATAAGGGTCAAATTGATGGGTTTGTACTTCCTAGAAGAGTTAACATCTGTCTGACTATATTACTTATTGAAAGAAGGGAAGGTTGTGTTCTCTGCATCACCTCGCCGACCATTAGAAGTTGTAGTGAAACAAAAATAAAACTGTAGTTAAAATAAATTTAATAAAACTTTGTACAAAAACTATTTACATTATAAAACACAAATCTAAAGAATGATTTGCAGTCAGTGTATTTGAGTGCGGTGATTCTAACGTAACGTTTCGTGCCGTTATTAGGTTTTTTATATGATTCAACATTAAAGTTCGAAGTGGCGTTTCGCTACCTGGTTGGCTGGACGTGTTTGACAATTTTGTGTTTTGGCCAATCAAAAAACATTTTGTGTGATTCGAAGTCCAAAGTATTTAGGCCGTACAATGACCGGTGTAATGAGCTAGCAAGAAAATATTGTTGTTTCCAATAATTGATGACGGTGAAAAATTACCAGAAACTTGCGAAATCGAAGTCGTCTATTTGGACTTTGATATATGTCTAATATATTGCTGTATTATGCATCTTTGCTTTTAAGAAAATTAAGACAGGTGTAATTTTTTATATCTGTTTTATCTTTCAGTGTGAATCTCAACCATCAAGTGGTAGACAGTCAGTTGCTTCTGTATCATCATCATCCTCTTGCAACGAGACTCTGACACCAAGAGGATCATGGGCCAGCCTTGACCTCCGAAGCTCCTCATCAGACCCTCTTCTTCCTGACCTTTTAGAACGTAGACCTGCTGAGCAAATGGATGCATTAAACGAAGTCAGGCGAATGGAAAATCGCCAGTCTGATCTATTGGGATTATATGCGCCCTATCTTGATGAAGAAGAGGCTGTTGAGAGGCGATTAGCGGCCGAAATGCCTTGTGAAGTCATGGGCCATAGGATATTAGTAGTCTGCCATCAGTTGAAGTAATTAAATCTATTTTTTGGCTATTTCACGGAATTGTAATAACATGATAAAATAGTAAAGGTGCTGCATTTAAAATTCATGTTTTGTTTCTGTATTCGAGTATATCTGTAAAATGTACACTACCAGGATGTCCACATTCTGAAAAATCAGGGAAAAATCAGGGAACCTCAAGGTGTTCAGGGAAACTCAGTGAAATCAAGGGGCCACCTGGAAATTCGGGAAAAATTGAGATTTTACACTGCATCACAAAATTTACCAGTGATTATAAAATGAGGGATACACATCGATTGATATATGTAATCAAATGTTTACTACACCCTAAATTAATAATTCATGCTGTAGTCTCAAGTCTGACCCTTAATCCAGACTATTTAAGCATTTTTTTTTAGGTTTTGGAGTAACCTACATTATAACTTGTTTTTGATCATAATTAGATTACTCCTTCTTAGTTTTCTATTAAATGGAGTGGAGTAAACTACATTATGACATAATTTGGTCTAAGAAGATGCAAAAAATACTATAAAATTTATAGCATGTTTCAGAAATATATATTATACTTTATCTTTCTTTAAATTGAATGTAGTTGGTCAGGGAAAAGTCAGAGTATTTTGTTGGACATAGCAGTGGACACGGACACCCTGACTACTATCCGATCAAATTGCATAAGACTTAGTATGCGCGAATTTCACGATTATTCTGCCCCAGTGGTTGTCTGTAACCATGTGAATCATTAAATTCTCAGTCATGTTTGCAACTTGGGATAGTACTTTGCACACGCTTTATATACATATGTAAGAAATTATATTAAAGCAGTCTATCTATATCGTTAAACAGGTCTGTTGCCAATGAAATCAGTAAATAAATTTATTATATTTTTTTTTCAGGCTAGATTTAGACGTTGAGCCAATGTTCCTGTCAATGGCTCTCTTTGATGCGAAAGAAAAGAAGAAATTATCAGAGAATTTCTATTTCAACCTTAATTCAGAATGCTCTCGTCAAATGCTATCGACCCACGTGCCTCACGCTGATCTATCGACACTAAGTCGTAGCGCTATTTTTGATGTGTTGAATCCATCACCTGATGTGTTTTTAGTGATGCGTTTAGAGAAAGTGCTCCAAGGCGATGTAAATGAATGTGTTGAACCATACATCAAAGATGATAAGGTGAGGTTTAAAATTTTAAGGTGATAAGGAGATGTTATCTTGCACTATTCGTCCAAAACACATGAACAGTAGACAGTGCGGAATCATCCCTCCTGCACCGCGCAGCTATGGCAGGGAAGATTTAACAAACAGTATAGCTTCAATATCAAAATATTTTAAACATCACAGAATAAAATCAGTTAAAACCATAATATCCAATTTTACACAAAAACTGTACTGCAAATAGAAAAACTGATTAGAACAACTGGAAAAAATAAGCATCAGACCAGTATTCCAGTTTTAAAAAAATAATTGCAATTTTATTCTTATAATCAACCTGTATGAACATGTTATACTCAGTGGTCATATTATGAAATCAAAGTGCTAATAGAACTGAAGAATCACACTATTTGCGTAGTATCAGACAATCGCCAAGTTCATTCGGCGCGGAATGTACGGCCGAGACTCTTAATTAACACCCACCGTTATAGAATATTCTGTTAGCAAGTTAATTAAAGAGTTTAGTAATATTCTTTTACTATATTAAATCCTTTTTATGATATTGCGAGTAGCAAGGAACCCAATTTGGTAGAGTTATTCTATCCAGATATTCCACATACTTCTCAGTCCAAATCCATTGATTATAACATCTAAACACACACACACTTGTTTTTTATTTTAATGTAAAACTGTTGATGAATATTCTACTGGGCTTGCACTGGTTATCATGTTGCGACGTGACTATACCTTTAATCGGAATCTGTGTTTGAGGATGTACTGTCTCCTATAATAATAGCACAGGTTCCTACTTAGTCTAGGAGACAAGAATACCAAATTGATATCGACCAACCGACTAGCCGAGTGGTTAGAAACCCTAACTGCGGAGCCAAGGGTCGCGGGTTCGATTCCCGCCTGGGACAAATATTTGTGTACATAAACGTGTATATTTATATTTGGTCAGCGTCTGGGTGTAAAAATGTCTATGTATGTATATATAATAAAAAATTCTTAAGTATGTATATCAGTTGTCTGGTACTCATAATACAAGCTTTGCTTAGTTTGGGACTAGAAGGCGCTGTGTGGCATGTCCGAGTTATTATTATTATTATATGGTATAAATTTGATGGATTACTATCAAAGTTTAAATATTGGTGTAAACTTATGGTTCATGAACGATTTTGTTCTATTCTTGTTACATTCTAGCTTGCTAATAAATATTACTATATCTATACCCACATAATTTTTACAGAATCGTGAAAAAGTCCGAGCGAGTGCACAAGCGGCATGCGAAAGACTTGGCAAGTTCAGAATGCCATTTGCGTGGACGGCTGTGTCGTTGGTGAACATTCTTAGCGGGTCTAACAGCCTGGAGCGCGACCAGACAACTGACAAGGATAGCTTGTCGGCTTGCTCACAGAATAGCAACAGTCTAGGTGAGTGAGTAATGATGTGACAACTGAGCTAACAGCTCATATATTGTTGCAAGGTGTAAGGGGGTTGTTAGACGCGATTTCACTTTGGCGCTGATATAATTGGAAATATAGGACCCACCAATTTATTTTATATACATAGACAAACTGTCACTTTACAATGTGTAAGGATGCTGTCACAGAATTAACTGGTATTGTGCTACAGTTTTAGACTAAACTGTAAGTTCCTCATATACAATAGTTACATAAAAACACAGGCCTAGATTTTATACCACGTACAATATACAAAAAATTCTTGAATGGGAACCCCCATTAATTTTTAACTTTATTTTATTTTTATTGTATGTTTTTTAGAGGCAATAGTAATTCATACTCTGTGAAAATTTCAAGTGTAAGCAATGTTCTGACAGTCACCAAAACGTGGAAAAAAAATATGTTTGTTGTATGCGAACTTTTAATTTTTAACTTTATTGTATTTTTATTATTTGGTGTCATAGCGCCCGTAGTAATACACGCTCTGAAAATTTCGAGTGTCTACCCATTATGGTTCAGACGATACAGCCCTGTGTGGACAGACGAACGGACGGACAGCAAAACCTTAGTAATAGGGTTTCCATTGGTACCCTTTGAGTATGAAGCCCTGACAATGATAGCATATTTCAGGCCTAATAGCATTCTTAAACAAAAACCTAGTTTATTGACTTGTAATTAAAGGGGAATATTAATTAAACTGGACTAAATTGATGTTCACAGGGTTGTCACGCTGCTCAAATGCGGGTTGACGTATTGTAATGACCACTATCTATTGACAGCAACCGGGACCGACTGCTTAACGTGCTTTCCGAGACACGGAGTCAGTGATAGTTAATGTACTTAAGTCAGAAAAAACTCATTGGTACACGCCCGCATTCGAACCACGGCCACATGACGTTATAGATAGAAACAGGTTCGTCGCGCTCGAGGTATCGCAACACGAACAAAGGATATATTAACTATTAATTTATTGACTCACTCAATAGGTCACATTCAATCACAGAAAAAATGATAAAAGTTCTTGGTAAATATCTCGCTTGCAATAGCTTGGAAGTCAATGGGGATTATTACAATATAGTAGTTCGTTAAATTCTTTATAATTTTTTTCATTAATATTTGTTCATTGAAATGTTTACGTTTACGTAACATTGTGGCAGTGAGTAACGATAAACAAAATCAATGTACGTTTATAACTGTATGGAACATTTAACTTGGCCAGTTTCTTTCTAGTTCTTTAACTCTAACTTTTCATATGTTTTTACAACGACGAATGGTACACACGCGTTTCAGGCATAACGATACACTTCGATGTTTGGTCTGTATAATACTGCTACGTCTATTTTGGCCGCAGAGTCGACGACGTCCCCCGCTTCCTACTCACTGGCATATTCTGTCTCGTTACTGTTCCATCTTGCCATTAATCTTTATATTTCAGATCGTAAAGCATCATCAAGTAGCTTAGAACAGCTAAGGCGCAGAGCCAACGAAGTGGGCGGATCCCTCACACGTAAGGGCTCCTTAGAAAGACGTGCGCAAGCACCTATCGCTTCGACAGCAGACGATTTGGCCGCTCAATTTGACGCATTCAAGCCCATAGTTATTACGGTCACAAGTTTATTTAAACAAGTATGTATGTTAGTTATAATAAACTGTATTTATTTTTTTCATATATAAAATGTAGACGGTGTCCCGCAAATATTGACACAAACCCAGTATTGTAAAAAGTATATCGTTTACCAATTCCAAAAAACATATACTGGTCTGACATTTGACTAGCCGATTAGCCGAGTGGTTAGAGACCCTAACTGCGGAGCCGAGGGTCGCGGGTTCGATTCCCGCTCGGGACAAATATTTGTGTGCGTGAACATATCTATTTCTTCCAAGTCTGGGTGTAAAAGTATCTTGTAAGATGTACATATTATATAAAAATTAAAAAAAGAAGAATATTTAAGTATGTATATCAGTTGTCTAGCACCCCATAATACAAGCATAATACTTGATTAATTTGGGACTAGATGGCGCTGTGTGTGATGTCTCAGATATATTATTATATTATATACACTTTAGTATACGTTTTTTATTAAATTAATACAACTGTTTATAAACAAAGACTTAAATATGTTCATCAGACTAAAGTCTACTCGCGCGCTGCTGCAGCTACTATCTCTTTGTGACTTTGAATTTGCCTCGTTAACCTTAACTAGTCCCTATATACTATCCTTATGGCTTTATTTTTATCTACATGCCATATGAAAAATAAACAGGACCGGGAACTACTAGGAACCAATTATTACAATAAAATTTCATTGCAACGTCAGTTATTTGAGGAACCAAGTGAGGGCACTGGTTGTTCTTTATTTATTATTTTCCGAAGTTTTTCACGCGAATTGAACGTTCCCCCTCTAATTTTTAAACTATTGATTCTAAATTTCTGCAAAAATCCATAGTACAACTATTTAGAGTCAACTAGTTCACAAATTATATTCCATCGTAGTTAAACTCTAAACTGTAAAGTACCCGCGGTACTTAATAAATTTATGATTCTGATTTATGATAAGTCTTTTTGGTTGGCATAGCCGCGAAACTTTACTTTATGCTGGCATGTGCTTGAATATTCTTTCTAATATATACATATACATACAGAGATTTCACCCCCAAACATGGAACCAATAGACAAGTTCATGCACATAAATATTTACCCCGGGCGGGAATCGAACCCGCCACCTTTTGTTCTACAGTTAAAGTCTCTAACCACTCAGCCAATCGGTCAGAACCTTTACCGTTTTTATTCATTAAAATTTTGTTTCTCAGGAAACGGATAAATTGCGCGATGAAGACTTGTACAAATTCTTGGCTGAAATCAAAAGACCAAGTTCGGCGCCGAAGAAGCTCAAATGCATCCCTGGAACATTGAAGATCGAGGTGCTGCCTTGTCCTGATGAAATACGCAATGGGCTGACACCCGAATTGGCTAAACTGAAACCTTATGGAGGTACACTGACCATATCATACCATTCAGGGTAGGCAAAAAGTCTTGCATTAAGCTAGAAGGGGGTTCAAGACAGTCTTAAATGTTTTTGACTCCCTACGCGTTGTGCTAACGTGAATAATTTGTGATATACAAGGTGAAAGTTTAACAACCATTCAAATTTTTATGTATTGTTCTTTGGTAAAACACCGATGGCCGTCTTGTTTCCTTTTAGTATCGTTTAATAGAAAAATATTGAGATATGAATACACAAACCTTTTCTGAGAAAACCAATAACTCTAGTTACTATTCACGGCCGATGTACGCAGACGCTCCGCCCCGTTTCGGTCTTAATGTCTCGGGCGCGTCGTGAAAAAGAAGGTAACCAAACGTTATAAAATAATTTATTATGTAAATGTAACCTATATTTTTTATTTACGTTATAAGGTATATTGGTGATACCTAACATCTATAAAAAATTTGGATGGTTTCTAAAATTTCTTCCTGTATAGAGTTTTTTTTAAACATATAATCTATTATATTAATAAAATTGAAGTGTCTGTCTATCTGTTCCGGCTAATCTCTGAAACGGCTGAACCGATTTCAATAAAACTTTGCAGACGTACAGAAGGAATTACTAAGAGTGACATAGGCTACTTTTTGTCTGTTTGTCTGTTCCGGCTAATCTCCGAAACGGCTGAACCGATTTCAATGAAACTTCAGGGATGTGATTAAAAGATTATCACAAGTAACGTACAACACTTTTAGTTTATCTGTCCGTCCATTTGTTTGTTCAAACGATCTCCGAAAAGGGTGTACTGATTGCAATGAAACTTCACATATGTGATTAGAAGATTGTCAGGAGTGACATACAATACTTTTCGTCTGGCCGTCTGTCTGTCTGTTCGAGCTAAACTCTAAAACATTTAAACAAATTTTAATAAAACTTCACAGACGTGACATGACAGGTATTAGGAGTGACATACGCAACTTTTTGTTTTTCTGTCTGTCTGTCGGTCTATGTGTATGTTCGAGCTAAACGTTTCAAGATTTTAAGGAAACTATGCAGACATTAAAAATAGGTTGTCAGGAGTGACATAGGGAACTTTTTGTCTGTGTGGTTCTCTGTCTGTCTTTTTGTTCCGGCTAATCTCCAAAACGACTAAACCATTTCTATGAATCTTCACAGACATAAAAAGGTCATCAGGAGTGACATAAGTTGGTTTTTGTCTGTTTGTTAGGGCTAATCGTTGGAACGGCTGATCCGATGTTACTGAAATTGTGCAAACATAAAGAAGGCGTTGTCAGGAGTGGAAAGCCATTTTGTTTTTATATACATATAAAAAGTCGTAGTGTCTGTTAGTTTGTCTGTCTGTTCCGGTTAATATCCGAAACGGTTGACTGATTTTGGGACCGACTTATGGGATAGCTATTCTTCATGCTAAAATGGCTAAATGGATTTTTACGAAATTAGGTATAGAGATTTCTTGGATAGTTAAGTTTGAGAATGTTCTACAAAGTGTTACAAAGTTCTGGAGCGTCGCGCTCCTTTAACTGTCCCGGTACAACTGTGTAGTATACGCAACCGAAGCCGCGCGCGGAAAGCTAGTATCTAATAAACCTCTAATTATATTTTTGTACTTCTATAAAATTGCTTATGTCGTATCTATTATTTTATTAAATATCTTAAACAAATGTTCCATTCAAAAAGTTTTTGCCTTCAAAATTAAAACGAAAGGAATTTTTAAAGTCGGATTCTTCTTATGGTTGTTTTATGTATTTTGCAAAAATAATGTTTAGTCCTTTTTTGTGCATGTGTTTTTAAAAGCTCCTCAATTTAATGAGGAATCTAAAATGGTTGCATGATTGAGAATATTTTTGATTCATTATTAAATGTTAATTAAAAAATAAAAATATTATTATTAAGAAATATCTCAGGATTAATCATGCAACTTTGAAATGAACATTACCATTTGTCAGAGGTAAAGCCCTATTGTGTTTGTATCCATAATAAATTGACAGGTGCAAAGAGTGAACCGCTATCTACAAAAATGTCTAAAAAAGGTCAAGTGCGAGTCGGACTCGCACACGAAGACTTCCGTACCACGATAAAATATAAAAAACATGCTTCTTGTATGAGGACACCTGTTAATTTTTAACGTTATTTTATTTTTTGCTGTTATAATGGTCATAGTAGTACATAAATGATAATTTTATGTGTTGACAATGATCTCACAATCACCAAAAACGTCGAAAAAAACGTTTTTCTTAATAAATATAACATATTTCTACAAAATACAAAAATGACAAGACTCAATCATTGTTAACTTTCTTTCATTTTTCTTATTTGTTATAGTAAAACACACTGAAAATTTTAAGTGTCTACCTATTACGGTTCAGACGATGCAGCCCTGTGACAGACGGACGGACGGAGGCTTAGTAAGGGTTCCTGTTGGTACCCTTTGGGTATGGAACCCTAAAAACAAGGTTCCATTCTAGCAAATGTGAAGCCGAAACTATTTTGAGGGAGTGAGGGAACCAAAATGGAAGATGTTTATAGATGCTCTCTATGTATTGCTTTGTTGTATGTTTAGTAAATTAGAGGTTTTCACCCAAATTTTAATCAATTTGATTAGAGTATTATCCAACACTTGTGATTCTGTTACATAATTATTTTTTATAGTTCACGTCTTGAAATTAATTCTTGATCAGAAATTTTATCTTTTTGGTGTTATTTGGATAATTTAATATGAAAATAAATATAAAAATTATTTAAGTAACTAATTAACTGATCAAAATTAATTAATAATTATAGATGACAACATAAGGCCATGCAAAGAAATCTTGGCGTTCCCGTTGAGCCCACCGCTTTTACCTCACTACCAATACCGGAATCTTCTATTTGTGTGCCCCAAAGAACTCAACTTCAATGCTTACACTTCAAGAACTGGATCTGCTAGAAATATCGCGGTATGTATGATTGATATAATAAATACCTGACGTTCGGCTGAACGTAGTCCAAACTTATAGAGCGTGTAGAGCTTGCAGAGCTTGCCTTACTAAACAAAACGTTTAAAAAATTAGACTTTAAATATGTTTTTCTCGGTAACCGTTAGTTTGCACCATCTCCTCACTTGAAATTTTTTGTTTAGTTTAGTAAACTATACATGCTCTATAACTTTGGACCGCGTTCAGCTGAACACCAGATATACGTAATTGTGTGCTCACCTTGATGTGCTTCCGTGTGTGTTTAGTTTAACTCACGGCAAGATCTTCATTTCATCAACAACGACACTATAGCAAAGTTGTCCACAAATATTCACACGCCTCTTTGACACTCCAATGATAACTTATTCTTTGCACTTGCCTTTCGTTATCAAAGTCGTTTCAAATTCAAACACACGGACTTCGCACATCGTATTCTACGCGTGTCAAACTTTTCTTTCGCCGCGCCCGCCGGTTCGCCTGTGTTAGTGCTTCCAAAAAAATTCATCGACATTTCTTTTTCTGCCGTAAAATTAGTGATGGGAAAATGTGTCGTGATGTGTACGTAGTAGTATAAACCAATTATTATTAAATAACCATTTATGAACACATGCGAACTCATACTTACATAATTGCAAGAAATTAATATATCCGTCAATGAGTGTTCCATCATTTTATGTTCATCGTAATTGAAATGTGATGATTTTTTAACAGGTACGTATACAGCTCATGGCAGGTGAAGAACAATCGTTAGCTCTACCAGCCATATTTGGACGCAGTTCTTGCCCAGAATTCAGTACTGAAGCTTATACTACAGTCATCTACCATAACAAGTTAGCATTGTTTATTTTAGTATGAAACAAGTATAGTTCGCCTCAAACTTTATGACGGAACGGAATACTACGCTATAAGCGAGCTTGCGCAGGTACAGTCATACACCCCTCGCTCCACTACGTCCCGCTACACCTAAAACTGGTTACTCCGACGCGACTTGTGCCTATGTTCGGATCCGCCATAAAGTTTGATTGGAACTGTATCTAACATTGACTAATAAATTGAACTGTTAACTTAGTAGATAATTACTTTCATTCATTTTGTACCGTGCATCAGTGTTTGTTGTTGTGAAATTGATATTAGCAATATTTGTACACAGATGTCCATCTCTTTATGATGAAATCAAGATCAAGCTGCCGGCAGATCTTGGAGATCAACACCATTTGCTGTTCACGTTCCTCCACATCTCTTGTCAAAGGAAACCTGTCACGCCCGACCAGGAAAAGAATGTAGAAACGCCTGTTGGTTATTCTGTAAGTTTCTAGTAAAACTTTGCATGTCGGGGAAGTCAGGGAAGATTAAAGTGGTCAGGGAAAGTGAAATTGATGGGTCACTTGGAAAGTCTGAGAAAAATTGAGAATTTACACTGTTCGTGTCCCAAAATTTGACAGTAAATGAGGAATGAAAAAAGAGGGACGTACAATTAAATGTTCATACTATATAGTCTGACCTTCTATGCAGACTATTGAAGTATTTTTTTTTCCAAGGTTTGGAGTAACCCTGTATTATGACATCGTTATTGATCGTAATTAGATTACTCCTTTTTAGTTTTATTAGATTTACTCTTATTTAGAATTTTGATGGTCTGGGGCTCATGGCATTAAATAGGGCGACGGTGAATGGTATCAAACAATCAAAAAAATTTTACTCAAAGTAGGAATACAAAAATTATCTTTTTGAACGTTAAAATACAAAATAATCACAATAAAATAAAATTATCGATAGAAGAATGCACAACAAAAACAAGAACAACAAATAGGTAATATTGAATTATATTGATCGTTATAATTAACGAAGCAGTAATAATCATACTTATAAGTAATAACTTAATACGTAATAAGTAATAACAACAATAATATAGTCCCTACGAAAATACCGTATTGATTGTCATCAAGGAAGTCAACCACTCTGTAATAGTCTTTTGACATAAGTGTGTTTTTGATAACTTACTTAAATTTGTTTTCTGAGAGATTAACTGTTGCGTCTGCGATCTTGTTATAGATCCGCGTACGGAGACCCAAAAAATGATTTATTTAGGTACAATGCTTAACCTATATTGTGGTAGTGTCAGTTTATTTTTAATTCTAGTATTGTGGTCATGCTTTTCGAGATTCTTTGTAAAGTTCGAAATATTCCTATGTACATACATTATAATAAAATAACTCTCTCTTTAACGAGTCTCTGAACTTTTCCCTCAAAGAGTCAAAACGCCTTAGACCATAAACAGCGCGGATCACCCGTTTCTGTAAGATATTGTAGGATCGATTCGTATCGGGAGCGTAAAATAATAATATGACTTCACTGACTTTCACATTTATTGTTATGGATTATTAATAATTACAATATTTCTATATTACTTGGCTCACTAGTCGCATACATCGATTTTCGTCTATCTCTCAGCCCCACTGTCCTTTATTCTATTCATTCTATATTAAACGTTTTACATTTCAAAATACATTCTAGAACCTTATTACATGTTGTTTACGGCCAGTACCTTAAGTGGCCAGCTACATACGCTACAATATCTTAGTAATATCTGAGCAGAACCCCACAATAATAGACTACATGATAAAAGGCTATGAAAATAGCTGAAGTGCATTAGTCTAGCAGTAGCTACATCTGTGACTTTTCTGATTTTCCTAATGGCGTATATGGCTGAATCATCGACGCATTTCTAAACGCAGCGATCGGCCGGTACAATCGAACGGTGCAGATACATAACTGACAACATTTTTACATTCCTGCGTGTAGAGTTTGATCGGTGATAAGCGATGCGGTTACACAACCGATGACTCTATCTGCATGATATCTTCATTCACACATAAGTATAATAATAAAGAACAAGCTCAGTATTGACCCACACTATCAATTATAAATTTAAAAAAAATAACAGCTCATCGAAATATCAATTTAAAAAAAAAAGTTACTTAAAAAACCTTTAATTTTGATTTTGTGATTTCTTATGCAGCGGGGTTTGATAAACTCTGAAAAAAAAGTAGTGAAATTCCGATGGAGTAGATAAACCATCCAATGTACGCTGCGAGATTAGCTTAAATCGAATTAGTTGCGTTTTACTATAGATAGCGCTACCTAACTAGTTATTATCCTCTACAACAGATAGCGCTATCACTAGAGCTCTTTTGTATAAAACTTAATTATTCAATTTTTAACAAAAATTACAAGTTTTGATACACGTAACATCTATTATTTGAAATAAAAACATTTGAATGCAACTGTGATGACGTATAAAGATGGCGCCACATGTATAAGTATTAGTGTATGATATCTCAAAAACGCCTATGTCAATTGCATATGGTGTAATGGTCATTGTTATTTCATTTAACAGTCAATATGGTATTTTGTTTTGTTTGTACCATTTTTGTTCCATTCTTGTTACAATTTTCCTTGCTAATAAATATTATATTATATATTATTTGACTAATATTAAATATATTTATCAAGAAAATATGAAAATAAACTAGAAAATAACAGAATTTGTGAATAAAATTATATTCGATTGAAGAATATGGGAGTCATAAGCTATTTAAATATTATTTCTGTCTCTTTCTTGCATAACGATATTTAACATTATTTTAAATGGCCTGACGTCACACATAGGTGCACCATGCGGTATTGCTGTCTGTGTCTAACAAGACATTTTAAACATTCATAACTTTCTTAATAAAGATTTTTTTTCCATTCTTTCACTGTATATTTAGAAAACTCTTTCATACAATCTAATTTTAAAAAAAAATTGTCAAGTAGCCTATTTTGTTCCAGTGGCTACCCCTGTGTCGCAACGGTAAGCTGACTTGCGGAGAGTTTTCTTTGCCCGTGATGCAAGAAGAACCCCCTCCAAACTACTCCTACATCTTTCCCGACGTCCAGTTACCGGGAACAAGATGGATTGATAATCATAAGTCCATATTTACCCTCACTCTGGATCCGTATTCCACCGTCCACCCATTGGTGAGTTGTATCATATTAATACAGTGAGATAGTAAAGTAGCAGATTTCCTGTAAACTTAACATGACAGGTGTAGGTAATTTTGGAAAAATATCTTACATACAGGATTCACCTAATTACGATTTTATTATACCATATCAGCCCATTATGCCTCACTGCAGGGATTTAGGCCTACCCTCGAGATGAGGGTGCTTGGAGCTTAATCCACCACCCTGATCCAGTGCGTGTTAGTGGATTTTAAACGACTGCCATCATGTGACGACAACCGAGACCGACGGCTTAGCGTGCTCTCCGAAGCACGGAGTCAATGATAGTTATGTACTTAAGTCAGAAAAAACTCATTGGTACATGCCGGTTTTTGGGATTTGAAACACGACCTTCTATACAAGAAGCGGGCTCGCCACCACTCGGCTATAAATGTATAAATAAATAAAAATAAGAACATTTTATTGTTTTTTAAGTACTATGTAAATGATAACAGGATAGTAACATAGAGCGCTTTGCGATGGCATGCGAAGCGGTGGAAGAGGGGAACATCCCTCCGAGGATCGGTATCGCAAACATGGAAGCCGAATTGAGATCCAGGTGAAAACTGATTTGATTCTTTCTTTGTAATAGGACTCTAATGTATGAATATGCTAAATAATTATTTTAATAAATAATTACTGTAATATGAGCAATTTATTATTGTATGAGTATATATAAATTTATTTCACGTACCTTGGAAACGGCTCTAACGATTTCGATGAAATTTTGTATTTAGATAAGATTTTAATTTTTAAGTTTGTATATTATAGTTGTATTTCTTGAAAAACGCCATTTCAAACAATTTTTTGCTTACCTGTTTAATATACTCTGGCGCAGCGCCATCTCGTAAATTTCTCATAAATTAAAACCTGCACTGTTGCCTACAGGTGGTATTAACTGTTAGGTACCTCAAGAGATGACGCTATATTTTTTTTATACAAATAACCAGTTCTTATGTAGGTAAGATGGATAAATATTCGTATTTAATCAGTATGTGATTCGTATCTAAATATATTTTCCCAAAAAACTCGATTTTACTATAAATTAGTATAAACGTTAAACTGTTGAAATCTGCTAAACGCTAGGTGGCGCTAAAAAAAATAACGGCAAAGGTCGGTCGCCCGATTTTTAAATAAGTAGAAAAACGTAGTAGCAATAATAAACATTACACAACGTGATATTTGCGATCGACTCGACGACAGCTTGTAGTAAAACAAATTCTCAAACGTCTATCCTCGTTGTCAGCGACGTTGATAGGAGCGCCCTGAGTCACTTGCTTTATCGCTTGTGGGATGTTGTTTTAGTGCTTGCTCTTTGACATCATATGATAGGTCAACTGCTATTTTTCAAATTAATTTACCGTAATTACTTACTGCAATTAATTAATTATTATATTAATTCATAAATCTACAACATTGTCTTTTGAAGTATCAAAAGTTTTTATTTTTTAAAACTGTACACGCAATACCATCTTACTATTTTACTAACAATTTTCCCACCCCACCAGCATCACAGAACTACCAACAGCCAACGTAGAAGTGGTGGCGCGTTATCTCCCACCTGTGCTCGATCGACTGCTTCGTTTGTTACTGGCGCCTCCTACACTTCTAGGCCAACAACTCAACATAGCACAAGACGTGTTCACTTGCATCGCACAAATATTCACCGATATCGCCGTATGTTATTTCTGCTTATTTTATGAGGAATTTGAGAACCCTGTGATAATTAGTGTAATGATGACGAACTGAACAAATCCTTTACTGTATTGCTCAATGTATTTATAGTTACAATTTATCATCTGATAATTTACTAATAAATAAATTCTACAGAGGTCAAAAAAAAATTCTTTTTCCATCACTTTTTGTGATTGGTGGTTGTGAGATCATTGTACACTTGAAATTTTCATAAAGTGTGTACTACTACGGCTGCTATATTAACAAATAATATAAATGAAATAAAGTTAAATATTAAAGAAGGTTTCCATACAAGAAACACATATTTTATATTGTACAGTGGTACAGAAACCTTTGTGTGCAAGTGCGACTCGCGCTTGGCCGGTTTTTTAATGCAAATCATTTTATGAGTCTCATTACGTCCTTGAAAATATACTTAATGATTAGATGGTGATGCTTGTTTGGTTTTAATTTGGCATTTTATTTATTTAACTATGGAAAATACTACAGCATGCATCTTATTGTGTGTCACTAGGCTGCGTCGGTTGATCCAGATCAGATTTCAATTGTTAATCTATACTCTGTTATCTGCATAAATGTGTTCTTCAATAAAAATACATAGTGTATGTATGTGTGATCTAGTCAATATCATTATTTCAGAACATGAACGAAAGTGCGACATGTGATGGACATGGCCGCAGCAGTTTGATCACTACCTACATACAGTACCAATGCAGCATTCCCAGGCCAGCACTAACTGATCGGGATGTGGGCTTGCCTTTGCCTCCCACTGGTGAGTTTTAAGTAGTCTATTTGTACACTCAAATTTGAAACTGTCCTTGTTAAGTTTGTTTAATTTATTTAATAAAGTTTAAAGATTTTTAATTTTTGTCATATGACGAGCTGCTGGCCTGTATATTTGCATTGCAGTAGTCAAATTAAAATTAGACTACGTAGAGCGTCTTCGTAATCGTTCTATAGGTACACATACGCAAAAGACCAGGAGGGCCCTGCAAGTTCAGTATAACAATGCGTTCGAGGCCATGATGGGGCTGCCGAGTCAGAAACTTTTGCTGACCCAAGATACTGCGTAAAACAATGGCGTCCGTAATGCGTTGGGTGCTCGCCAGCCCTAAATATCTACCTGTGACCAATTGCAGATAGATTTGACTTTGACTAAAATTTTTAATACTGAACAAATATGCTTTCAAAATGCAAAATAATCATTTCATTGTCAAATGTAATTCAACAATAATTTATTGAACTAATTATAATTTAGTTGATTTTAATATTACGTATTTGAATTATAACAATGTTTATTTATTCATGAAGTGTAAAATACTTTATTAGTCTGAAATAAACATTTATTATTATTAACTAATAGTAGTTTCAAAATTCGCTAATCGTTGAGCGTTAATCGCTTTACTTAAGAAGGCGCTACCTGCATGAACGCCCATACGAACACTCGTAAACGATTACGACGTTAATGCGTATTTTATCTTATGTTTTGAATTATAATCTCATTTGAAACTTCGAAATTTCTATAAACATGCCAATTATAAAAATCACTATACGAAATTCTTACGAGCGTTTACGCAATGCATTCTTAAGTGCAAATCATCAGCTTCTGAGCTTAACAGATCAAAAATATCTATATCTTTACAAAAGCACTCAAATGCAATACGTAATTGAAAAAAAGTAAATAAAGTATACTTGCACGCACCCAATCGACTCAATTTCCAAATATTATGGTACTATGATTTTAACAGGTATTATGATTTTTCAAAAATAGTCAATCAATTCTGGTAAAAATTATATTTTTTTCTAAAAAGCTTGAAATGTTAGCTTTAATTTGGTGTCATTACTGTAAAATGTACTTTTATAATTATTATAATTTTATAATCTGAATCAAAGTGCTGTTGAGATCATTAAAAAATCATCTCATTTAGCTCATCATCATCTCATTCATCATTACAGCTACAGGGCTAGTACAGAGTATTGGTAATATGTTGGTTATATTCTTTTTGTTTGTTTGTTTGTTTGTTTATTTGTTTCCTCTGCTTTTTGATGCAAATTGCATTAAAAAATACTGAACCAATCCTTATGAAAATTTCACCAACTTAATAATAATAGCCTAGTTGCCTATATTAAAAAAAAATTGTATGAAAGAGTTCTCTAAATATGTCATTACACTGAAATAATATCAAAAAATTAATCATTAATAACAAAGTTATGAATGTTTGAAATGTCTTGTAAGACAGAAAGGGTAAAACTGGACGGTGTACTCGCCTGTTAACATCAGGCCTTTAATTAAATAATAATGATATTTAATTTCTATGAATTTAAATAAATATACATTGCGAAATAGTCAACTTTTGAAAAATAATTTTTGCAATAGGTCCATAAGTGTACAGTCAATTATGTATATCATTCAAGTGTACAGTAACATAGTATTAAGAATGAAAATCTACCCATCAGAACACGCTAATAAATTTTGCGTTAATTGTTTCAGTAATGACTGATGGTTCGTGCAAGATCCTGCATGAAGAGCTGGCATTACAATGGGTGGTCGCCAGTGGTGCGACTAGAGACCTGGCCATGCATAACTCATGGTACATTATTTTAAATATTTTCAATCAACGTTACAAAATCTATTCTATTTTAATTTTATGCATACTACCATTGCAAAACCTCATGCTTGCATGTATGTTGGTTTGAATTTAACTTGGAAATAATTTGATGGATTTAGTGATTTAAAAAAAAAATGTTATCTATGATTCTAGAAGTGCTATAGGCTATGTTTTACGATTATAGGCCAGCAGGGGTATTTTTGATGCGTTTTTTTTTTGTATGACATAAGTATCACCTCAGAACAGGTTTTTAGATTAGTTTACGGTTATAAGGCATCAGGGGCACCAACATTTTTTAGATTTTACTTACACCATCACGTCCTTATCAATCTCATTTTCGCTCTCCAGGGAACTACATAATGTAGTCCATTAGAGCAAAAGAGAGGGAATAATATTAACGTAACTGTTGTCTGTGCCCAGATTTTGTTCATTCAAAAATATGATACGCGGCAAGTAGATAATTCTATTAATCCAAGTTTGCGACAGGGCCCTTTTCGACCTCATGGTAAAATCGATGGTCGAATATCTTCACTGGAGCGGTGCTATTGAGTCTCCACGCAAGAGCCGTTTTCCTGAACAATTCACTGATGATGTCACGACGTTGGTGAATAACGTCACATCAGAAATTATATCAAGATATGGCAAGAACAGCCGTCTAACACAAAGCCTGAATAATAGTCTAGCTTTCTTCTTATTCGATTTACTAAGTATCATGGACAGAGGATATGTGTTTGGTTTGATAAGAACGTACTACAAGCAAATGTCGGCGAAGATAGCGTCTCTGCCTGATGCGGTGCCTTTGGTGCACTATAAGGTATGTAAAGCCTTTAGACTTATTAAATGCGCGGAAAGCGGAAAAGTTCGACTAGATAATCAACTCGCGCCAGACTTCTAGGTCGCTTTGAAGTCGAAGCAAATAGCATCGCAGTAAGAAAAATGATATCAGAGGGTCGAGAGCAGCCCCGCACCCGCATCAACTTCGAAGCGAACTACAAATTTGACGCGAGCTGTACGTGCTGTTCAAAAGTGCATACTGTTATAACTCTGTAAATTTACTTATGCCCAAAATGATTAATGTCATAGAAGTAATAATAATATAATAGTAAGACTAGAAGGAGCGCTATTCAACTGAACTATTACAACATCGTAAGCCGCAATCGCGGGAGAAGGTATGCGGCGAAGTGTGGGAGAGGTCAACACAAATAGCGACAGTAAGTGTTTGGAAGGGGAAATAGAGCGTCAGAGTTATTGACAGCGTTTTCGACAATTTTTTCTCATTTAAATATTGTACCGGACCTCTAACAAGCGATGTTGCCAAAGGCGGCGCATCAACAACACTTAATTTGAGTCCAGTTCCGGTAAGGCAGCGTAAGCGTAGTGTTTGTTCTTGTTATTCCTACTTCTATGGTTACTGTCATTTAAAAAGTCATAATATCTTTATTGTAGGAAAGGGCAATGTCTAGGGTTGCGAGAGGAAGGGCGTCATTTATCGCTTTCGGTGACAGGCTTCGATTATTTTTTGTATAAAACTGACCAAAGAGATATTCACGTGTAAAATATTTAGGTCCACGTTGTTCGATGGTGTCCTGACATTTTGTTTAGAAACATAATATCAAGGTTCATACTAAAAATCAGCTTTCTGGATTTCTCTGTAGAGTCGAACCTTTTGTCTAAGTTTTCTGGGTCGTTAACTTGGGCGTAATATTAATAAAGATGATTAAACCCCCAGCTGGCGTTCCTCCGCATAGTGTGTTCACACGAGCACTATATCCCGCTCAACTTACCCGTCGGTGGTGGGAGCGGCGCTGCTTCCCCGTCCCCCTCAGCTCACTCACACGCGTCCGTAAGCGGCGGTAGTGCGGGTGGTGCGCTTTCGGCCGAATATAGGCACAGGCACTACTTAGCTGGCTTGATTCTACATGAATTAAGTGCAGCTTTGGATATGCAGTTAGTATATAAAAGTTTTACTTGATGTAATTAAGGTATGAGTTGTAAGTGATGGTTAGCGTTAAGTTTACTTTTAATGCATAAGAACATAAAATAGCTATATATGAAAAAAATACACGATATGCTTTCATTGTCGGACCATATTGAAACAAATGTTCAAATATTGAATAACGATTAAAGAATGTATACTAAAAAAGAATCGGCAAGATTTTCCATCTAAACAATGACTATTTATGGATGCTTATTGTCTAGCTGCGGTGTGCTGACACAGACTCGGCGGTAAGTACCAATACTCTAGGTCAGGACTTCCGCGGCAGCTACTGACCAATAAGAATGTAGACCAATGTTGTAGATACGTCTATTTCATTTTGTTTCATTAACTATGATTCAGTTTGAAGGAAACAGAATGAGAATATTTTTAGAGAGAAATGAAACTAATTAAAAATATGTGTAAAAACGGACTTTGTAACTACACGCAAACAAATGACGGAAAATATAAATTAATTTATCCATAACAGGTAACTTATCTCTAAAATGTATTCATATAAAAAATGCAGCGAGGATACTAGAATATTATAATAGATAATAGAAATTCTATTTCATTAAAAATAAAACAGTTCGCCAACCGTCATGCCTAGTCCCCTAAGGTGGAAGGGTGAAACATATACCGAAGGACTATGCTTGATATCTTGTACTCGGTGCCACGTTTAGGTATATAGTCTCTGCTTATGCCCTATGGGGTACAGGCGTGGCGTGAGCTTATAAACATGCAAACAAAATACCAAAAATTATAGAAATTATGGACCAAATTGACTTATTGTAGTGGTGTAACACAATTTTTTTTTAAATAAGTAAAGATAACACAAACATTTCTTCTTTGATCTCAGAAGCCCAGTTCTACAATGCACTGCAGTGAATGCTGTGCTGTCGTTGCTATCAGCTCACGATGCGGATCCCCGTCTCGCTCGTCCAGAAGTGAAGGCACGGGTCGCTGCACTGTATTTACCACTGTTGACCATCGTAATGGACGCACAGCCTATGCTGTATCGTGGATTCAACAATAATAAAGGTCGGTAAATTAAAATTTTTCTGGATAAAATAAAAATATCAATATTAAGAAAATTTTATAATAATAATAATGGGACATTTGAGACAAGGCCATCTAATCTCAAATGCAGAATACAGTTATGGGTGCTGGATAACTGATATACTTTTATAAATATTTTTTAAATTATATATAGATATTTTACACACAGACACAACGAAACCGGGGGGTAATCGAACCCACGACCTTTCGTTCTGCAGTTAGGGTCTCTAACCAATCAGTCAATCTCTCATAGTGTTTATTTTCATCTTACCAAAACCTAAACAAGCGTTTTTTTTTTTTTAATTTTTCATTTGTCTGTTATTTTATCTGGGCTACTCTTCAAAATAACTGAACCGATTTTGATAAGACTTTTCTCGACAGCAGACTTTCAGTAGTATAGTGCTGTCAGATAAATTATCGGAAGCAGTTTATTTCTGCAAGGCTTAAAAATGCAGCTTACCAAGTTTTGCCGGGCTCTCAAAATGACTGACCGATTGGCCAAGTGGTTAGAGACCCTAACTGCAGAACCAAAGGTCGCTAGTTAAATTCCCGCCCGGCACAAATATTCGTGTGCATGAACATGTTTATTTGTTTCGTGTCTGGGTATAAAATATTTACATATATATGTATATATCATAATATCATAAAGAATATTTATATATGTATATCAGTGTATAGTAAATAACCCATAATACAAGCAAATTACTTGCTTACTTTGAGACTAAATGATGCAGTATGGGATGTCCAGTGAGGTATTATTATGATTATTATTATATAACTGTCTAGAGAAGGTGGCTGCTGGTGCGCAGAAATATTTTAAAAATCCATTTGATACTTCGTTTCACGTTCATGCGGTAGTTAATAGTGTAATACAAGCTCGGTGTACGTTACATTTACATACCGCATCAAACTTTATGGTGGCTCCGGAAGCAGGCACAAGTCTGGACGCAGTGAAGTGAGGGGGAGGCGCGTTCCTCCCGCAAACTAATGGTACCTGTGCAACCCCGCATTCTGCGTTATATTCAGATCCGCCATAAAGTTTGACGCAATCTATGCCTTATAAAATATCTTCATATTGCCTATTGTTCTAGATATCTTGCAACTAGACGAAATGACTCAGTTCGGACATCTATACCCAGTAACATCTCCCGAAGGCGAATATAAACAAGTATGTGATTACAATAATATGCAATTACTTCAATTTCCATCATGATACTTCAAAGTTAGTTTTATATTATAAATAAAATTCCCTTCTCGGACTAACGATTTCAACGTTCAATAATATTGAATACTTTACATGAAAATTTAAAAAAGAAAACCAAGCCATTTAATATATTTCATATTTATATTGTTTGAATTTTTTCTGTCACCATGGCTCGTCGGTCTAACCATAGAGATAATAGAATAGAGTAGGCAAGCAAGCCGAATTGGGGCCTCAACAGAAAGAAACAGAAAGTAATTGTACACAAATTTGTGCAAAACAAAGTTTTTTCTACTGATTTATATAAAGGTTTTCTTAATAGTTTCGAAGCGTTTGTTGAAAAACCTTATTTTCACAAATTATAACTTTTTGTACAAACGCTTCAGAACTGTTGAGACAATCAAAGATTTCAGGTAAAAACATTAAAGAGAAATATTATATATGTCGTAGGATGATTTGATAATTCAAATTTTCGCGAAAAGTCTAGGGATTTTGCTAAAACACGGATAATTAGACAAAGGTGATTATATTTTTCAATCTTACTGAAAAAAGGTAGTGTTTTCACGAAAACGCGAGTCGCCTTAGTAAGATTGCGAAGAGAATCGTTAGTTATTATGAAAAAAGAAAACGGCCAGTTTGTGCGCCCCGCAAAAACATCATCTCTGATTGGTTGACGACTTAAATGGCAATTCATTACGTTGTTCTATTTATAATTGTGTTTTTGTAAGTTAGCCAGCAGTTTTTTGATATTTAAGGTATTTAAGTTTTTAGTTGGACTTGAAAAATAATGCTAAAAGTTCTGTAGACGTCTGTCTGTAAGTACCAAATGACAGATACAAGTGAAATTATTGCTGACTGTTCTACAAAATCAGAAACCAAAAATTTTATATTTAAGATCTAACGTACCTCACAACAACACGAAAATAGGTACATTACATGTAAACTTAATAATAAGTAAAGCACCAATTTATAAAAGAATACTGATAATTACGTGATTTGTAATAAGAGGTAACATACTCGTAGTTGCATTTATATTAATATTAGAATAGTGTACCTAGTAAATTTTCTATGATTGATATTTATTAAATAAAAAGTAAAGTTATCCTTTATAACTCTATGATATAATACCTTAAAGCTACATAGGAAAAGATAGGAACCAATCAGAGTAAGAGTTGGCCAGCTAGCAAAAATCAAGCCAATCAGCGTTAAGAATGTTCAATGTTACTGAGGCGACTGGCGTTTTCGCAAAAAACCTAACTTTTTTCAATAAGATTGAAAAATATAATCACCATTGTCTAATTAACCGTGTTTTCGCAAAATCCCTAGAATTTTCGCGAAAATACGAATCATCAAATCATCCTACGACATACATACGATGTACTAACCTGTGACGTTAGGCCATTTAAAATGATTTTAAATTTAGTTTTGCAAGAAAGAGACAGAGATAAAATGTTAATAGCATATAATTTCCATATACTCCAACAGAATATAATTTTGTTTATAAATTTTGTAAAAGTATATTGTCTATGTTTATATTTTCTTGATAAATATGATTTCAATATTAGTCAAATAAATACCCTATTTGATTACCTAAATGTTTACTTCACTTGTTCAGAACGCCAGAGCTACGTTCAATAGCGAAACGACGCGAAATCTACTCATGTGCTTAGCGTGGGTGCTGAAGTGGCTCGAACGCAGCGCTCTTACCCAGTGTTTGTCTGAACTGCCACCACGTCGTGTACATACGCTGTTACAACTCATAGATCTCTGCTTCAAATGTACTGAATATAAGGTACATATTATAAAGGGATATATTTTGTTCTCTGGGGTGTTTATTGATTGAATTTACTACTCGAAATAAGAACAAGCTGACAGTACGTCATTATCGATTATGAAAAGTTATAGGCACATTATCAGAGCAATTCAATTTTTTCAATCAATTCAATGATATTCAATCTATCATTGAATTAATTGAAATTATATGAAACAATATTTTTATTAAAAGGCCCGTTCATTGTACTGTTAAAGCTAAGTTATCTGATAAGAGCCGCTTTTCCTCAACTGTAGTCACTTTTGGAAGCGCTTGAAGTGCTGAATTTCTTTGTTTCGACCAGGCTAGCCTGCAGAAGATGAATTTCACATGCGCAGGGAACGGAGCTGCGAAAGGGGGTTCACAATATAACTGCACATTCTAATAACTCCTCTCCACATAGGCAGCAAGGAGTACCTTTTCTGTTGGTTTCCGGCATTTTAATATAGAGCTAAACTGTTGTGTCGTGCCGACGATTAGATTTAATTACATAAACATATAGTTTCTAATAAAAGTGTAATAATATGACTTAGTTTTCCCGATATACGAGTGAAATTAAAAAAAAAAAAAATTTTAATATTTTTTTTCGTACTGAAGTAATAAGTAAAAGTAATTTTAATTGTTTCCAATAAAAAGCTAGTAAATCAGAGTTATATATGTACGTACACTACAAGATGCAAACTAAAGTCTTTTAATTTTAAATATAACAAATTCTGTTTGTGTCTTTCTTAAATATTTTTACAGATGTGTCTACTAGATGCAACTAGCCGTATTTATTACATTACACGGAATTATTATTTTTTTTTTTTAAATAGTATATATACATTTTATATTGCTATTATTTTCATATTTATTAGTACCTAAACATATTTTTTTAAACTTTACATGGACTTCAAAACCTTGCAGATTATAGTTTTAATTCGGTTTCTTCTTAGGTTAATATCTCATACTCACTTTATATTGGACACGCTTCGTATTTTGTATATTACCTTAAATATCCGTATCTACGTACCCTTTTGTTTGGCATATGGTTATAAAACGTGTGACATTATTTTAGGGTAGGAAGGAAATATTGAAGTGTGCGCAGCAAAACGTTCGCAAAACGACTGACATCAAAGCGAAACTTGAAGACGTGATACTCGGACAGGGATCAGCACGTTCGGACCTTATAATGAGACGCAAGGGTCAATGTGAGCTATCAGTATTTCTATTACATAATAATAATATTTGGGACATCCCACACAGCACCATTTAGTCCCAAAGTAAGCAAGTATTGTACTTGAATCATGGGTACTAAATAACTGATATACACACTTAAATATTCTTTATAATATATACATATATAAGTAATTTACACCCAAACACAGAACAAATAGACATTTTCATGCACACAAATATTTGCACCAGGCAGGAATCGAACCCACGGCATTTTTTTATACAGTCAGAAACATGAATATCTTTAATTATATACATCTCTAAATAGGGATCTGTCGTCAAAAAACGTAAATAAAATTATTACCTAACTGTTCGGTTATAATTCCCGCATACAGAGACGTTTAGTACATAGTTCGAATGGCGTAGCGGGAATGTGTAGGCTGTTTAATCACACACACGATAATTTAATAGCTGACCCATTAAATTGTTGCCATTGTACCGCGTGGCTTTATCTGAACTTGTAAATAATCAAACTTAAACTTCAGAATATAAGAATATTTAACTATCATAAGAACATCATGGCGGTCAACACGCGGCGCCAGTTGATGAGACTATTCCGATACATTCACTCCAATATGACAGCATACAATTAAATTTTAATTTATATATATGTATACAGGGTGAAATTTTAGTCACCAGCCAAAAATTTTCTAGATGTTAGGTACCACCAATAGATCTCATTACGTAAATAAAAATATAGGTCAAATATTCGTAATCAATAATAATACCATAAATATTTTTTTTTACCAAATTTCGCTACCTTCTACTTACATACGAAAGGGTGGGGCATGAGGCATGTGGGCGGGGCGCGTACACGCGCACTGGTGCCCTTGTGCACGGTGACTAGTAATATTGGTAGGTTTGGGATAGGTTTACGTAGTCTTAATGGAATATTTTCCTATTGAACGATACTAAAAAGGAACAAGACGGCCAACGGATTTTTATCAAAGGCCATTATATTAATATTTGGCTGGTAATTAAAACCTCGCCCTGTATATTTTAATAAAAAATCAAATATTTTATTATACTAAAATATTTTTTAAAAAAAATTAAATTATATTATTAATAATTTATATTCTATATATATATTTTTTTTTAATAATAAGTGATGGCTGTACGATACACTCACACACTACATTTCAGCGCGTGGGTTAGTATGAAGGTTCAGCAAAATGCCTAAACGGAATTGCGAAAATTTTTCGACTTGAACAATGAGCTTCAACGAGGGTCAATCATCCATAGGTTTATACCTATACATATGCATACATCAAAACAATGTCTAGGCCCCAAACTAAACATTAGCTTGTGTTTTGGGTACCAAGCGAAAACACCACATACATGTAACCAAGACCCGGTACCAGTTTCAATATTCATCATATAAATATTATGTTATATATAATAGTTTCTTAGACAATAATACCTTACCTCATAAATGATATCCAAATCCAGCCGGATGCGGTAATGTTGGCGGATGCCGTCGCGAGCGTTGGCGCAAAGACTGGGTGCGCGGAGGATGTACCGGAGGCTGGACTGGTGCCCGTGATGCCCCTGCGTCACCCTCTCATTCGCAGCCCGAACTGGAAGCGGCAATGTCGGCAGAAGTCGCTCTCACGTTGTTACATGCTTTAGAGGCTGTTTTACAGGTGAAATTACCAATTACTACCTCAAACGGTTGTCTTCAGGCCTAACTGATAGTGAGCCGCTTACGTTGCGCCAGCATTTAAGATACGAAAAATTTGATATGTTTAATAGTAATAATATCTGGGATATCCCACACAGCGCCGTCTAGTCGCAAAATCAGCAAGTTTTATGCTTGTATTATGGGATACTAGAAAACTGATATACTGACATACATTCTTTATAATATATGCATATATATATATATATATATATATATATATATACTTTTACGGAAGAAATAGAAATATTCAAGCACACAAACAGTCCCGGACCAGAATCGAACCCGTGACCCTTGGCTCTGCAGTAAGGGTCTCTAACCACTCGGATAATTGGTCAGTGTATGTTAGTTGGTTTCCATGAAAATTTAACGCCGCAGACAATAAACGACTCAGTTGGTCTGATTACGTTCTTATGCTTTTGAAAGCTCTATTACTTGTTCATTTGTTTACTACATAACGATGGTACTCCCTATAATAGCAGCGCGATATTCACGCTGTATGTAGGTGTATTTTTTACATAAATGTAATATTTAAACACGTTCTTAATTATTATTTTAATAATACCAATATACACTATATTCGGCTCAAGGTAACGCAACGTACCTGCTTACTTGAAACTTTTTGTTTACTTAAATTAAACTTTTAGTTTGTTAAGCTGTACCCGTTTTTAAGTTTGGACTACGTTGAGCCGAACACTATATGTTTTAATGAACATATAATTTTGCGCTATGACAATTTAATGAACCAGGATATGAATCGAGATTTAACCGCTTCTGAAAAAAAAAACTAATATCAACCGACAATTGGTTACTGTTGAGAAAAGAATTTAAAGAAAATTCAGAAACGTTCTAGAAACTGGGTATTCTTGTTGGATAAGTATGTTCTGTCAAGTAATTCACCGTCTTGAGTGTTAATTAGGAAGCGAACCTAAGTGATAGCGAAAATGATCGATGCAGTTATTATTATTACCAATAAAAATCTTTTATCTTATCTTATAGACATGCGCCAACTGGGAGTGTGGGCAGAGCGTGTGCGGCGCGGCGCTCCAAGTCGTGCTGCGCGCGACACAACGTAACCAAAGTACCGCCGTCCTACAACATATGTTTGCCACAATTCGTTCGCTCATATTGAAGGTACTGTAAGAGAATTTTAATCTCTAGTTGTAAGGCTCTTTTATATGTTCAGATAATTTATTTCCCTCAGGGTCGTAACCTTATAGAGCTGAAATAAAAGAGATTAGACTCTGAGAAAGAGTTTTGTATTTCTTAATCACGATTATAACAGTACGATAAAACACATATGTTCGCACGACATGAATTTCCACATTCGTCCATATTCACGATATGAACTCCTACAATCCTCTATCTCAAAAAACTAAGCATCCCGGACTCGTGTTCCTAACAACATATTCAAAAGTAAGTAAAATATGTATTTTAAATCGAGCGCCTGGCTTACAACTAGCCAGCGCTACAGTACTGTTCCTTTACCTATATTAGGATGGTCCATACACATAATATTATTATTGGATACTTCTAGTAAGTTCTAATCCACTAGCGATAGCTAAACAATGGTAGCATAATTCTCTTCTATGGTCTTCTGACACCGGCTGCGATTACGGGACAGGCTAGTAACCATTCTTGAACTTTTGGTATGTGATACTTGTAATTTGTTTTAAAATATTGAGCAGAAACATGATAAAAATGACTTAATAAATTTGAAGAGTTTAATTAAAAAAAAAAAAAAGTTAAACAAAAAAACAAAGTTTTTCACTAAGAAAAAAAGTAAATCTTTTTTTCGCGAATGCGTTTCTTTTTTAATGAATAAAAAACTACAAGATACATGAGGCCTTTAGATAAAAACACGTGAATAGGAAATAAGTCAAAATATTCGCTCATAATGACAAGCATTACTTTCAAATGATAACACTCCTCCTCCTAAATGATAACATTTCCTCTGATACTCAATGTTCGGAAAAATGGAAAAGGTTCTGACAGTTAATTTTCAAATGTGTGGCAACGAAAGGAAATACTTGCTCTTTGGACTGGCACGTCATAATAAGATGACGGCAACGAGTGCACGATTGTAGCTAGTTAGTGGGCGCAGCAGTCTCATACCATCAGCAACAGGACAAGTCAAAAGGAATCAGTGCTAGTGGATGGGCCCTTATTCTGTGTCGAGATAGTGGGAGTGGTAGTGCAAGTGCCTTGAATAACTGTGATTCAGAAATATAATTATATTAAATATGTATATTTTTTAATAAGAATGTGATCATGCATTAGGGGTGCTACACCAATGAAAAAAAAAAACGATGTATCTACTGTTCACGATGACAGTTTCTTTCCTCAGCTTGGGTGGTCGTGTGGTGGTGAAGAAGGCACGGTATGTCGCGTGTTGCTACGTCACTGCGCAGCTCTTGCTCCACTCGCCCGAGCACACGCTTCAGCGACCCTATATGCTTTGATGAGGCAACACTATCATCTAGGAAATGTGAGTACATACTGACTGACCGATTGGTCTACTGGTTAGAAACCTTAACTGCAGGACCAAAGGTCGCCGGTTTGATTCCCGCCTGGTACAAATATATTTGTGTACATGAACATGTCAATTTGTTTCCGTGTCTGGGTGTGAAGAATCTGTATATGTATATATTATAAAATAACTTTAAGTATGTATATCAGTTGCCTAGTACAGATAATATAAGTTCCACATAGTCTGGGACTAGATGGCGTTGTGTGAGATGTCGCAGCTATTATTATTACACCAAATTCTAACAGTTTGACTCAATGACGCTTTAATTTTATATATACGTTACACTCTTACCAAATGTTAGTAATTGAGGATCTGTTGGTCGGCTTATACAAGCATACTAGTTAAGACAATGAGTGTCCCTACTATCTCACGAGCTATAGAATGTCAAGTGTCAGAAACGGCGGCATGGTTTTTGTTTTCATAACTCAAGACAATTACTGTGATGGCGTCGAAACTAACTGTAGAAAACATCTCAATTAGAATATGGTATAGTTCGCCTCAAACTTTATGGCGGATCGCAATACGACGCTATAAGCGTGCTTGCGCAGATATAGTCATATACACCTCGCTCCATTGCGTCCCGCTACACCTAAAACTGGTTACTGCGACGCGACTTGTGCCTATGTTCACATCCGCCATAAAATTTGATTGGAACTATACTTGACTACTATTAACTATATTATATTTATAAAAAAAAATATAAAAATAGACTGTATACAATAACAAAATTTATAAACAAAATTATATTCGGTTGAAGAATATGGAATTTATAAACTTTTAAAATTTTATCTTTGTCTCTTACTTGCAAAACGATATTTAACATTATTTCAAATGGGCTGATGTCACACATAGGTACACGGTGCGCTATTGCCCTCTCTGTCGTACAGGACATTTTAAACATTCATAACTTTGTTAAGAATTATTTCTTTTTGGATTTTTTTTCATTATTGTGATATATTTCGAAAACTCTCACACAAAATAATTTTAAAAAAATGGTCAAGTAGCGTATTAAAATCATAGGCCGGAATAATAAAAAAACTGTGTGAGCCGCCATGGAACGCCTGGCAGATGTAAAACATCTAGATTTAATAATATTTTAAAATGAAAACGTCTTTTTAGGGTTCCGTACCCAAAGGGTATCAACGGGAACGCTATTACTAAGACGTCGCTGTTCGTCCGTCTCTCCGTCTGTCACACGGCTGTATCGCCTGAACTGTAATAGGTAGTAATTATCACAGAGTATGTATTTACTATGGCCGCTATAACAACAAATAATAAAAATAAAATAAAGTTAATAATTACATTGAATCCCCATACAAGAAACGTGTTTTTTCATATTGTACTGTGGTAAGGAACTTTTCGTGCGCGAGTCCAACTCGCACTTGGCCGGTTTTTAAATAAAAATGCGCCTATTAAATAAAATTGTATCCCACAGAACTTTAGCCGCGTGAAAATGCAAGTGACCATGTCGCTGTCGTCGTTGGTCGGCACCTCGACGTCTTTCAGCGAAGAATCGCTGCGTCGGTCATTGAAGACCATTTTGCTGTATGCGGAACAAGACGCCGATATGCAGGACACATCGTTTCCGGAGCAGGTACTTACAATCCAGTATCTGCTACGAATATTCATTTTTCGAAACGTGGGTAGATTCTGAGTAAGTGTAGAGTGTTCTTTTTGGATCTACAAATCAAAGGAAACGTTTCTTCCTAGATATCTTATCAAAAATTGAGAAAAATCGAAGGTTTCTAGGAAAAATACACAAATTATTTTCGTTTTACTAAAATATTTCTGATACAAAATTTATCAAGATTACACTATATAAATACACCGCACTATCGACATTCATTCACAGACCAATGTCAAAACTGACCAACGCAACGTCAGAGTTCAAACGAAACGTTTTTGACGAAACGAAACGTCTTTTCTTAGAGCCTTTCTTTGTTTTTGTTTGAATGAAATTTGGCTCTTACCTAGCTATGGTGATAACAGATGTATACGCAGTGACGTTTATCTACGCTTAGTGCACATTTAAATAAGTACTCGTCAACTGCAAGTGAAAACTCTAAGGACTGTTTATTAATTATAGTTGTTTAGCAATCTTTACAATTTAAAAAAAAATAGTACATGTTGATGGCCTTATTGCTATACTTAAATCCACAGGTCAAAGACTTAGTATTCAATCTGCACATGATCTTATCAGACACCGTCAAAATGAAGGAGTTCCAGGAAGATCCGGAGATGCTTTTGGATTTGATGCATCGAATAGCACGAGGATACCAGCATAGCCCTGATCTAAGGCTCACTTGGCTAAACAATATGGCACAGAAACATATGGAGGTGTGTAATAGTTTACTATAAATATTAGAGCAAATAAACTTGGGAATCAATATTTAAGAATTTACCAGTCAGCCTAACTCCATAGAATATTAATTCCATAATAACTCAGTAACTATTTTTTATAGTGATAAATTTGAAACAAACAAGCATCTCGTTCATAATACGTCCCGATGCGATGGTCCGAAATTTTTATAGAAATGAATTTTGTCTAAAAGTTATTGGTCCAGAAACTTATCGATTTTATGCGTATTTTAAGAAACTTCACGTGTAAATATTTTATTGAAAGATTACAATAATTTTATAATTTCTGGTCTCTAGCCAGATAATTTAACGTAGATTCAAAATAAATTAACTTCAAGTTGTAATTCTAAATACTCTTTTCACACTCGTGGAACTCGTGAAAGCCATTTCATTCGATTTGGCAATAGAAATTGTCTATCGCAACTTATCTATTTACGGAAAGATGACGTTTGATAAAACAGCATGCGTTTACGCTGGCCATGCATTTGAGTTCGGTGTCTTGCAGTAAGGTCCCTTAAGAATAAGAGTATGGTCAGAACCACTCAAAGGAAACACTTGCGTACCAGTCGAATTATTAATAAGTAGTTCTTTATGGTTAAACAATTAAAACTATGGGAGTCGATTACGTAACATAAGTGTCGTCTCTGCGTAGAATTCGCAAATTTTAATGTCGTCACAAATTCATGAACAATTTCTTGATTATATTATTTGATTACTTATGTGTTTGATTACCATCTGTGATTGAATTTATTTACAGATGAAGAGCCTGGATCTTTTCCATGTTTACATCATATATATGATGACAACCGATCTATACGTAGTGATGTATATCTATGCTCTCTACGTTTTCCCAGCAGTAAAAAGTTCATATTGTACATTTCTTTATAATAATGTTATTTTCTGATTCGTTATTATGCCATGCCATCAGCCCATTGTACCTCACTGCAGGGGCTTAAACCTTCCCCAGGATGAGGGGACTTGGAGCTTAAATCCACTACGCTGCTCCAATGCGGGTTGTGGGATTGTAACGACCGCAATCTATTGATTAATTATTTGTTATTATATTTATGTGAAAATAGCAAAATTTTTGGCAGCGTTCAAATCACACAGAAGCAGGCATGTGCCTAATACACGGTGCGGCTTTGGTAGCTGAACAGATCGGCAGCGGTGGACGCGGCGCCGCCTTGCTTGAAAATATAACTCCCAACGCTTTGGACGAAAGCTGTGCCGACACCCTACATCATCAGCATTTGACACATCATGAACTGCAGGTACAATTGCCACACAATAAATCGATAATCGGTCAAAGAGAAAGTTTCTTCGTATTTTTCATACAAATTCAAGACCTACAATTTAAATTGTATTTACTTATAATAATAATATTTATTGGTTCGAATAGAGAACATAAACAGAACAATGTTTAGAGTCTCCTTTTAAGCAAAAAGTATGCCTGCACCAGGAGACACCGCTCTTCCACAAATAAAATATAATTTACTGATTTGAATTTTGTGTGCCTGAATGTGTGTTTCAGTGAGTGTATGTGCGTGTATGTAATATGTGTACTTTTAAGTGTATAGGGGGGTGGGGTGTTAGAATGTGAGGGATGGAATGGAAAAAAGATTCTACTTCCTCATAATTCAGTTGGTTGTCACTAGTTTTTTTTCCAAAAAACCGCATAAATTAAAAAAATGGCTATTACACAACTATATGTATAGCTGTAGTTAACTATTATTTACAAGACATGTAGATCCGATTAGGTAAAGTCCCAGATATCTGCTACTTAGCAGCTTTTTATAGTTTCGAGTTGTGCGTGGCATACATTTACCGACCTTTTTCACTTTAGACCCAGAAATCTCAAAAATCAAACCAAAAACGAAACAGATCAAAAGCTGTCATTATTAGTATTAATCAAAAGTTAATACTTATAATTTGACTGACCGGTTAGCTGTGTGGTTAGAGAAGCTATCTGCGGAGACAAGTCACGCGGTTCGCGCGGTCACGGGTTCGAATCCCGCCCGGGATAAATATTTATGTGCATGACCATGTCTGTTTGTTCCGTGTCTGGGTGTAAAATATAAATGTATACATTATAAAGCATATTTATGGTAGTAACTTTCAACATACAAGCATAATACTTGCTTACTTTGGGACTAGATGGCGCTGTGTGGGATGTCCTTGATATCATTATATATAATGACAGCTTTTGTTCTTTCGTTTTTTAATATGTGATGAAAACGAATATACTAATAAACTTATATTTACCACATTTTTATCAGAAACTATTGTAGTTTATTTTATTTAACAGAACCCTACCGCGCATAGTTCAACATTATAAGCTGCAACTAAGCGTTAAAATATTTTTCATTTTATTGCGAAGGCCCTTCTCGAGCACGCAGCGAGCGAGCTAATGGCGGCGGGAATGTACGAGACGGTGAACGAAGTATACAAGGTTTTGATACCGATCGCTGAGCTACACCGCGACTATAAGAAACTAGCTAACATCCACAGGTAAATAAATGAATGGAATATATCGCCAATCGAATATATCGTTTTAAATTAATTAGATAATATAGTTATTATTGTTTGACGATATAAAGGTCGAGTCAAACGAATGGACGTCGAAGGGAAAGTAACCGTAAATATTAAAGATAGCGAAAACTTAAGACTTAACGATATCACTGATTTCCATATAAAATTTATTTGACCAGAAGTATGAAACTACCCCTTGTTATATTTATTTTACCATCTTAATAAGTAAAATGTATTGTTAAATTGTAGTTAAATTTATAAAAACGGTGTTCTTTGTAATGTGAAATGGTTCTAATTTTGGTTATTAAATTTCATAATTTTCGATTTAATTATGTTTGTGTAAGCAATTTTTTATTAAACCAAAATTTGAGTTGTTTCGTGTTAGAACGTACAATTATTTTTTTTAAATTTTATTTGACACCAATTTCATCATACATTTAACTAATCTTATATATAATAATGAAATGACTTATTACATGTCTCGCTAAAACTCAAAAACGGCTAGACCGGTTCGGCTAATTATGATTTTGAAATATTTCTGGAAGTCCAAGGAAGGTTTAAAAGGTGAGAAAATATGAAGAAATTGCAAGGAAAAACTACAATCTGGTAAAAACAGCTACTTCTTTTTCCCATACAAACTGTTCGTACCTGTCAAACGGAGTGCATTCAAAAATCAATTTCTTTACTATTTTATAGTCTATCTCGGAAACGGCTCTAATGATTCATATGAAATTTTGTATTTTGATAGATAACATTCCAAAACGGGGTTTTTAAATAGGTTTTATGCATATTAAGCACCAGGGAAAGCTGCAGTAGATGTGTATCTTCGAAACGACTGGTCTGATTTTGATTCGATCTTTTGCATTACATGAGTATCACCTGCGAATAGATAATTAAATAAGTAGTGCAGTTATGGGCCACCAGGGGGCGCTTCAATGGATATGTATCTTCAAAATGGCTGGGACGATTTTGCCGCGGTTTTTTATGTTACATAGATATCACCTAAGAGCAGGTTCTTAGATAAGGATTGCGGATATGAGCCACTAGAGAGCGCTGCAATGAATACTTTTCTCTAAAACAGCTGGGAGGGTCTCTACGCGGCTTTTTGCGTTATAAACATATCACCTAAAAGCATGTTCTTAGATAAAAGTTTGCGGCCATGGGCCACCAGGGGGCGCTGCGATAAATATGTTATTCTAAAACAGCTCTGTGGATCTGGACGCGGTTTTTTAATGTTACATAGATATCACCTAAGAGCATGTTCTTAGATAAGGATTGCGGCTATGAGCCACCGGGAAGCGTTGCAATGAATAGGTTTCTCTAAAACGGCTGGAAGCTGTGGCTGGGAGGATCTCTACCCACTTTTTTGCGTTATAAACATATCACCTAAGAGCATGTTCTTAGATAAAAGTATGCAGTCATGGGCCACCAGGGGGGACTGTAATAGATATGTTTCTCTAAAATGTTTGGGAGGATTTGGAGGAGACACTCCGTGCCTCGGAGAGCACGTTAAGCTGTCGGTCCCGGTTGCCATCAACAGATGGCAGTTATTAAAATCCACCAACCCGCATTGGAGCAGCGTGGTGGATTAAGCTCGAAGCCCCCTCATCCTGGGAGAGGATTAGCCCCTGCAGTTGATCCCGATGGGCTGGTGGAATGGAATGGAAATACATTAAAGTATAGTTTTTTTATTTCTGGTCAAATTAATTTTGTATGGAAATCTGCTATCTTTTAACCTTAAGGTGTACACATACCTATACGGAAGCCACAACTCTAGCACGCTCGTGGTATCTGAGCTCTTTCGCACGATCGTGCAAAAGAGCTAGGCTGCGGAAAAAAAGGGAAACGACCCGCTCAGCGATGCGTGCCAAGCCATCCCTCCTCCCGCGCTGCCTCTGCACCGCAGCAACTTTTCGTAGGTTGCGACAAAACGAGATTCACACGGTAAATCGAGCGGCCACGATTGCCGCGACTTGATCCAGCTCTAGCGTGTTTTTGACTATACAAAAGCCAATGAAAATTCCAAAAAAGCCATACACAGTCTCCTGTACATGTATGAGGTTTGTCGTCATGTATGAGCTGTCCATTCATGGTTAAAATGGAAACAAATATTGCGCATTTTGTGGGTTAACTAAGATGTTTATAGAAATTTCGAAATTTTGGTCCAACACAAACCTTGTTCTACCTCAAATAATACTAGATAAAAGTAAATCTCAAGATTTAAATGCTTTCTAACATCGTAATCACGCTGGAGTGTTTGTATGGAGAGTTGACTGGGTTTTATTTTACGATTAAACATTCTGTATTCATGAATGTTTAAAAAGTTTCTTGTTTGAGCTGGGAATCATAGAGATTAAATCTTTATATATTGTGTCGGATAGCAAAGGAAGACTATGAAATGTAACGTGAAATAAATACGAACTGAATAATGTCTGTGATTCTCACACACGTTCATCTTATCCCGAACCTACACTGTTTTGTTGCTTAATATTTTTGTTACGCTGATCGGGTATTTTATTTATAAATTTGACCCGACGCTGGCACCAAACACAAATATACATTCTGCTCTCATAGAATCAAAGTAGCCAAAGGAAAGCAATAACTCGACACTGGCGAAATCGGTATAAACAGAAAACGCCATAATTAAGAAGAAGAAGTAAAGAGATGTGCTGTACTGTGGGTAACAGACAACTGATATGCATATTTGTCCCGGGTACGGATCATATATTTACCTCAACCACTAGGCCAGCCGCAGCCGGTCGGTCAGGCAGAATAATTATATAAGAGAATAGTACTAATAAGTTCGTAATAAGATCCGTTTCCAGCAGAACAGAGATTTATTAAACGAATGATAAAATAAATTGTCTACAACTTTTTATATACATTAATTTATTTAGTAGATTTTATGATCTCCCTTTCATTTTAGACAGTGTTTTTTCATTTTATTTTTTTTTAAATTAATTGGATCCCTAAGATTAATTCTATTGATTAATTACTAAAGATCAATTAATAAAATCGATGGTTTTTGTAGGTTTTGTCAATTCGATTCCCAAGTTGGACAAATCATCATCGTCGTCGTCATCAGCCCGTGTCTCTCCCCTGCAGGATATAGACCTCTTCCAAGGCTCGTCACCACACACGGTGACGCCTTTAGTACCCCTTGCCTTCCGTGACATTGACCGCTGCCGTGGCCAGGAATAAAAGGGCCACCGGCGACTGCGGGCCACTGTGTGTTTGTGTGTCGCATTGGGAGGGTTTGCCAATAATCACCACGCTTGGCAGGCGAGTTGGTGATCGCAGTACACAATTTCACAGAGAGATGCTACCTGACCATCTTCTGCTAACCAGGATTAGTCGCCTCTTACGACACGCTTCCCGGTGGCGGTGGGAAATTGTATTGTTTGCCATTCCCACACAGTTGGACAAATAACTTCTCAAAATCCTTTCAGTACAGATTGTCCTATTTCTTTTAAATAAGATAAAGCTTCAAATAAATAAAATTTATTACCTTTAATATCTACAGTATTTTCCATCCAGAAACATAATTAGTTTAACTCGTCTTGTATACAACGTGTAATAAATCTATATTAAATAAAAATATATTGTTCAGTTTTCTTTGTTTTTTTATATTGGTGGCGAAGGGCGACCTATAAGAAAGGAAGCCGGTCGCGTTAATCGAAACGATAGCCACATATTACGATATTACATTCTGGTGGTTATTGTTTGTTAGTAGATAAACATTAGAATAGGCCATCACAATATCAATGGCAGGATGTCTTTCGTCTAAATTATTGCGACCGGCGTCCTATTTTTTAAGTCACCCTTCGCCACTACTACAGAGCTATTGATGTAAGTTCTACAATTTATGTAATCGTGTCAATATCGCTTTAATATAATTATAAATAAACAAGTAAAGCATTGTTTAAACATAACAGTAGATAATAACTACGCAGAGTCGCCACTAACACGCCATAATGTTATATGCTCACGGTGCACGATAAAGGCCATCTGTAAAAGATTTATTGATTTGAAAAAAAAAAACTAAATATTGGCGGTTCGGCTTTGCGACATCAGTGTCGTCTCTACGTGGTTATTATCTAATCATATGGTTTATTATTACAATGTTATTCCATTGCAATAGAAGTATTATGTTAACCTTTTTTCAGTAAACTAAATGAAGCGTTCACCCGTATAGAGCAACTGCACGGTAAACGTGTGTTTGGGACCTATTTCCGTGTGAGCTTCTACGGCACGAAATTCGGAGATCTGAACGGCGAGGAGTTCGTCTACAAAGAACACGCACTAACCAAACTGCCCGAAATATTTAGCCGTTTAGAGGTGAGGTGGCTCGTTGATGACTTCGTTCAGCCGCGATAATCATTACTCGAAGGGTCCGAATAGAATTCTATTTTTAATACCTAGCCTAAATAACAGACAGGCTTTATGCCTTCTGACTCCGCCAATCCAATGGGATGATTTATGTGCTTAAAACTGCAGATGAAATATGAATAGTCGGGGAGCCCGTGACCAAGACTTGTCACGAGTTTCTAGAATATGAATTGTCGGCAGGTGATAATACAAAGCTCATTCACGCACATGCGTCAGTCAGCGTAATATTGGTGCTTTAAAGAACAACATACATATTACCTAAAATTTTTTTTAAATATTTTTTTCCCGGTTGACAATATTTGTGACACCAAACATTGAACTTATTAAGATGATAAAATAAACACAAATAAGTGTACTTTTTAACGTCTTTTCAAATAAATTTTGTATGTAAATCAGCAGTATCGTTTGACCTTAAATGATGTAATTAAAAACAAACAATTGGTAATCATAAAAACAATATGGTCAAAGTCACGGCCAAAAGCTAAGAGGTTTAATATAAATATTGCAATGGCTCTTCTTTTACTTCTATAATGTTAAAAAAAGGTTCTCAATGGATACTAAATTTGTCTTTCCTTCAAATCCTAACAGAGCAACGAAACCACATGATATTTTAGGGAGTGATAGAAAGGACGGAAACATAGACTACTATTCCTGGTTGAAGGTTTCATTGGGATACTAAACTAATTATGATTCGAAGTAAATTACGAACCAAGTTTCTAGTTATGAAATGGTACTTATGAGTAGAGTAGTAGTCAAGAAAAAAAGTTGAAAAAGTAGTCACAAGCGGAGCTGCACACAATAGCTAGTTAGTGAATAAATTTTGGAATTTAAACAGTCTGTCTAAATCAGTAAAGTGTTTTTGTCATGATTTTGTTACCTTGTAACATTATATGACCAAATGCAGTCTGTTATCCTATTCAGAATTTCTACGGGCAACGCTTCGGCTCAGAGAACGTGGTCATCATCAAAGACTCTAACAACGTTGATGTGACCACCCTCGATCCAGAGAAAGCATACATCCAGATCACTTATGTGGAGCCATACTTCGAGTCCTACGAGATAAGGCACCGTGTCACGCATTATGAAAGGAATTTTAACATTAGTGAGTTGATAGTAGTTTTTATGAACTTAGTAATTGATGTCGTGATAGCCGTGGGGTGGCGAGCCCGAATCTTGTTTAGAAGTCGAATCTCAAGGCTTGTATCAATTATTTTTTTATGATTTATGTACCTATATCACTGACTCCGTGCCTCGGAGAGCACATTACGCAGTCGGTCCCGGTTGCTGTCAATGGATGACAGTCCTTACAATCCGCATCGGAGCAGCGTGGTAGATTTAAGCTTCAAGCCTCCCTTATCCTGAGGGAACGCCTAAGCCCTGCAGTGACGTATAATGGGCTGATGGAAAAAAGTACCTACGTAACTATCACTGGCTTTGTGCCTCAGAGAGCACGTTAAGCCGTGGGCCCCGGTTGCCATCATCAGATGGCAGCTATTATTGTTTTCTGTTGTTTCGGAATAAAGGGCTTTATTATTATTAAATAACAAAACCAATATCATTGTACATTACACATGAGTTGAACCATTTCCTAAATGAAAAATAAATATTGATTTGCACAGAACGTTTTATGTACGCGACTCCATTCACGGTGGGAGGGCGCGCGCACGGTGACCTAGCTGAGCAATGCAAACGCAAGACTATCCTCACCACAGCACACCACTTTCCGTACGTGAAGACTAGGATACAGGTAAATTATAATTAAAGGGTAACACTAACCGAATACCATGTAATGTTGGCACTCCCTGCAGTAGCTGCGCGGTGCCGGAGGGGTGATTCCACGCTGGCTATTGGTCCTCTATTGTTGAATTTAAGGCCTCGCGCAGTGGAAGTTTGCTGGGCCTGTGTATTTTAACCATTAAAGAAGCCCCGTTTTTGGTTATCCGATGGTGGACTTATCTGTTGGTCTTCTCGTATTCAGTCGTTGGTCACAGATTTCAATTGAACCAGGATTGAAGATTCCCTCTTCCACCTTAGCTTCTGAGCTTAAACTCTCTCCCTGGGTTCAGGTATCACGCATTTATATCCTCACTCAGATAGCAAATGCGTGGTCGCGGCACAAAATTAGGTTCGAAGTTCACACTGATTTATAGATATTCAGGTCAGAGACCAAACCAAGATTCAATTTATAGTTTTGTGGATCACAAAAACCTAGATGGCCGAAACAATAGGGTTATGACTTTCCTTTTACGTATTTTCTACGAAGGGTAAAGTCGTCGGCGGTACGAGAAGAGTACTCTTCTTCTTTTATTATTGGCTACTATTTGGATTCTGATAATTTTGCCAGTGTGAAAAATAACAAGAATAGGCAACGTAGTACGGTTAATATGGAGCTTTTTCAAAATGCCGCCAGAAACCATGATGCTCCACGTGCGCCATTTTGAAAAAACTCCTAAAAGTGAGTTGACCTTGAACTGCGCCAAAATGACAGCGCGCTGCACGGCAAGACATATTCAAACTGACTGGTAATATAAAAATTAATGCAGACACAGACGCATTTTATTCTCAACGCCTATTGAATAGACCAATAGACAGCCCGTCTTTGCACCAATCAGCTACAGATTATTTGATTTGAAGAAAATATGCCTTAGGTATGTGCGAGATTCTATCGAACTTATCTTCCAACGATTCTAGAAAACTCACATCGAATGAAATTGGACGTCGTTTGTTTTTGACCATATTTTTTGGACCAAAACTAGTGACGGGAAGTGTTGGTAACCGACGACGTCGGGGATGTGCACATGACAGTATTTGTTATAGTTATTTCGAGATCAATAAATGTTATTTATTACTACAACAATTCACTATTCTTGGAGTTGGCTTGTCCAAATTCGTTTTACAATATTAATAATATCTGGGACATCCCACACAGCGCCATCTAGTTCACAGACACGGAAGAAATGAATATGTTCATGCACAGAAATATTTGTCTCGGGCGGGAATCGAACCCGCGACCTTTGGCTCCGCGCCGGTCTCGGCCACGCGATTAGTCAAATGTTTCATGTCAAGTTTAATGCTAATAATTTTAATTATTTTCAAACTGTTATTAAATTTGCATTATAGTTGATTTTCCATTTTGCATTATTTGTTCAGGTCGTGCAAAGAACGCAAATCATACTCACGCCGATAGAGGTCGCCATCGAAGATATACAGAAAAAGGTAAAATGATAAGGAACGGAATAACTTGAAATCACATTACAATAATTAAATTTCACGTTATATTCCTTCGAATTTATAATAATAATAATAATACTTGGGACCAACCACACAGCGCCATCTAGTTTCAAAATAAGCAAGTATTATGGAGTACTATACAACTGATATACATTTTAAAATATTCTTTGTAATGTTCATGCACACAAATGTTGTCCCCGGCGGGAATCCAACCCGCGATCCTTGGCTCCGCAATTAATGTTTCTAACCACTCAGCCAATCGGTCATACAAAATTGATTTTATATGCTTCAAGTAGTACGCAGCGCGAAACCAGTCAGTTCTATGGTTAATTATATTCATAGTAACCGACTTTAAGCCTCTCTGCAAAATATTCTCGTTACCCAGATTAACGAGCTCGCGGCGGCCACGAGTCAAGAACCAGCGGATCCGAAAATGCTTCAAATGGTAGTCCAGGGATGTATAGGAACCACAGTCAACCAGGGACCACTAGAACTTGCACAGGTTAGAAAAGAGCAATTACTTCATGACTTGGCCCACTTTCAGTCACCGAGCTTTAAATTAGTTCAGTAGAGGAGTAATACTGGCCGTTTAGTTTGGGAACCAAAGTTATCACATATGAGCCACAGGATGACGAAGAGAAGGGTGGAACACACGTATGGGTCATGCGATTGATTACCTAGATGTTGTGTTGTGTTTAGGTCTTTGTGTATTACCCGTCACAACTAGTTATATACCTACTACTGAATGAAATGCAGATAACGAGAAAAAAAATTTAAAAATACTTGACAAAAATTGAAGGCTTCAAATAGTTGATTTAAGCAAGCATGCGCCTTCTTTTGCTACATTCAAAGCACGGTGTTCGGTGTTCATTTAAAAATTTAGCAGTAAAAATGCAGTATATATAATTTAGACTTTCGTTGGAAGTTGCTGTAAAAATATAATTAAGGAAGGTACCCAAAACAATTATTGAAATGAACCGTCATTATAGTAGAGATGCGTAGCTTCATAATTGTACACTTCGGGTAAAAATAATAATAATAACGTCTACATTACAACTAAAGGTATCTCTACTATGGATAGGATATTCTTCACTGATCATTTTCAAATTTAGGGGAAAGATTCGTCCCCTGCGCCAGTGGTGAGGGGGTGAGCTATAGTTAACTTTATACCACTTCTATTAATGATGTTTGTCTGTATATTCATTACCTTCGTACTTTACAAATGAAAAAATTGGTCATTCACACACATTAATTACATTATATTATTACATTCATTAATCACCCTTTCGTATCGAACGTGACGGTACTTGTTTCTTAATATTATCGCGCAGACCCTAACCAAAGACAGGTCAATTGAACCGTAACCTCGGCCCGTTTCTGGGTTGTATAGGCGTACATAACGGCCTATCCCTTGCCATAATATAATTGACCTCTATACACTCTTCTCTCTGTTTCCAGGTATTTCTAGGGCCAGTGGCAGAAGGCACGCAGCCTGCCACGCGGCTAACCAACAAGCTAAGATTGGCGTTCAAAGATTTTTCCAAAAAGTGAGTATAACACTGAAGGTGCCCATGCACGAGTTCATATGAACTACGCCTGGCCTCACTCCTTAAGCGTTAGCGTTTTAGTGCACTGTATTATTTGGCGTTGGTATATAGCGGAGAGCAACAGCGGAAATAAAGGATAGAATAAAGGACTGTCGAGACTGCACCAACGAGTATCAGGCACACACATATCTACACTTCGGCATCACTAGTTCTATGCTAAAACGATTGGTGAAGAACAATTGATAGTTAATTTGATTTAGTGGACTATTTTCTTTAAAATGCCAGAACGGCCGAACCTTCGAATAATTAAGCATTTATGTGTATTAGGCCACACGCTTGACATGTGAAATTTCAGTCAGTGAGATCTGATTGAATCGTGACAACAAAGGTATGGTTGAGAATATAAATAAATATGTTTTCGTAGGGAGGTGCGGATTTTACAGAAGTGAAAATTTGTGGATGTATTCCGCTGTAAACGGCTGTAATATTTCAAAAAATGTTTTCTTTTAACTACAATACCATCGCAATTTTCAAGAAAATATGTCAAATTACAGACACGATTTTGTTAGAGTTTTATTATATTGAAAACGAAGTATTTTTTTTTACATTTGCTCTTACTTTTAGGTGAAACTTATATAATGTAAAAAAACCGCAACAAGATCCTCTCAGCCGTTTTAGAGACACATATTTATTTCAGTGCCCTCTGATGGCCCATAACCGCAAACCTTATCTAAGAACCTGCTCTTAAGTGATATCTATGATATGTAACACAAAAAACAGCGTCAAGATCCTCCGAGCCGTTTTAGAGACACATATCTATTGCAGTGCCCCCTGATGGCCCGTAACTGTACAACTTATTTAATTATTTACTCGTAGGTGAAACCTACGCAATGCAAAAAATCAGTCCAGTCGTTTCGAAGATACACCTCCACAGCAGCGTTATTAATAACCACAAAACTTATTTAGGAACTTATTTTAAGATAATTCTTATCTAAAAACAAACTTTCATATAAATCATTCCAATAAATATACAAAATAGCTCATATTGTAGTATACCGGGCGAAGGAAACAGTTTGCAGCCAATGACTTGCGAGATATTTATAACGTACATTTTTGACTCACTTTTGCTCGTGCCATCTTGTGGTCATATAAACTAAAGCTACCCACATTTTTCTCATATTTTATCTTTAATATGATAATTACGTTAGCACGTTAAGCAGTTGGTCCCGGACGCTGTCAATAGATGGCGGTCGTTAGAATCTGCCAACCCGCAGTGGAGTAGCGTGGTAGATTTAAGCTCCAAACCCCCTTCTCACCCTAGGGGAGGCCTAAACCCCTACTGTGGGGTAAAATGGGCTGATGATGATGATGATAATTAAGTTCTCTTTAAGTTTCTACATGCGTAAAGGATTTTGTTTTTTATTATAAACTCTCTGTTGTTGCAACAGATGTTATGACGCTTTAAGGAAGAACAAGAACTTGATTGGTGCGGATCAGAGAGAGTACCAAAGGGAATTGGAGCGCAACTACCAGAGGTTGACGGAGCGCCTCGCGCCTCTTGTTCAAATGACGCCCGGACATGTAGCACGGCTGAGGTAACACCAGCTAATTGTATACTTAAATGCAGTTTTCAGGGTTTCGTACATCCAAAATGAAAAGAGGAACCCTTATCGGATCTCTCCGGTGTCTGTCTGCCTGTCACTGCCTATTTTCTCTGAATCAACTGACAAAAAAAGGTCAAATTCGGGACATATATTGAGTTTGGTGACCCAAACATAGACTTATAGCGTAACTAAACGAATTTCCATTTTAGAGGTAAATTTTTGAGGGGCAAAATAGAAAATTTAAAAGAAAAATTTTTGTTAAGTGCATCGTGTGACTTATCAAATGAAAGTGCTTGTTATAAAAAATACAAATATATTTTACTTATAATTTTAAAATGCGTGGTTTATAATATACCATATCAGTTGATTATACCCCAGTGCAGAGGCTCGTGTCTCCAGAGTCTTCCCTTGGGTATTGGATTCTTTTATGGGGGGTTTTTTCAGCACTTAAAATGGATACAAAATTTCTAAAAAAAAAAATACTTGGGCCTAAACTCATACCCTCCAGTCTTACGGTCGACAGACAATTTTTTTTACCTTGTAATCGGTAGTACTATCTCATAAAAATGAATTAATATTCATTTACATAATCTTTATTGCCTGTTATATGGTATTGCACTCAGTTTGTTACAATCAGTGGGTCTGCTATAATAAATTAAAACAGCGCCGGATACACTCCGTTTGTTGATACTCTAAGCAGGGTTATAATTTCGACTTTATATATTAGGTTGGGATAATAGTCTTTTCATATTTGTTAATTCAAAAAATTTACTGTCAGAGCTTTTGAACAAATCTCATCATAAGTGAAATATTATTAACATTTTCTGTCATTTATATTTATTTAACCCAGGTACTACTATTTACCAGATTTGGTTAGAAATCACAACTTGCCTTCGGCTACTCATCAACCAATTTTTGTCAGGTCCAAGGTCACATACAGCCAAGAGTTTCTACATAATGGTCACACTATACTATAGATTTTCCCACAATGATCACACCAAAATATGTGTGTAGTGTCTATGTTGTCCATGGTGGGGATGACCCGAAAGATGCGAACATAAAATAGAGGGGCGCTATTGCTCTTTTCTTCTTGTCTTGACAAAAAATTCGTTCGGAGTGGGTCTTCTGTTTATTATAAAATACATTATACTGTCATATTTTAATGTGAATTATGTCCGGAAAATATTTAAAAATTTAATTAAAGTAACTATTATTTAGAAACCAAATTATAAAATAAAGTTGATAATTTGATTTCACGATTATTCCCCTAGTGCCAACTGTCTTAATATTTTTTCCCGCCAAAATCCGATTGTCAAAGACATTTTTATCAACAAAATTTCGACTTGAAGCAATGAGCTTACAAATAATTTTTATATAGAGTAGTCAATCGAGTTAATATTGATATTGAGCCAAGTTGATGGGTTAAATATATCATATTAGTAATAAAAAATTTGTATTTGTTTCAGCAACGGTCTAACCAAACATGACTACAAGCATCAAGCTTAAAGCTACTCTACTATCTAATTGCTGCATTTTATGGAACTATCCCACCTTTAGAACGATCTACACTGATTTTAAAGAGTTTTATTTTACATAATATAATTTAAATACTAATTACTTCTCTAAGAGTAAGTATGATTGATACTGGATCCAATGTATTTGATATGTGTTTTGAAGCAAACATGTGTTTTAATTAATCAAACGTAGATTTCCCAGTAAAATGGAATATTTTTAATCAATTTTAACATATAATTGTACTCCTGAAACATTGTTGTGTGTGCCATAGAAAATTTTCTGTTTCTTTTGTGTACTGGACCGTAGGTAGGTATACAGATGTTGAATATCTTAAAAACGAACATTTTTTTCTCTTAAACCTCGAAGGTTTTTTAATTTTATCTCAATCAAAAATAAATGTTGGGATATAATTTTTCAGTATTTTATAAACGTAAGTTACAAGTACAGTAGGTATTTTATTATTCATATATTATATACATTGAATGTATTTTTAAGTTAATAAAAACTTTATTTAAAAATATATAAGTGCAATACAAATAAATTTAAAGAATGTTCTTCTAGACCAAGGTGGATTTTTAAACCACTGAACGCTTCTTAACCTATTTAACGCCACAGATTTAAAATTACGTTTTTACGGGCTGTCTCACCAGAACGCCAGAGCTCTATTTTATTGAGTAATTTGTATTGTCTATTAAAGAAGATTGTTTTAACGTTATCCCCTACATTCCATATTTCCTTCTTTTTAATAACATTACTTTTGACGTAAGTCAGTACAGTAGCGAAACAACTAAATTCGCTGCTCGACAGGGGCCCGGCGCCGCCGCACGGTGGGACGGGTTTCAATTTCAGTGGATTTAGGCGCGTGAAAATTTCAAATGTTTTTTTTTGTTATCTAATGATGCAGATATATTCTACTACTTGTTACGATCATCTTTAATAAGGTCGTTTTTTTCAATTTTATTTAGGGTTATGCGGCGTTAAAAATTTTTTTGTATAGAGAAAAACAAATCTTTGATTTAATCAAAATGTTCACCACGAAACTGTTACGGTATGGATTATTAAAAAAAATTAAATTAAAGAAATGCTTAGCATTTAATGTAGAATACGATTACATAAAAAACATATATCTAAGCCGTGGCGTCAGAGGCTCGATTTGGTGCAAAGCATGTGGTGTTAAATAGGTTAATATACCTACCTATATGGGGTTTTCAGCTGAACGTAATCCAAACTTATAAAGCGTGTAGAGCTTACCAAACTAAACAAAAAGTTTCATGTGAGCAAATTAATGGTTACCAAGAAAAACATGTTTAAAGTTTAGTTTTTTTTTATCAGTTATCTTTGTTCGGTACGCTCTACACATACTATAACTTTGGACTACGTTCATCCCAACAACCCACATAGCATACCACGTTTGTTGAATAAAATATTTTATATGTGAAGAACTGTTGTCTACACCTTGAAATTAACATACATTTCCATGTTAAATGAAACTAATGATGAGAACACTTATTACTCACCACTTGAACAACCTTGATAAGATGTTTATGTTTTTGAAGAAGAAGAATTTTCAAACACGTTGTTTCGGAAATTGAATTATACTCGTAGTTTTTCAGTTTACAGTTATTTGTACATAAAATCTTTGAACTAGTTCTTAACATAAAGATCTTATCGATGACATACCATATAGATCAACTTCGGGTTGGGAAACCATTGTGATTCTCGTTTTTTTTATTTTGTTGTGGATATAAAGACATGGCGAAACGGAGCAATTACGAAATCACTTAGTTGTCCGTCCGTCACAGGTATTTATAATCGTTTGTTGTAGAGTATTCATTAATTAGTATATCAATCGCTTAAAAATAACCAGAAGGGGAATTCAGGGAGACCATGATTGTCATCATAAAAAAGCTTCATGAGGACATTTTTACACACATTTGTAAAATTTTACTATAAACTTGAAACTAAGAAATTTCAAGTTATTATCAAAAAAGTCAAATATTTTACTGTTCCTCTTCTATCTCTGAAGATTGTTGTCGCAAAAATCTGAATTATTTTGAATTGGTATAACTTTATTACATTTTATATTCGATTTAATTTTTCCTGATTTTTCAGTTGTGTGAAGCTTTGTCTATATTATCTTCTGAAGTAATAAAACAAAATTAAGCCTTCTTAAGACTTCTTCTTAGTGATACACTCGTGGCGGAATAGTCGTGGTCATGGATCGTCTGTCCGCAACTCCCGTGGGGAAAATAGTAACAGTGATTTCTAGGCTGCTGTAGCCTCATCTACCTACTCTAGATAAATGAGTTGTTTAACCACTACTTTGCGGAACCCTAAGCGCGAATTGGACTCGCGCTTTATTTAAGATTTTAGCTCTCTTTTTCAATCTGCTACTCTATGTATACCTATTTGAAACAACTGAATGTACCGATCAGCTAAAATATTTGTACAACTGTCTGTACATAGATTGATGATTATAATTAGATTGCAAGGAAGGGTCCAAAGAAATTAATGAGCCTTATGATTGAAGACTGGCCAGTGTAACCATTTTGGGAATTTCATTATTTCTACATTACGCCCTAGTCATAATTGAAATGTTCCGATACTGTAAAACTAGTAGGTAACTACAAAAATCTCGGTTTAAAGTAGAATTACATATTCCTGTAAATTGTATGACAGAAAATATATCTTAGACTAATTAATTTCTCATACGCCCCTGTGTGTAGTTATAATTATAAACCGCATTAGCTGGTTCGTTTTATGTTACAATATGCAACATCCATTGATTTGAATAAAATGCATAAGTATTACATTTTGGTAGCTCATGTGTTAATACTAAATGCTTCCCCACAATTAAAATTTCTACAATAGTCTATACTGTGGGTTCGACTGAACGTAGTCAAAATTTGTAGAGCATGTAGAACTTACCGAACTAAACAAAACATTTCCAATGAGCTTGGCGCAAACTAACGGTTACCGAGAAAAACGTGTTTAAATTCTCATATTTTGTTATCGTTATTTTTTTTTTTAAACATTTTGGTTTTGTTCAGTAAGCTGGACATGGTCTACATTGTTTTTTAAACTTTTTTGTTTAGTTCGCTAAGCTCCACAGGCTCTATAAGTTTGGATTCAGCCAAACACCAGGTATAATTCAGCATAGTGTAAAAATATTACATTATGCATATTGTACGTATTTGCAAATTTATTAATAAATTATAAACTTTTTTGTGTAGTCATAGTAATTATGCATACTCATATCCCATTGATAGACTGAACCTGAATTCTTGAATATTAATTAATCATAAATTAATTAATGTTAAAATTTTATATAATGGCATTTCAAAGTTATAGATTAAATCTTCCTTTAAGCTGTACTAGCCCATAAAACACACCAGTATTAAAGTCAATTAACTCGATTTTTTTTAGAATATAAACCGTCATAAAGGAAATTATTTAAGCAACAGTTTTGTCAAAAATGTTTTTATTTTTATACTTTGAATTCATTTTATGCTGTAATCATTATTATGATAGATGGAAAATAAAACGTATTTCAATTTACTCATTTTTGTTTTGCGGGTCACTTCTATTCATAGCCATGTTGACCCTGATTAAGCTTTATGTAAAAGCTAACATTTTCTGTGTCACAAAATAATATTTGTAACATATTGCAAAAACACATAGATGTGTAACACACAGAAATTAATGTATTCTTTAACTTTAAGAATAAATTATTTACAGCCACTTGGGTAGTTTCAATTGTGTCATGTACATTACACTGGCGTAGCCACTTCATAAGCCCACAACCTAACCATACCTACCCATAATTTGTTGCTAATTTGTTACACCAATCCCGATTTTGTAGCTCTTGCCGTTTCCGGGATTGAGTGGACACGCTAGCGTAACCCCCTAAAATCCCTAAAGAGGCCCATACACGGTTAATATTATTGCAAAATATTTATTATTGCGTAATATTAGATCTTAACCTATGAAGTTGCCGTTCTTCAGTACTGGCCATTTCAAACAAAAAAAATTTTGATTGGCTGTGTATTCTAAATTCAAATTTATTTTGTTTTAAAAACATGACATTCTTTTTACAAAGTCAGTCTTTTGTTTATTGATTAGCGTTGTGTTTTCATTACATTTGAACATTTTTCGTCATAATAGACACTTTAAAAATTCGTGTAATTATGGAATATGAGTTCCGTTGTGGTACCAATGCGGCACAAACGACAATTAACATCAACAACGTTTACGGAGAGAACTTAAACGAACGCACAACCCGTTATTGGTTTGTCCGCTTCCGTTCTGGAAATAAGGACTTGAATAGTGAACCTCGTGGTCGTCCGGACACTTTGGTCAACAATGATAAATTGAAGGCGATTGTGGAAGCTGATGATACTCAAACTATAGCTGAACTAGCAGTACCTTTTGATGTATCAAAACAATATTGAACCATTTGCGACAAATTGCCAAGGTGAAAATGCTTGATAGATGATAGATTGATAGATGGGTACCTCCCGAACTTAACGATCGCCAGCGCTACGTACGCGTCGAGACCTGCGTCGCGTTCCTCAACAGGCACAGAAATGAAGGAATTTTGAACCGGATTATTACTTGTGATGAACAAGTTGGTTAGATCCTGGTTCAGCACCAAAGCAATGTGTTAAACGAAAAATAACCCCTAAATAGGTGATGGTCACTGTTTGGTGATCTAGTGCCGGTGTGATTCATCACAGCTTTTTACGAAATGGTATGAGCATTACTGCAGATGTGTACTGTGAAGAACTGAAGACAATTATGGAGAAGCTCGCACGTCTGCAACTAGCTTTAGTCAATCGGTCGTCCTCGCTGCTCCTTCACGACAACGCGCGACCTAATACTGCACAACAAACAGTCTCCAAGCTGCTTGAGTTGGGGTTTAAAGTTCTCCCTCATCCGCCATACTCACCAGGCCTGCCACCTACCGTCTAATACTTTTTCAAAATTTGGACAACTTTTTAACGGGAAAAAAAAATCATTTCCCGACAGAGTACAAAATGCCTGTGAAGAGTTTATTGCCTCCCGTCCAGGTGATTTTTACAAGAAGGGCAACAATAAACTGCCACTGCGTTGGCAAAGATGCATGGATTGCACGGATGACTACATTGAATAACAGAAATAAAGATGTTTGAAAAAAAAATACTTTAACTTATTTCATACCAAACGGCAACTTCTATTGACCGTGTATGGCCTCTTAATATTATAACCCCAAAATGAAAGAAGAAGAAATTTGATTGTTTGTATTGTTTGTACGCTTTCACGCCTAAACCGCTTTCAATGAAACTTTGCAGGCATGAAAAGGGGGAGCATGCATCCGGTTCCAAGAGGACGCATACCCGGTTTTTCCCTAACCTGAAAGAACCGATTCCAAAATTGTAATACCCGGGTCTATACCAGATAGACCCGGGTATTTTATTTTGTTCAATTGGATAAAGATATTTGCATTACATTAAAACAACCATGTGCAAAAGTAAAACGCGGAATGTTGAAGATACGGGAGTTAACTAAGTCAAGAGACAAGCCGCGAGCCGTGAGCAGGCGCACGGACTCACTATTCCACCAATTCCTCCATCTTGCATCTTGATAAAAGCTTAAACTTACTCTCCTTGCGCTCATATTAACAGTCCAATAAATGTGTATAAATCTTTGAACCTTAGTTCAAAGACCACAATTGTTAGAAATTTAACAGATAAAATTTGTGATTAAAAGACTGGGCGTTCGGCTGAACATAGTCCAAACTTATTGAGCTTGAGAGCTTACTGAACTAAACAAAAAGTTTCAAGTGAACAGATGGCGCAAACCAATGCTTTATTTATTTATTTATTACATAGACACAGCAACAGTTAACAGACTTAGAAATAGGTAAATATAGAAAATGTACAAAATACAATGGAGGCGAGTCTGTTGATCCTAATAGCTTTAGACGGCATTGCAAAATAGTAGGTACATAGCAATAATCAAACAAAAACGACTATATAATAAAGAAAAGAAAACATAATTTGGATAAAGCTCTTTAAATGAGACGTAACTGTGGTGATGTATATCAAATCCCATCAAAAACAATACTTGTCAAAAAAACCAAGTCTCGCAACTCAGTTGTTCTGCGGTAAAAAGTTGTGAGATCCATGTAATACCAAGTCGGTTATTAATTTATTCGGTTATAAATATATTGAGACTTGGCCATCGCCTGAAAACACGTGTAAATTCAATCGCCTGAAAACACATGTAAATTCAATTATTTAGTGCGATGGCCAAGTCTCAATATATTTATAACCGAATAAATTAATAACCGACTTGGTATTACATGGATCTCACAACTTTTTACCGCAGAACAACTGAGTTGCGAGACTTGGTTTTTTTGACAAGTATTGTTTTTGATGGGATCTCATTTCTTTTTGTATTTTGTAGACAGTTCTATTTTTTTCCTTTTCGGTACCTTCTACTTATTGTATATATGTATATCTGTATGTATATAGTTTTTCTAAGATATATTATACAACCTTACGCACTCGTAATAAGTACGAATACGCACGTAGGTACGTTTTTTGCATTAATAAATAATTTAATACACGTGTTTTCATGACGGGAATACCCATTTTTTGCTCGATTTGGCAGGGGCACTACCATGCGCCTATATTTATATGGGACTAGCTTAAACCCGCGGCTTCGCACGCAATATAATAATAACTGCAGTAATAAAACATCGTTACGAATAAAGCCAATATTGAAAAATTTAACCGAAGACTTGGCTGTATGGGCTTAATTTTTTTTTTGCGGTCTTTTCTAGATTTTTTAGTTTTTCCTTGATTCATACAACAAACACTACTTATATTCCAAATTTGAAGCTTCTAGGTCTGCTAGAAGTGCCTTAGAATTTTGATGATCGGTGAGTCAGTGAGTGACAAAATGAAGAAATTTGACCCGTTATAATTTCTTAAAAATACAGGTTCAAATTGAATGAAATTTGAAAATATGCTTATATAATATGCCTGCATGGTTACTGAAAATTTCAGTCGTCTAGTTTTATCCACAACGAAGTTACAGGGGGTCGAAAATGGTCTGAATTGCTTCGAGAAAAGGATGGTACGGCCGGTACGCTTTTTCGCTCGACTTGGTGGGGGCTCGGCCGTGCCCCCAGATTCATCGTTCAAGGCTTTATATAGACTACAAAACCTATGTATTGGACTAATTTAAGAGACGTTATTATTTGTGATTGATACGCTAAACAGTTGCTTATTACGCAAACGATGTTTGTTATGTGTGACACCCTTAGCTATCTTGTGCAGAAGGTACCTACAATTCCATAGTTTTACGTCTGACCTAAAGATTGTAGATGAAAGTACGTCACGCGATCATTATACTCTGGAAGTCTTTTCCTCAGGCTCAACTTAACTGCCCACCATTCAGTAAATGAGGTCTGAGCACACTATCAAACAACACCCCGAAATCACGAACCACGCTGGCGCGCTTCAGTGGAGTCCCCTTTATATTGTACAGATAGTAAATTATTTTCTTATTCTTGGTGAAGGATAAATAGTAGCACTTCTTGATATTCATAGACATTAGATTATTCCCGCACCAAGAGTAGGTACCTACAACAGATTCAAATTGTACTGTGGTAGAAGACAGTCTGACGAATGGAGAAGAAAAGTTTTAGATCATCAGCATAGGATAAGCAGTTGCAAGTGATAACTTCCAAAAGGTCATTAATAAACACCAAGAACAGTAATAGTCCTAACACTGTGGAATCACACAGGTTTCTATGAACGGGTGGGAGTCATATCCGTACGCACACACCAACTGCAATCGATACGGTAGATAAAATCTGAGCCAACGATGCAAGGATCCATGAATTCCAATGTGCTGCATTTTCGCCAATAAAATTTCGTGATTGACACGATCGAATGCCTTGGCAAAATTTGTGTACACTGAATCAACTTGAATTTTATCATTGAATACTCGACAGAGATATTTACCTAGGTACTATAGATTAAAAAAATTCTTATTTCCGAGCCGAGGTAGTAGGTACCTAGCAAACGAGAGTCCTTGGAAAATTGCATGTTTGTTCATTAATTTACAGTGATTACAAAGATTAATTAATAAATAATTAGAGTAGGAATAGTAGTATTGGATTCTAATGCATTATAATTTTTTAGTTACAATAGGTAGGTAGGTACATAGACGCTGAATAACGTTGCCTCGAAGCCATCATTCGATTACAACAGTAATATTTTAGGTAGACATTTTTGTTAATGTAACCGATACGGGCTTACTTACGGAGTATTTCAAGAGCCGAAATATTGTTTGAAAAAATCGAGAACTTCTTATCTTATATCGTGTTCGGCTGAACGTAGTCCAAACTTTTAGAGCATGTAGAGCTTATAGAAATAAACAAAAAGTCGCAAATGAGCGGGTAGTGCAAACTAACGGTTACCGAGAAAAACATGTTTATTTTTTATCATTTTTTCTTTTTTTTATATGGCAACCAATGAAAACCCTAATACAGAATTATAATATGAATGTAGGTAATACATTTTTTATTAAATAAGATTCACTCGTAAACTCAACAAAATACTACAAAACTGTCTAGTAAATCTTAGACGAGCATTTCTCGTTAAACATCTGATAAAGCCAATAGCCGAAGCGGTCAGATACAAAGAAAAATTTAAAATAATAAATGCCATAAAATATTCAAAGATGATTGAAAATATCAGACAAACAACAGACGAGACACATGGATGAAATCTAGACTCGAACCTATTTTACTTACATCTATATTAATAAAATTGAAGTGTCTGTCTGTCTGTCTGTTCCGGCTAATCTCCGAAACGGCTGAACCGATTGCAATGAAACTTTGCAGACGTACAGAGGGCATTACTGGGGGTGACATAGGCTACTTTTTGTCTGTCTGTCTGTTTGAGCTGATCTCAGAAACGGCTAAACCGATTTCAATGAAACTTGGCAGACGTGCAGAGGTTATTATCAGGGGTGAAATAGGCTGATTTTTGTTTGTCTGTCTGTCCGTCTGTCTGTCTGTTCGAGCTCATCTTCGAAACGGCTAAACCGATTTCAATGAAACTTGGCAGACATGCAGAGGGAATTATCGGGAGTGACATAAGCTGCTTTTTGTATGTCTGTCTGCCAATCTGTCTATCTGTTCCGGCTAATCTCCGAAACAGCTAACCTGATTTCAATGAAACTTTGCAGACGTACAGAGGGCATTACCGGGGATGACATAAGTTATCGTGTTGGTACTCAAACTTGATGTTTTGGCGAGATCTATGTAACCGCGTAACCAAATTTTTAAAAGCATAAGTTTTCGAAACTATCAATCGCAGACCTGTCGTGTTGGTACTGAAACTTGATATTTTGGCGAGATTTATGTGACCACGTGACCAAATTTTTAAAAGCTTATATTTTCGAAACTATCAATCGCAGACCTATCGTGTTGGTACTCAAACTTCATGTTTTGGCGAGGTCTGTGTGACCACGTGACCAAATTTTTAAAAGCTTATATTCTCGAATCTATCAATCGCAGACCTATCGTGTTGGTACTCAAACTTAATATTCTGGCGAGATCTATGTGACCACGTGACCAAATTTTTAAAAGCTTATATTTTCTAAACTTTCAAACGCAGGCCTATCGTGTTGGTACTCAAACTGGATGTTTTGGCGAGATTTATGTGACCACGTGACCCAATTTTAAAAAGACTTATATTATCAAAACTATCAATCGCAGACCTATCGTGTTGGTACTGAAATTTGATGTTTTGATGAGTTCTAAGTTTTCACTTCTATTGGCAGTCCCTATAACTGCCAACAAGTTTTTTGTCTGTTTGTCTGTTTCGGCTAATCCCCTAAACGGCTGAACCGATTTAAATGAAACTTTGCAGAGATACAGAGGGCATTACCGGGGGTGAGACATGGGCTATTTTTTGTTTGTCTGTCTGTCTATCTATGTGTATGTTCGAGCTAAACTTTTAAAGATTTCAATGAAACGATGCAGACATTAAAAATAGATTGTCAGGAGTGATGTAGGTAACTTTTTGTCCGTGTGGTTGTGGTTGTCTTTTTGTTCCAGCTAATCTCCAAAACGACTAAATCATTTCTATGAATCTTTGCAGATATAAAAAGGTTATCAGGAGTGACATAAGTTGGTTTTTGTCTGTGTGTTTATCTATTTGTTTGTTCGGGCTAATCGTCAAAACGGCTAATCAGATTTTACTGAAATTTTCCAAACTTATAGAGCGCGTTGTCAAGAGTGAAAAGCATTTTTTATACACATATAAAAAACTTTAGTGTTTGTTAGTATGTCTGTCTGTTATCATTAATCTTCAAAACGGCTGACTGATTTTGGGACCGACTTTGGGGATAACTATTCTTCATGCTTAAATAGCTAAATGGATTTTTACGATATTAGATATAGAGATTTCTTAGGTAGTTAAGTTTCAGAATGTTCTAGAAAGTGCTACAATGTTCTGGAGCGTCGCGTTCCTGTACCTGTCCCGGTACAACTGTGTAGTCCACGCGAGCGAAGCCCGCGGGCGGAGAGCTAGTAGTAAAATAAAATTGATATTCATTTACAAATACGAAACTAATTTACGCACTTCTTAAATCATTTCTTACTCATGTTCGTGATTTGAGTTTAAGTTCTTTTTTTGTTTTACCCTTGCGATGGGAAGGCGGATTGAACTCTACAGCTTCCGTGCGCCCGAGCGCGCGGAGTATGTGGAGTTGCACCCACTAAACAACCGCCTGAAGCAGAATAAGGACGCGTGTCGTTAGCCCGAAAGCTCTAACGACTTCATCAGAGCGGCCAGGCAGCACACTAGGATGTTGGCGGCAGTTTAAGTTCTATTATTGTAAAGTGAATATGGATCTTACAGCATATTAATAAATTAAAACAGATTTTATCAAATAGGTACTAAATAAAATTCAGCTATTCCATCTAATACCTACGGTTATCAATAACTAAATACCATAGAATACTCTTAGGTAACTATTAATGTTTGGTAATATTTTCTTGTTGTTTCTGGTGTTGTTATTAATCTGTGCCGCCGAGTCGCACTGGTCGCTTTTCTCAAACGCATCGACGTTCCTTTTATACAAATGCCGACAACAACGTCGTGCGTGTTCCTCTCTATATAATTGTGCCGCCTAGTAGTCCACCTTCAAGATGATACAAGCTAAAATGAATCTTATGTACATGGAGTAAAGTCTGCATTGGCAAAATAATCTTGGAATGACGAATTATTGAAAACTAATACATATTTTTATCTATATAATTTATCTTCAATATCCTTGCCTGCTCGTGCCGACAAGTTTTTTTTTCTATGCTTAACTTTATTCACATAAGATTTTAATTTCTTGTCAGTCAATTGTCAATCGATTCTACGAATACCAATAAACATAATAGTCCGGTCGTGGGACACTAAATTTTACTAAAAGGTTTTGATAATTCTAAAGTTGTTCGTTTTTGGTGAGTGGATAGATAAAGTGCATGGTGAGTTACTGTCAAAAAGTTAGAAGTTTTAGGGCTGTGCTAAGGGAATGGCTTAGGTTTTCCTTAATATTTCGTGTAACACAGTGTATATACAATTAAAATTTGAAATTTTAATCCTACTAATATTAACTCAGAATGCACTTTATCTATCCACTAATTAAAAAACGAACAGCTTTAGAATTTTCAAAACTTTTTTATGAAATTTAATGTCCCACGACCAACTTATTTTTTTAAATTTTCGTAGTATCCCTTATGTTATATTTCTAAAAATTTTACACTATGAGGTTAAGATAGTTCTAATTAAAAACCAATCAAAATTTCAAATTTTAATTCTATATACAGGGTGTTACAGAAAATATTAAGAAATACCTAGCCACACCCTTAGCACAGCCCTAAAACTTCTAACTTTTTGACAATAGCTCAGAATGCACTTTACCTATCCACTCACCAAAAACGAAGATCCTTGGAATTATCGTAAGTAATTTTTCTCTGGCTACGCGACTATATACATTAATGCGAACTCTAGATACTACTACTTGTATACTTAACTCTCACTAATAACCCTCATCTAGTTGTATCTATCACTATGCAGTAATAATTGTCTTCAAATAATAAATACCTACAATTAAGATTATTAATACCATGCGTAAGTGATCCCGGGATACGACCCGCCTCGCCAAGCACAGAGCTCTCTCCTCTTGTGCTCTGCCCTTGAGTCTCGTATACTTATCACCCTTTTGCTATCTACATACATACGCCTGTGACCGATTCCATTCAAATATGACAGCACTTTATAGAATAGTTTGTAGTTGTAAGATTAGACAAAATGTAGATTCGTTAAAATATGTCTATTTTACGTTTGTTACCTATTTCACGATTTTCAAAGCGCTAAGGGTACGAATTGGGGGTTGAGGGAGGCTTCCCGAATAATTTCGATCATGCTATTTGAAAACTACAAATTACCAACAAATTTTAGCGTTGAAATATTTTAAACTGGATAGGTTCAAAAGTTACAGGGGTTGGCTACCTAGCGTATTTATATTTGTAGAATTTGTAATTTCGATTTGTTTTATTTATGTTCAGACGGCACTGTCTAATGGTTTCAAAAAATAGCGTGTGACGCTAGCGTATTTACTGTATATCAGAAACGGCAAAACCTACAAAATTGGGACTGGTGTAACAAATTAGCAACAAATTCTAACGTTGGAATAATTTAAACAAGTTGATAGGTTCAAAAATTACAGGAGTGGCTACGCTAGCGTATCCACTGTATCTCGGGAACGCCAAGAGCTAAAAAATCGGGACTGGTGTAACAAATTAGCAACAAATTCTAGCGTTGTAATTATTTAACTAAGTTGATAGGTTCAAAAGTTACAGGGGTGGCTATGCAGCGAACGACTTACGCTAGCGTAACCACTGTATTTCGAAAACGGCAAGAGCAACAAAATACGGGATTGGTGTAACAAATTAGCAACAAATTATGGGTAGGTATGGTTAGGTTGTGGCCTTATGAAGTGGCTACGCCAGCGTAATGTATAATTGTATCATAATGAAACAAAACAACAAATTGAAAATAATGTTTATTTCAGTTACTTAAAAATTTATCCTACACATCAAGTCTTCCACACACGTTCTTGTCAAAAACAAAAAAAAAAAGAACAATACATAATGAAATAAACAAATATTATGATTATCAGATATTTGTAATTAAAAAAAAAACCTTTTTATAATACTTTCAAAACTAAATTAGTTATACATATATATTGCTTCAGTTTCGATGGTGCTCGACTATGTAAAATAATGATATATATTGGTTCCCTGGTATTACATTTGTATTTATTTATAAAAGGTGTGGTTTTTTTAATAGAGAAGTAGAAAGTTCGATAATTTAAAAAAATGGTTTTTAAATTGTTCAATGTTAAATAGGTACTGAAAAAAACGCTCAAAACAAGTGTCACAATTCTCACCACCTGGTTTAGAATTTATAATATTGGTACTATAGAAATATTTTTTTAAATAATTTTGATGTGCAGGCATATTAAAAAAATATGCTGTATTATTTAAATTATTGAAAATAAAAATTGTCTCTAAACATATTTATGTAGTAAAAAATAAAAGTAAACCTCGCACAGTCCAAATCACAGAGAACCGAGTAGGTTAGAGGGGTCATGTGATGGGTATTTGTTCGGACTTCTGTGTCTCAAAAAAATTACACAACGAAAATAGTTAAATACATTACACGCGCAAATAGTTGTCTCAGATCTGTCTCGGTATAAAATGGGCATGCTACTTTTAATTGATTTTCATTTGATGAAATTACTAATTTTTTCCACAGTGATTTCACCTGTGAAATTCACAAGCAATGATTTTTAATCACTATGAACTTATATCACACTCTACTATTGGAAATTAAATATGAATCATGATTACGACCAATCGATGGTGCCGCAATATGCAATAAAATAGGACTCGGATTTAAGTTATGCATACTATATATATGTGCTGCATCTGCATACCTATTTTCAATCAATGAACTTCTTCATAATTATTCACCTATTCGCTACTCATTTATCATATTTGGTCAGATTGAAGGTCACAACCCATTTAATTAACATACACAATTCATTGATAATGATTGATGACTGGTTAAAAGGTTAAACAAGCTTTGGGACTGACAATGTAAAAACTTGTAGAATTTGTAATTTCGATTTGTTTTCTTTATGTTCAGACGGCGCTGTCTAATGTTTTCAAAATATGAAGATAGAAGCGATGGGATTCACACGATCTGCGATTTCGGTGAGTTTATTTGTAGCAGATGCAGCAGACTATGTGAAGTAGCAGGTACGACTTTATGAATGATCCATGTTAATATAGAATAGGATAGTATAGAATAGTATAGGAATGTTCCATGGTTAGTATAGAAAGCGTATAGTCGTTCATCACTTTTTCTCACATTTTTAAGTTTAAGTCATGACATGTGTCTTAAATATGCGTTATATTGCACATTTGAAAGGGACATCATACGCGTACATACTAACTCTAACCCACTCTAATGCTCTGTGGTCCGAATACAATGAACACTAGTCGCATCACTTAAGTTAAATCTAGCTTAATATTCAATCCTATCTTTAGTTTACTCAGATTCTGCTGGTGTGTGCCACGTCAACCGCTCCTCGTAGAAAGCGATGACCTGTGGAAAGTTAGTTAAATGTATTAAATTATAATCGTTTTACTATAAAAAAAAAAACCGGTCGAGTGCGAGTCGGACCCGCCACATGAAGGGTTCTGTACCATCGTACAATATAAAAGAAATAGCACATTTATTGTATAGAGACCCCCTTTAATTTTCAACTTTATTTTATAATTTGTTGTCATAGCAGCCATAGTAATTAATATACACTCCATGAAAATTTACCAATTTGCGATTTTTCTCCCCATTGCACTGTGGTTGCGCTTGTATGGAGCGTGCGTCATAAATCATTTGTCAATCAATTTCTTGGGAAAGTTAAAGAAAATAAATTGTATTAGATTAAATAGTATTTATTTTACAATTTAAACGTAACAATAAATTTTTTTTGTAAATGAATTAGCGATCAAAAAAATAAACATAACAGATAAAATTGGTAGAATTTAATATATATTCAAAAAAAAATTATGATCAACTAAAAACAGTGAAATTACATATTCTTTTGTAGAAATAAGTTATTCTAGGCTTTATATAATTTACACGTGACTGCAAATGTGCGAAGTTTATATTTTCTTTGTCAATCGACTCGGGTAAATTCATAAGTAAAGTTTGAAAAACTTCCACATTTCTTTGAGTCGATGTGCCTAGTTTTGTCTGCCAAAGCTCATACACGTACATTCTCATAAGGCTGCAAGTGTATGATGTACCTGCAATAAAAAAAATGAATAATTATTTAATCAAGCCGTAATCCAAATTTGTCGTAGCATCTGCTACGCCCTTTTGACACTTGCGTAGACCTCGCTTATCTCATCGAGTAGATAATTGTAAGTTCTATAAACTTTTTTACTTTAGAGAATAAACTATGACCTACTTTTTAATGTAAAAGTTATTATTAAAGAAGATTAAGAAACATGTTAAAAGCCTTGTGCAATCAGGTATTACGAAAAAAATTTTACAGTGAATACAGGTATTACGTAGACCCTAATTATCAAGTAATAGTATTAAAATATAATATAAATTCTGCAAGAAAATAAAAACACATACCTTGCACTGAGATATCCATCACAATTCTTGTTCCAACTCGGTACAGGTTCATAAGTAAGTTCAAATAAAAGTATGCGCGCGTTAAATTACTTTTACTTAACAATCAGTAATAATGCCGATGCGTGCACTTTGAGTAGCAAAACAACACTGATGATAGGATTCCAAATGATTATTATTTATATTTTCATAAATTACGGTAATAGTACTTCCTCTAGTAAGTCGTTAAAGTGACAAATTAGAGAGTTTCATTTTTTAATTTTATCATATGCCGGAGCCCCTTGTGCATTGTGACAATAATTTTATGTGGCGTCACAATACTGGCGGATTGTGACAAAATCATCATTTTATACTACAGAATTTTAAGTTTAATTGCTGTAGAATCGGATTTCATATTTAAGTTTTTATGAATTTTTAATAAAAAAAAACTTCATTATTAACTTGTTTTGAGTTGTACGAAACACTTTAAAATACGACAATTATGCTCATGTGTTGTTTTTAACAATGTAAAACAACATTACAGCAGCCACTTTAAGATCCAACGACTTTTTTTGTACGTATTATGTGTCCCTATATAGTTTATTATGTAGATACACTTTGAGTACATACATCACTACATATTATAAAGTCCCCCGCCGCGTCTGTCTTGTCTGTCTGTCTGAACGTGATAAACTGAAGAACTACCAAACGGATTTTCATATGGTTGACACCAATGGGTGGAGTAATTCAAGAGAAAGTTTATGTGTACCTATAATTTATTGTTTTGTGCAGATTAGTTGATTTCTAACCATTATTGTTGAAGACATCGGAAAAAAACAAGCCGACTGAGAGTTTTCACCAGAAACGCTGCCTAATCCCTTTGAGATATGACAAAACAATGTATGAAGGAAGTATTCCTCTTTTATAAGACTAAAGAACAGTCTGAAAAAGTAGATGTCTATAGTTTATGGATAGCCTCTGGATAGCTACTATACCTATTTTTATGTTTAAAAGAATGGTGTCAAATGTGTAGTAATTGGAAAGCTATTTATACGGATACAATATTAATCCTTATCAAATTAATATGTTATTTATCTTCAGCATTTCATGCACATTATGATTGCCCTTTACACCTTACAATTACATTAAAATCTTAGGAGTTTTCGCGAACTAAAAACTATTGCGCGACAAGCAGTCGGTCAGCCCCGCACCGCACCGCCGCGACACGGGTGATGTAAACCTAGGCAGAAGTTACCAATGTTGTATACAAAGAAATATTTTAGTTTGTTATGTAGATATTAATTACTTTTTCAAATATTTCCGTAATTGGAAATATAATACATTAAAAATATTCCAAGTAGAATGAATTTAACTTATATTTATATGTAATTAAATGCATTCAAGATGTTCGACGCAACAAGCTGATAGGACACTACGACAGAAAAAAACACTACGGCATAAATAAAGTCGTAATTAATTCTCTTTTGTCACATTTCTATTGTTGTTCTTTTCATCAAATATTTTAGGTGTGGTCTAATATTAGTATATAATTCAAGGCAAAGTGTCTTATTTGTCTATTTTTGGGACTGTTTGGTGGCATGAAGTGGAGCCGACAACCGTTCGCGTTTCCCGATTGGCCATTAGGCATGCTTGGATTTACCGATTAGCCAGTTGACATACGCGTCGTTAGTTTAAATTGGCTGAAATAGTCTACAAGCGCATGTAAACACTACTACTGTGGCTCAGAATTCATGTTCTTTGACTCAGACTATAATATTACTTGAAATTATAATACTTTGTTAACTTTATAATAACAAGAAAACATATTGACAATATACATTGACAATGAGCTTAGAAAATTGGATTATGAATGTTTACATTATAGGCTGATGAGTGGTTAGATATCCTAACTGCGGAGCCAAGGGTCGCGGGTTCAATTCCGCCACAGGACAAATATTTGTGACCATGAACATGTCTATTTGTTATTATGTCTACAATATAGAATCTAATGTGGCTTTTCTACTGACCTGCTGTGGACACTTGACGTTGGCAATTTTAGCAGGCACCAGTTCAGCCTCGTCAGAGTCTGCCCATTTAATCAGGAACATCAGCTCACCCGTCGCGTCTGATGCACCTATTTCGAAAAATATAAATCTAACACTTCGATCTAAAACGGAACATATGTGAAAGCCGAAGGTACGTGAAAGGATAACAAGTCCAAACAGATAAGTAAATCTATATCACTAGATTCACCAACCTGTACTAGCCAAGCATGGTGACAATTTCGCGAAACCCCCCATATGAGGTTCGATACTTATGTCCAGTGGAAGTATAGCGCGTGACTGCTTTTGGAATCAGCTTCCGTTTTTCTCATTTATATTACAGATTTAGTCATAGTCGAATGAAAGGCAATCATCTTGTTGTAATCGCTCTGCCTAGCTGCATGTGATGATAATAAAACAATACTATCGATCGACAAATTTTAAAAAACGTCTCACGTATTTAATGGTAGACGCCATAGTATAATGTGACGCCTATCTACTCTCGCGACAACGTTATCGAACTCACTAGAAAAAGCGTGACACCTATCTACAATAGTACGAAAACAGGTCATCGAACTTACGAGAAAAATTCCCACAGCCATTCAATAAAACCGAAAAGTCTGGATAAACAATTAATTCCACAAATTTAAAAACAGAGGCGCATCGTTCAAACGAATACTCGCGATATTTCTAAAAATCGATGCTCATTTTTAAAGACGCCACGGCGCCAACATTCCGGTCACACGCTCGGTCGAGAAATTAAATGTAATTACGAGAGATAGAATGTTCGAGACGGTGACTGGTGGAAGGGAGAGAGCTATCTATATAAGGCGATGGTCGGCGGCGTAGAGAAGTCGATTTTTGGAAATAAGTTAAGCGCGATAATTTGCGAAGTGCGGAGTGCTTTAACCGTTTAATTAGTGTTCGATATTGTTTGCTCTTGGATTATTTTGTGATTTGGAATTATAATAAAGTAAAGTGAACTAAAAATCAGTGTTTTAGTGCATGGTCAATATTAGAACCGGTAGCCCGTAACAATAACATCACATGATTGCTACTTGACAACATAAGTTATGTCCTGTAACGGCCGCAGCGAATTCTTTCGAGACGCTACAATACTTTCCTACGATCTATATACATACAGTAAACAAATTTGACAGCAGCGTTTGGTTTTAACAGTCACAAATGTCACTTTACAATATCAAAACTGTCAAACGCAATTTCGCGGGGGTGAAGGCTGGCGTGCGGGGACCTCGCGGACTGAAACCGGACTGAACTCGCTGTCTCGTTAAACGGTTACACCAGCTAGCTAGAGTATAAGTGGACTATTATGTCTATATATCAATATGTGAAGAAAAAACTGTAGACCTCTTTTTAAGCATACTACGCGCACGGAGGAGTGTGAGATTTGGCATAATTAAATTTTATGTGGAGTAACAGAAAGCTAAAATCTACATATGTGTTACAAATACTGTCAACCATAATATGAGTAAATGGTCAGTATTTGCTGCAATTTGAATTGTCTTACTCTCGCCTAATTATTATTGGTGGTTTTAAAAAAGTGAGTATGGTCACACTACTACACTAGTTACCCCGGCGCCAAACGTTGGTTACATCATTGGTTACCAACGTTGGCTGATTAACTGGTGAAGCATTAGCGCGTTAGCACGTTAGTTAACACGTTAGCTTTTATACTAGTTCTGTCTCGTCAGAGCCAATGTGAAGACGTCCGATGCAGAAATTGAATTTGCTCTAAGCGTTTTCTAGAAATAAAATAGTTAAAAAAATTCTATTAAAAAAAGTGTTAAGAATTCAATGACTTTTTCATTTGTTCTTGTGGATGGTGATGATATAGATAAGAATGACATTCTCGCTCGACAATACTTGACATACACATTCAATGCGTGTTGCAACACGACTAAGCGAATCGCCAACGTGTGGACAGCTCGCCAACGTTGGCGCCCAGATTCCTTTGAAAAAACCGACACGCGACGGCCAATAGCCAATGCTGGCGCCAACGTCGGCGCCAACGCAAAAAATCTCGATCCACACGTTGGACGAGTAGCATTGGGTCAGCTTTGTTGCCAACGTGTGGTGCCGGCGTTATAATTAGTCGAAGTAGCTACCTCGACTTTCGTCCATTTCATTTTGTTCTTTTGAAAAAAATGAGCTTTTTTTTGTTTTTGCTTTCTCTTTTTTTGCGCGCGGGGTATGTGAGAGTTGCACCCACTAAACAACCGCCTGAAGCAGAATAAGGACGCGTGTCGTCAGCCCAAAAGCTCTAACGTCTTCATCGGAGCGTAAAATGAGCTATTAGCCATTAAGGCTTACTGATCTGTCACTTACCAATGATCTTTTCAGCTTTAAGTCCTTTGTCGAAGCCAGATTTTCCCTTTTCTTGTCGCTTAGTTTCCCGACGGTCGTCGGCCGAAGACACGCTGGTGCCACGTGTTGACTTCTTAGATGCTCCAACGCTAACCTCCTCGCTCGATTCCCGTGTGCGCTTCTTGCCACGGTCGCGCTCTTCTGGTTTTTTACTTTTCTGCAATAGGCATTTGTGAGAATTACTTATTTTATACATTATAATTATAACTAATATAATAACTACATAATATATCTACATTATACACATAATATAACATTATACACATATAATAGCATACATTATACACACTTTCTAAACATAGTGCAAATAACTAAAAATGTCTACATCAGGCCAAAGTGTGTCGCGGATACATATGACGAACGCAAAATCCATTAGAACGCAAAATTGTTACAGAGCGACACGTCATAGAATAGGGTACCTATTTTTTATTTTTAATGATCGAGTTATGTTTCAAATCACCATTTAGACAGAGAAGACAATATCGATGCGTAATGTCACTCCATAGTGCAGCGTATGCGCGATGGGTGGAATGGATGGGTCAAAGCAAAAGTTGGCTTCCATAGAAGTTTCGAAACGGTATATATGAAGTTTTCGAGTAGCTATGACGCTAACTTTAGTGTCTATCGATAAATTTTAATAAGTACAATGCTATACTATGACAATCTTAAGCATTCAATTTAGTTTTAATGAACAAAGACTACAAACAAATTTTTTTTTAAATGCTTTTTCAATATCGGCTAAATTCGAGCAAAAAATCAATTCAATACCAAACATAAAAGACCTAAAGCACCAGAAAAAATGTCTCAACATCTATTGATATACCATCGTCATAGAGAGGACCAATGCACAGGGCACGCCAAAGATCGAACAATAAAAGAGGTTAACAGAGGCGGGAACACGTCGGCTGCTACTACAAAGTCATAGAATTGCCATCGAAACCTATGTATGCTTCTCACCACAATAGACCTGACATCACCTATGATGTATCAGTCAGTATGTTATGTAACAAATGATATTGCAACAGGAACATTCTCATTCGTGTCAATTCCTCATTGACCTGATTCCATATTGAGATATACAATCTCAATAATGCTGTTACAGTCGCAGTCAAGTTACTGATTGACATTTTCATATGTTATAGCTATTGGAAATAACCCTAAATCTGGCAATGCAACTTTTTTGGGCCAACTATGTATGTGAAAATGTAAAGAATATGTGTGACATACCAAAGAATGCCAAATATATTCTTTATATTTTCACATATTCCATACATTTTTGTATCAACAAAAAAGGCCTTTAAAATATCAATAACTCGTCTATCAACATATTCACATCATAAATATAAAGAGTTAATCCTATGTCTAGAAATGGAATAGTTGGTTCTATAGAAACGATGTCTCACGCTGCTCCTAGTAGAAAAACGAGTGACTAAAGAAAAAGTTTCAAGTAAGCAGATGGCGCAAACTAACGGTTACCGAGATAAACATGTTTAAAGTTTCATTGTTTACCAATTATTATTTTTTAACTTTCTATTTAGTTCGGTAAGCTCTACACGCACTGTAAGTATGGACTATGTTCAGCCGAACACCAGATATACAGGGATGTTATATCTGCACAACTGTGTTCTCATTTCTCAAATGATTGCACATGACCCGTGACACACTTGGCTTTCAAACAGGATTTAGTGGCTGTAACACTAGCCTCCACACTCGCATCCCGAGTTCGCTTCTTGTTTTCTTGCTTGCGTTCCTCTGAGTTCTGGCCCTTCTGAAACGTGTTTTATAGTAATTATTGTTGTGTGTCATAATCATTGTCTTTTTTTAATTCAGGAGAAGGTAGAAACACTCGGCAACTGTATTAAAACTGTTATGGTAAATATTGTATATATATTTGTATAATTATTTTTTAATTTTGCAACAATCAGTATTTGTATTTTCTGATTGATATTGCTGTCATTTCTACGCAATATACGTCGTTTATCAAAAGCTTATATTTGCTATTTAAGATTAGAGTCAAGTAAGTCTTTGTAACTAGTTGTACACCCGCGTTCAGAGATCAGTACAGACGTCTGCCCGTCTGTACTGATTACGTCTACAGAATCTGAACACTTTGTATTTTGGTCACTTAAATAGCAGCTATAATCTTAAAGAAAATACATATAAATTTAAAATTTAAGAAACCTCCAACACAAAAAAACTAACCTTTAAAAAGTATGAAATACAAGTTTGTTAATTGTCTAATGATTTTTGATCCTTAAAGGCGGCTGGGACCGCTAATTATTAGGTATTTTATGTTTATTTAACGGTCCCAGATGCCTCTAAGGAACAAAAATTATTTGACAATGAACAAACTTGTATTATTTCACACTTTTTAAAGGTTAGTTTTTTTTGTCGGGGTTTTTTTTTTAAATTCTCATTAAATTTTTATTTAAAATTTTTTAAACTTTGTTATTTAGTTAAACTAATTCATACATTATCAGTAAAAAATATAATTCAAGTTTTTAGTTTATATTTCGTTAGTTAATATTCTTCATTCCCTTTCAATATAGTGTACATTATTGTACTAGTCAAGCCCTTTCATTTGTAGCCCATATTGAGGGATTTGTGAAAAAAAAAATGTAATTCACCATTTTGTGGTGGCGGCCATCTTGGATTGAAATTTGTCATAGTGTATAGTATTCTACTAGTCAAACCCTTTCATTTGGTACCCATATTGTTGGAGTAGTGAAAAATTATGATATCCGCCATTTTGTGGTGGCGGCCATCTTGGACAGATTTTCATCAAACATAGCTAAGAACCCTCCCGAATAATTCACCTTTGAAAAAAAAATCCGCATACAAATCGGTTCATCCGTTTGGGAGCTACGATGCCACGGACAGATACACACGTCAAACTTATAACACCTCTCTTTTTGCGTCGGGGGTTAAAAACGCATAAAACGGCGTCTACGGTAAGGTGGGGGGACTCTGTCTACCTGCTGCAACTAACGTGCAGGGCGAGAATGGTAAACTTGTGATGCAGTTCTCTGTTCGCCCATCGACTGTTTTGGACGGTGTTCAGATATGAGAGCAGGCGTCTGTACCATACATAAATACCATAGTTTATAACCACAGCACTGGCCACGAGGCCCCTTTGCATTGGCCTTTGTTAAAGGGGTGGTATACCATATGACCAATGGTTGAATGGTCAGAGACCCTAACTGCAAAAACAAAGGTCACATGTTTCATTCCCACCTAAGACAAATATTTGTGCACATGAACATGTCTATTTTTTCCTTGTCTAGGTGTAAAAGAATATTTAATTATGTACATCAGTTGTCTAGTAACCCATAATACAACTATAATACTTGCTTACTTTGCGACTAGGTGGCACTATGTTGGATGTCCTAGATGTTCCTTATCTCTACATACGTTCCTTATATGTACATAAACAGTTTATACATAAATAATGATTGTGGTCACTTCTATCATTTCCTATTATATCATATCCCATCACACATGAAAATATTATAAAATATTTATAAAATTTTTACATAATTCATTGGAGACAGCCACGTTTGTGATTGTGTGGACAGACTGGAACGGTACTGTCACTCAATAGTCATAATGGTGTATTTTTTAACTGTTCTGAGTGTGGTCATCATAAAACAAATGAAGTATAAATTATCATACCATACTATACCTACTAAATCATACTATTATTTTAACAAGTTTAATAATTACCAATCGGTGCATGACATCATAGACGATATGAAATGATTTATTTAGGGTTTTTTATATTTCAAAATTGTAGATTCAATAATTATATATCTTATAGCTCTAGCAGCACGCCACTATCACGAAGCAACAATTGCCATATAATGACATATAGCAATTGCTGCTTCAAACATGTATAATTAAAAACTACATGAGCCTGTAATCTTCAAAAGTACCATATTATTATAGTCAAATTGCCATCATACAGTGCCATGTCAATGGATTATAAATAGTTATCAAACAATTATATAATTTACAACAAATTAAATCAATAAATGAAATGACATTGTTAGTTGCCTTTGGTCCATCAAACGTTTGGTTTTAATAGTCATAAATGTCACTCCACAGTATCGACATTACGCAATTTTGCGGGGTTGAAGACCCGCGCGGGGATTTCGCGGGGATGCAGACCGGTTCGCGGGGACTTCGCGGATTGAAACTCGCCATCTTACACGAGCTAGCTAGAGTTTGAGTGGTTGGACGGTAAACGCAGAAGAGGGCTTCTAGTCAATTCGTACTTTTATGAGTCCAAGTGTCTTACAGATATTTGACATGCCTCAATTGAAAGGTCCCAACTAGTACAGCAATTTCCATCATGAGATCCAAAAATGTCAAAGGATTTAGGATTTAAAAAAAATTGTGAACTAGTAAAGTATATGGGGTTTCAATAACTTAGAAAAATATACCAGATACATTACTTGATCGCATATTAGTGCATCCTTGAAGGGTATCCTTATTGTCTTCTTGCAACTAACATGACTTAGGAATTGTCAAACAATTATTAGACAAAGTCATGATTGGTCAATGGCTTTCGTCAGTTTCAGTTCAGTTCAGCTGTCGGTTTTGGTATTCAAGTCACCAAAATCTCGGATGCTTATTGACTTGAGTGTCTTAATGTAATATAAAGGATTGCCTTTCCAAAACTACCACCCTAAGAGTATTAATAATAAGAGAGAGGGGAATGAGGTGAACAGATTAAACCAATTTTTAGAATTTTTAGAAATATGGAAATCAGAAAACAACTAAATTAAAAATGAGTAATACATACCTGCTATTAAGACATTTTTGATAGCCTTCAAACTCAAAATACTTAAAACTAACACTAAATGGCCAGCCACTCTTCTAATAAGTCTCGACTATTTAGGTTTAGTACATAAAAGAATGTTTAAAAGAAATTCGGTCAAGGCAGATTGCTTTTCCTCAATCAATAGGTATGTAGTTTAGGTTAGTGTAGAAAAATACAATAAAATCGAATTTATGGGCACTCCGACTACTGCCCCAACAATAGATGGTCGATATAATAGAAGTTTAAACATGACCACTTTTTATGCCTCGTGCCTAAAAATTTTGACATGCGGTCAAATTTCATGTCCTACACACACAAAAAATAGTAGCAAGGTATGCAATGAAAGTTGAGCATTACCAAAACATGTTCCACAAAAATGTGTTACTATTACGTGTTCAGACGTGGTATTTAATTTGATCAAACAAGGATGCCCAATTACAGTACCAAAGAAAAAATTTTACTTGCAGTGATATGTCATCATTATCATTATGATGTGTACATTACTTTTGTGTGACAAATTTTGAAATGGCAGTTGGTCAAAATTATTATTTTTCACACATTCCATGACTTGCCTGTGGTACTACCAGCGCTGTCCAACCAGTTGGTCCACGGGGGACTTTTTACCTGTGGACCAACTGGTTGTACAACGAAAGATAAGTCATGATTTCTCAAAGCAACCTACCTAAACCAAATTTCTTTAAACATTCTTTTATGTAGCAAACCTAAATTTGTTGAGACCAGTTGAGATTTATTAGACGAGTGATTGGCTATTTAGTGTTAATTTCAAGTATTTTGAGTTTGAAGGCTATCAAAAATGTCTTCCTTCTTGGTGCAAAGAATTACCATTGCAATTCAGCGCGACAATGCGATGAGCGTCATGGGCACATTTGCGTCGGGGGCGACGAGGGGTGGATTATTGGATTAGTTTTATTTTTTATGGATTTAGATTAGTTTAGTACTTCTAATTGACAATATAATAATAAAAAATAAAACTAATCCAATAATCCACCCCTCGTCGCCCCCGACGCAAATGTGCCCAT